>OY365817.1:2713055-3270555 GCA_959347315.1 Bimastos eiseni
GAGAGAAAGAGAGAGAGAGAGAGAAGGAGAGAGAGAGAGGGTAAGATAAACTATAAACCTATATAGCGACAGTACATTGGCCTAGTCACTGTTCATTATTTTGGCAATGAATTAATCGGGTGAAATCATTCACCACCGACGCCCATTTGAATGGAGAAAGTACCTCGTCTGCTACCTCGATATGAAAGGTTTAAATAAGACAGCATCGGGGGGGTCAGACAACTATACGTTCGGAGACATGGAAGTTGACACTAAACAATGTAGCCCGGGAATGCCGAGAGAAGGGCCAGGGCAAAATGATCGGGATTCCAGCGATTGTTAGGGCCTGTACCAGGTCCGCAGTCAACTTATCAAATATATTCAGTTAGGATTATACAAAGAATAGGATTTATGCCTTTACAATATAATATTACTGACAGTTAATATTCACGTTTCGGTTTGATCGCGTTACAAATTTCATAAATAACTAAATAAATACTTAACTATAAATAGGCCAACAATCAGTTTTCATTTGAAGCACCTGAATATTACCGTACTCGTAAATTTTTCCTATGGAACACGCTCAATTTACGTCTAAGAGGTCCCCGACTGCTCTGGATATGGGTCTAGAATTTCTCTGATGCAGCTAAGCGAACTAATAATAAGTCCAGTTAAGGCAATTAAGACTCTGTAGATGTAGATAGCCCTATTGCAAGGCAAGCTACGATAAATATGGTACGGCAATCCAAACGAAGATAAAACAAGGAGTAGCCTACAGGTTCATCAGCATAGGTTAAAAGAGATTGTGATTGTAAGGTGTGGTAAGCCAGATTGACATAAGTAGAGACGAGAAGATTATGATACATTTACACAGATACAGTCAATTAAACCTGAGTTTATCTCCTGCGGCCTTTGATTTGTAGATGTCGCACTTGTGCAGAGGACCCACGTGACCAGCGGCTTCGCAAAGGGATTTGTGGAACTGAAACTGGATGATTGCCCTCACGAAATAGCTAACGATGACAACAAAAGTACACTTTTTATTTTTTTCAAAACCAATAAATCAAAAAGACTTGATATAGCACCCCTTCAAGATATCTACGCAAGATATCTACACATCTCATTAGCCCAAAGTCCCTAGCCGGGCCTTGAAGCTGTTAATTGTCTGCACATAAACTGTCTTTTCACTCAGGTCGTTTCATGCATTCACCACCCTGCTGCTGATAAATCTTTGTTTTATGTCAACTTCTGGTATCTTATAGATTTTATAAATGTGTCCTCTTAAGCCACCTCAGCCAGTTGGAAGAACCTCGATGGTGTTGTTATCTTCTTGCACGATTAGATCTCCCCTTTCTCTTCTTCTGTCCAATGTTGTTAGTCCACACTTTTTTGATCTCTCCTCGCATGTCAATGTTCTATATCTTCTTATCATCTTGTAGCTCTCCTCTGCACTCTTTCCCGCAACTCCTTGTCCTGTTTCGTGTATGGGCACCACACTTGCACACAGTACTTAAAGTGTGGTCTGACCAGTGTCTTTTATATGTTCAGCATAATATTCTTTTCCCTGCTAACTATCGTTCTTCTTATTTGTCACAGAACTTTATTTCCTTTGCTTGCTGCTTCAGTGCATCGTCTTGATGGTTTGGTGCTTTTACGAATGATGACTACCAGGTCTTTTTCCACCACCTTTACTCTTAACTTCCTGCCGCCCATTTCGTACTCAAAGCCTTCATTCCGTCTCCCCACATGCATCACAGCACATTTATCCATATTGAACAGCATATTCCAATCCTCCGACCACCAATCTTTCCAAGTCCTGTCTTAGCACTTTAGGATCTTCCCCGTTGTTTACCTTTGCACAGTGTTTTGTATCGTCATCAAATTTAGAATTTTGTTAGATCATTCCTTACTCTATGTCATTGATATATATTACCAACAGCAATGGTCCTAATACTGATCCCTGAGGCACTCCACTAGTGACATCCATTCAGCTTGAAAAATTGCCATTAATCCTTACTCTTTGTCGTCTATCCTTCAGCCAGCTAGTAATCCATTGTAGCATTTAAGAAATAATTCTTTTCACCAATCCAGCTTCTATTTCAAATCGTTGATTTTGAAATAACAATAATTAATTAACTGAAAAGCCAATATAATACATTCTGGTAGGGTATTTGAGCTGATTAAATGGTCATAAAATAGCCTCTTCCAATCTTTGAATAGATACTCCTAAAGTAATCACCTGGATTGGCTCCACCATGGAAAAGGACCGGTTGGTCTTTGTAGTTCATAAAGTACTGGACGCGACCTATTTCATGGTGAGTGATGCCAAAGTATTGGCCAGTTATATCTGTACACTGCTTGATCCTGCAGCGTAACATACAGCAGAATCGTATCCGCTATCTAATGTAGTTTAACCTATGCATCTCTTTGCATGGGTTATAAACATGGGTTCTATTGCATTTAATTGAATTCTATTCTGTACTAGTATAGTTGAGTATATTCTAGTTTTGTCTATCTATTTTAGTCGAGTTTATTCTATTCTATTCTAGATCAGTCAATTCACAGCTAGTATATGCTAAACAGGTCCAACGCAGTCAAACCTAACCAAACTTGATTCAACCTATCCTAACCTAAGTTTAACAAACCTTATGTCTTATTCGATTTCTTCGTCATTATGTTCTGTTTTATTATAGTCTGTTCCATTATAATAATGCTGATCTATGATATTCCATTCTAACACGTCATGATTGATAAATTATTTTGCTATTATTTTCTCGATCTAATGTAATCAAATCTAGTCTGTACGGATAAGTTTGAGTAGGCCTATATAGAGTCAACGGGAAAAAATCAGTTGGATAACATCAACATTTAGAATATATTAGTTTACATTTTACTGCACTATAGACAACTAGATCAGTAATATAAATATTACAGCAATTTCGACTAGATTGCAATTGTAAATAAAATTCACACAATACAACTTTAATACAGACTACTAATAAGCTGGACTTGATAAGGTTACACAAGACTAGATATAAGAATAAACCAGATTATTGCATATTAAGTTGTTCCAGTTTAAACCGGAGATGAACACTACACCCCAATAGATCAGCTCCGATCAAATTCAATCAATCGATCGATCTTTTCAGATTTTTTCATGACAGACAATTGTTCTCCTTTACCTATTAATCATATAACAATGTTATATCATTTAATATTTCGCAGTAAATATCCCAGCAATCAGGAAACAAATAGGCTACAAAAGTAAGTATCTTGCCAGCTAGCGAGGACTTATCAATAGGGCCCTCACGTGTACCCGGGTACCCGACAGAAGCTGACTACCCGGGCAATGAAATCGGGTTTCGGGTACCCGAAATTCCGTTAAAATGCGCGATTTTACCTGAACATATGTCAGAAATAATGCCTTGGTCATATTGGCGGAGTGCCCGGGCAAAGAAATCGATTCTCGGGTGCCCGACATCCGTAAAAATGCGCCATTTCCTGCATTTCCTAACAAAGTATCCGCGCGGTCGGGTACCCGGATACTCGACCGCGTGGGTCGACAGGTATATATATCGACATTTTTGACAGTCTTTCTAATCAACAGATATTTACAGTGATGATATGAACTATTGTCAGCGACTGATGTAAATGTTTGTAATTCTATGTTTTGATTTCTAAATATGCAGTAAATAACATATCAATATCATAGGAACTTCAGACAATATATTAAAGTTTTTGACAACAAACATTGGCCAATATTAGATCAGATCAAAGGTGAGCTAGGATTAAGTTTTGCCTGTAGTTGATCTTGTTGTGGAAATCCCAGGCAGATGCGTGGCAGACGACTTTGCGTTCATCCGTTGGTTTTTCAATGAGTGAATGGCCCCAGAAATCCTGCGGCATCGGGGGAAGACCAAGTGACGTGAAGAATGAATCTGCCTCACGAACCATTCGAAGGGCGGTGAAGCCCTTATAGCAAAACAGCACCAGCTATATTCAGCAGCTTCTAGACTATAGACTATAGCGTTAAACTCGGTAAGACAAGCCTGAACCAGACTAGACTAGACAAGAGTAGACGAGAATAGACAAAACTTCAAAATATAAGAATAAACTGGACAAGACAAGAATAGACCATACTAGAATAGAATAGACCATGATAGAATAAAATTGAATAAAATTGACTAAATCAGATAGAAAATACTAGAATATACTCAACTTTAGTCTAGTATAGAGTGGAATAGACCTACAATGGAGTACAATAGAACTTATAGAATCTATGTAAACCATGCAAAAATACGTTTTGTTACGCTCTCCCTATAATTATTTGGTGTTTCCGACATATTTTCTCCATTCAGCTCAATTTAATCTATTGCGATCCGACTTCAAATCCATATAAAATCTTATCTATTCCAGAATAATAACTTCCCTAAAGCACTGATAATATCATGGTGCTCGTGGAGTCAACTGATCGTCATTAAAGCAAAAATCCATTAAAACTCGTTAAAATACAAAAACAAAAGGCAAACATTAGGCCTACAGCTGGCATATACTGCAACGTTGTTCTTACTCTGGCAGTGCCAGTTCTAAGCCGGGATGAAGGAGGAGGGCATTGTCAATAATCACTCTTCACACAGTGACATTAAACAGCAACTAACTGCAATACTATAAGCCTATAGCATGGAGGGTTAATAATAATAGAAATAATAATATTTCTAACTGACAAGCCGCTGTATGATTGCAAATATAGCATAAACAAATGGTGACCAGTTACAACATCAGTTGAATTTGACTGTCGACAGCCATGCAAGGCTCATTACATTATACATCAGATATAACCATCACCGCCATCTAGAGGAAAAAGGACTAAAAACCTTACATGGGTTATGGGAATCGAACTCGGTTCATGAGCTCTGCAAGCCAGTATCTCATACATTACTCTACGATCACCTACAATAAAATTAAATATTACACGGGATTCCTATTCGTTGTACAAACCTGATCTTTGAGTATTTTGGTCAGGCTGATAGCGGAACTTTCCGGAAATGGCTTAACCAGATCATAAATATCGTCCCATGTCTGTGCCCAGATATTACCTGTCATGACATGCAGTTATAAAGTGAGGCTTCAAAATCCATTTAACTGCTTCCTTCTATAGGCTTACCAACTTTCTTGTTAATCCATTTATTGCATTATTTATCATGAAATTTTAATTCCTTCAGAATTTGTTCATTTATAGATTTAATTTCCTGTTTAATTATTCACTCATTTTATTTAAAACGTAGCCTATATCTTCTTATGACTGCATTTAGGAGACCCGAGCATCACATTTACGAGCCCATAGCTAGCAGGATCCCTTCAACACCTTTATAAACGTTTCAATTGTTGGTCAAATATATCTATGTTGTCAAACAGAAAATAGTTCATGACCTGTGTTTTTATTTATTCTTCCATTTTATCATAGTATCATAATTATTTACTCACTTCTACTTTAATATAGGCCTACTTCTTTTCATTATTTCGGGCCAACCTTATTTCTGTCATCATTTATTACTCCGAGGTCATAATTATTCAACATGAAATGAAAAAGAAATTAAAGCAATAGAAGCCTTGAAATGAAATCCTGTCCCAGACATCCTGACATTCTGCGGAGAATTCAAAACATCTTTAATAGTGAGATAGTAACAACTCAACTGTGAATCGAGATAACTCAATTCCTCCACTGCTTGCACTCTGGCACTGCCAGTCCCAAGCCTGGATAATACGCCAATAATCCCAGTCATCAACAATCTCATTAAACCGAAACAACTATACTAACTGACACACCTAGGATATGAGCTGGGATCTGTCGAGTGCTGGGGAAGTCCTGGATGTTCTGTGGATAGCTTTGCATGAGTTTCCTTCGGACGTAGGCGTGAAGCTGTTGGTAGAGAGGCTTCACTTGTTGCCACAGATCCTCGCAGGCAGAAGTGAAATTCTCCATCTCATAATCACTTCGCCAAGAATCGCCTTCATTCTGATATCCTGTCGAGAATTCAAAACATCTTGAATGTATGTATTAGACTATTTATATAGCGCCTTAAAAGAACCTCTCGAAGGCGCTAGACGTAGTTACTCAGCAGATCTTCAATATTACGTAGTGTTAACTGGATATCTGACGGCACCATTATGTTATTTATAGTCGGAGTCTATCCTTCATATTAAGGACCATTTGCACCTCAGTCCATTCACTCCATAGTTGCTCCACTTAACGCTCTATCAACAGAGGCCTTCTGGTATCTCGTGCAAGCCACCTTGAAGCTTTGCCTATGTAACCGCCTTACAAACGAATTGCAGCATCAGGTCCTTAGTATTTCTTCTCTTCTGCTGTTGCGTTTCTGTTTAAGCGACAGTATATCAAGTTGGATCGGGGCTTTATAAATGCTAGTAATCGTAATCGTAACCGTAATCTCAGTACCAGGTTGAATCGGGCTTTATAAATGCTAGTAATCGTAATCGTAACCGTAATCTCAGTACCAGGTTGAATCGGGCTTTATAAATGCTAGTAATCGTAATCGTAACCGTAACCGTAATCTCAGTACCAGGTTGAATCGGGCTTTATAAATGCTAGTAATCGTAATCAGTAATCTTCAAATTTCTAAAGAGCAATTCGAAAGCCAAGCGCAGGGCATCAGCTTATTCACGAGCGCTCTAATTACAATAATAATATGAACGCCTCTGATACTTCAGAACCTATACTTGCCTCGTAGTTTGGCGCCCTTGTTAAGGAGCGAAACCAGCTGACTGAACGATGACTTCGTATGCCTACCGCTAACGTTGCGCCAACCTTCCCAGGCCCACAACAGCTCGTTCCAATCTCTCGATGTCGCCATCACCTTGACCAGACCTGAAAGTGACATTCCATGAGATAACAAAGACCCTTAGAGTCGCCATCCTCCTTTATCCAGGCTTGGGACTGGCACTGCTGGACTGCAATCAGTTGCAGAGTCGGAGTCATAGTCACATTTGCCAAGCAAACAAAATTTTAATATCATCCTACATGTTTGTACCTTTCTTCGCTCTGATTACATATTTTCATCATCATGATCATCACCAACATCATCTTCTTCTCTCAACTTATTCTATATCCTCCTCCTCTTCATCATCAACATCATGTTTATCATCATCATCATCATCGTCGTCGTCGTCGTCGTCGTCATCATCATCATCATCATCATCATCATCGTGCATTATTATCATTGTTAAACTTATTAAAAATAATTAATAATATTAATATTATCAAAATTTAATTATTAATTATTATTTTTATTATTATTATTTTAGGTCTTCTTCCTCTTCACCATATTAATCTCATTGCAAATTTTCCTTCTTTTGTCCTCCTTTAACCTCCTCGGTTCGTCGCCTTCGTGAACAACATCCTCGTAATTCAATCAATCAATCAATGAAACTTGATAAGACATCCTATTCAAGAAATCTACTCAGAGGCGCTAGTATTCCAACCACGGCCAAAGAGGACAAATTTAAGAGAAGAATAGAAAGAAGATGAGGAGATCATCCTAGGTAACAACCGGAGGTTCGGACGAAGCCCACTCAAAGTGGAAGGGCCCGAAACAAAGAAGTCACAATGCTGCAGTATAACATTGAATGAGAATGGAACGATTAGAATGGCCTGCACAGCAGAGCGCAGTGTCATCCAAGAGCTGGCAGCAGTAGGGCGACATAGCTATTGAAGGTAAGCAGGCGCAGCCAAAATAAGGCAGCGCCATACCAAGGAAGCGACTCGAAATGCAATGCGCTACGGGAGGGAAGCCAGTGCAACACATCACGCATATAGGCAGAAACATGACCTGTCCTAGAAATCCCTCCTATCAGGCGTACCGCCGACCGTTGGACTCTTTCCAGTTACCCAATCATGCCTCGCGAAATACCCGCATATACAGTAGAGCAGTAGTCGTGACGACTAGTGACGAAAGCCTGAATAAAAGTTGCTGTAGCACTAGTAGAGAGCAAGCTGAAGATCACCCGCAATTGTCATAGCTCATAGAAGCAACTGCAACGTCCTTAGTTGACATGCTTGGTGAAAGAAAGCTCTTGGTCAAGAATGATGCCTAGGTCTCGCACAGAAGAAGCAAATTAAAGTTTAGGAACGCAGCAGTCCCCAAGGTCAAACTTTGCCAGTTGTTGCCTAGTTCCAAGCAAGATAAATTCTGTCTTAGTAGGATTAAGTTTGAGTTGATTGGTCTACATCCAGAACTTGAGGGAGTCAATAGCTATTTGCATAGTCTGAACAGAAGCCATTACTTTAGAGACAGACCAGTATACGTAGGCATGTGCATGGTAAGGATTGTCTACCACCAAGGTAATGGTTGTCCATTTGAAAGGTGAAAATTGTCTACCTGCAGGTAAACATTGTTTACCTGCATGGTAAAGATTGTCTACCTGGATTCTGTGAGATGCAGCTTTCATTTCCAGATGCTGTATCTGATCCACCCTTGCAGAACAGCTGTGCTGTAGATTCTAGTCATATTTCTCTACAGATCGTCCACTGCACGTGAAAAAGCAGTCTTTTCTAATGAACTCTAATCACAACCGATATAATCTTGTCAAATTTTATCCAGTGTAAAAGATACGTTAGGATGGCAAGTAATGCCCTAACGAACCAGCAGGGTCTTTACCAGCAACAGTGGTGGCAGTTCATAGATGACGTCATGCAATTTAGGACGAATTTTGACCCCTCCATCTCCCAGTCACACATCGTCACAAAAGTTATACCCCTCAATATGACGTTGCAAAAATCTGATCCCACCAACCGAAGAGACCAGATGTCCAGAATGTTATATGCAAATTTACATATAATAATAAATAAATTAAACCAAAACAATACTTTAAACTATATAGTAGAACGAAGAACAATGGAGACTGTATAATTATTACACTCAGCATGCGTTCCACGGATGACAAGCTCTTGCAGAATCATTACATTTAAGAAATGCTTAATGACAATAACTTGAAACAATCCAAACTTTATGCTTCTCCATTCTCCCACGGGGAAGAAAATGGTCCTTCTTGGAATGAATAGGGAGAGCTTTGATTTTATTTTCCTGTTTAATGGATATTCCGTTCGGATCCAGCTTTTCTTTGTCTATCCAATTCACACTGACCGCTTTATTCGTATGCGATCACAGCAGCAACAGTAGTAGGAGTAGAAGTATTAATATTCATTTCTTATTTATCCATTATTCACTCATTCCTAATTGAGAAAAACCGACAGCATGGTGCTCTTGTGATGATGATAACAATGATGACGATGATGACAGTGAAAACTGGTGAGAATAACGACTATGATGTTAATTACGGCTGTAATCCTAACACGATGGCGGTTGAGGAGTTTATGTAGCAAGTGGCTGCATTGCCTAACCTTTGTGAGTTCATCGGATGTTAACTGTGAGCAATGCAGAATCAATTGGAACTGCCTGATGACACTTGGATCCGTGAACTTCTTCATGTCGAAGTTCTTAGCAATCTTGCATACCCCTTTGTTGAAATCTTCCAAGCGTAGACTGGCTTCACTCTGTAAGAAATTACAATTCATTTCATTTCAGTTGAATAAAAGGACAATCTGTTAAAAATTTATTAAAATCACTTAATATTCAGCAAGGTAAACCATCCCATCGATATATTAAAGAATACGTAAAATTTGCGGTTTTATTGATAGTACATTGACAGCCGTTGGATTTGTGAATTGGCAAGCACTAATCTTGCTTAGCTTTCCCTTGTCTCGCCGTGTTTAGCTTGGAACCAAGAATAGTAGTAGTCATTTATAAAATAAGGAAATAAGACAGCTGCGATATAATATGAAAAACGAAATTTAGTGAGAGACGAAGACCTACCGAGAGGCGACTTGTCTCGTCTGTGATGTTTGTCTTGTAGTTCCACGAAGCCAAAACAGCATCGCTGACAATAGTCACCAAGTTTCTGTCTATCTCTTCAAGCCATAGCTTTGCTCGACTATCTTCGGTCGCCTCCCCCTCTTCATCGCCAAGTCCTCGTCCCAAGGTTGCGTCAAACACTCCGAGAAAGAAAGCGACAATAGCCAGAGAGCGAAGATGCATCGCTGAAGGGCGGTAGACCATACGGAATATTCGTTTCCAGTCAAATGCAGACGATCGAATTCGTCTCAATACCTAAACGGATCAAGTAGAGAAACGTCCTGCCTATAATAAGAACTGCAATCGAAGGAATATGCGTGGGATGAGAAACGTTATACATCTGGTAAATGAAATGAAATATCGGTTGTATCGAGACATCCAGAAGAAACGGATTATCGTCGAGATTTTTATCGGTTACAGTCAGAGGGAACCAATTGCCTTGCACCATGAAATTGAACTGAAAGGCCTACGAATTCAGTGATAGAATCACAATTGCATACTAAATACACGCATACGTTGCATATGTGACATATTGTAGTCTGTATTCGTGTACGCATGCACGCATTCTCTCCAAATTGGTGATGGTAAAGCGCCAGAAATGAAAACAATGACAACGACGATGATACCGATGATAATAAAATCATCATCATTCATCACCATCATCATCAGCAGCAGCATGATCATCATTGTTGTTGTTCGTTGGTTTGTCGTCGTCATCACCAATGGTAGGCCTATGGGCTATGAGTATGAGATACTCCTGGAGATCCAAACAAGGGCATCCAGTATAATAACCCCATGGCAGCATATTGAGTAATAGCAAAATAAAGTGTAGGCCCTATCTAACAATTTGTGCATGTATATGTCCTTGTCCATGATAATTTAAATTGAGGTTTCTTTTGTGTGATAAAGATCACAGACTAATTTCCGACGAAAACATGAGTGAGGCAAGGGTCCACGTTTTTACAGTATTCAATCTGAAACATACTTCAAACAGTAAGGTCACCCATCCTTAACAACAGAAGTGGGTTTGAAGCGGAACGATAGCATAAGTGATTCGGTTTTCATGGAAATTTTTATCTATAGCTAGCTTCAAGAAAACTACTAATCATAGTCATCCAAACAACAAAGTCGCTCAACGAAGACTCCGATGGTTTGGACAACTGGACATGTAGAGAGAATGCCAGTTGACAGAATGCACTAAGTGAACGATTCAAAGAGAAGAGAATATAAGGCAGACGTGACGTATATGGATAGATAACATTAATGAGGACATAACATACATTGGACTCACTATGGGGAGAAATGGACGTGACAAAAACCGAGGATAGTGGAGGTCATTTCTTCGTAACCATTGCCATCTAATGGCTGGCGTCTGAGATTGATGACGATGATGATGAAGCATGTACAAATTGAACATGTGCAATGTCTATGCTTGTACACAAATGTTATTTCAGAAAAGCTCCGCTTTATAGAGCGAATAAATCGAATCGTGGAGCACGGTAGCCGATTTGTCAGAGTAATTGACTTGGAACGCTGAGCACAAGAGTTCACTAAGGCGGTCACAAGTCAACGTAACGTTGCTCAGACTAGTGCCAGTGATGGTTACGCGTGGTTACTTCATGGTTACGGGTGGACTCCCGAACCTTGGAAGTTGGAAGGAGGGCAATATCAAAATACGTATTTTTTATTGTAATAAATAAGCTGTAGGTGTAGTTTTGTAGTTACAAGAGATCTCCTGAAATGCATAACGAAGAACACACCAGAACGAATAGAACATAATAATAATAATCAACTATCTTCGTTTAATTTCAAACTGAAAAGTGGACTCGGGTGGACTTACGGGTGGACTCCCGAACCTTGGAAGTTGGAAGGAGGGCAATATCAAAATACGTATTTTTTATTGTAATAAATAAGCTGTAGGTGTAGTTTTGTAGTTACAAGAGATCTCCTGAAATGCATAACGAAGAACACACCAGAACGAATAGAACATAATAATAATAATCAACTATCTTCGTTTAATTTCAAACTGAAAAGTCGCATTTTGATTGCAAGTACAGTATGAACCAATGATGACAAGTTATTACAGGAGTCGAATTCAGCCATCTTGAAAGTAGTTCATCATGTTATACATGATACATCTAATTTAGCCAACTGCGCCATCCAGCCAATAAATGATGTTCTTTATTATGTCGTGTGTGCAATCTTCAACCTTTGAGGGAGGACATTTGCATTGTATCGTATCAAAATTTATAGGCCTACAGACTAGCAGGCACACTGAGAGGGAGGAAAGGGGGCAATTAAATGACCCTAGCCCCCACCCCGAAATAAATAAATAAGGGGCCTTCACCCCGAACTAAATGAATAAGGGCTTTGATTATTTGTAAACATTTCTGTAATTATGAACAAATTTATTAACAAATCACATTTGGTTTCATTAACCAGATTTCTACTTTAATATTCTCGATAAGTTCCTGCTTGGCCTTTTTGCTTGCACAAGAATCAATAACTGAATCAAATTTTAAAGTTTTTGCCCACCCCGCTTCAATGGCCAATGTTGCCAATCCATTTACTCTGTGTTGACATATTGTTGCCCGCCGATAGGTTTTGACTTATGTTAACACAGTGAATGTTCTCTCTGCACTTGCAACGGAAGCTGGAAGACAAAATATCCTTATGGCAGCAAATAAATTGGGGAAGAGATTCTGTAGCGAAATTTCATGCAGTTTATTCAACAACTGAAAAGGTTGAATAAAAATAATTATTGAGTCAATATTTTTTTGATAAATTCGTTTTAATGAGTCAACCTCGTCTATTAAATCCTTACAAATGTCGACAGAGAAACTTTCAAAAATGTTTTCACAAATGCAGTTATAATCTTATTGGAGAAACTTCCAAAAAAATTCAAATTTGTTGCAAAGACTGCAACAAAACGTTTTTTTAAGTCCAATTACTATGGAATGAAAAATCAGATAAATTATTCCATCCCTGAACTCATCTCTTGCAGACTTTACAAGTAAAACTGTTTCAACAACTGCAGTTTGTGGATGTTTGTAGGATTAAATTTTTTCAGTCGCTTACTCAGTCGAGAAGGTCAACACGGGTGACGCAAGAACGTCGCTTCCTCAGCCGGGAAGGTAGACAAGGGGGATGCAAAAACGTCGCATCCTCAACGGGGAAGGTCGACACTGGGGACGCAAGGACGTCGCTTCCTAAGCCGGGAAGGTCGACACCGGTGACGCAAGGACGTCGCATCCTCAGCCGGGAAGGTCGACACTGTTGAAGCAAGGACGGCGTTTCCTCAGCCGGGAAGGTCGTCACTGGTGACGCAAGGACGTCGATTCCTCAACCGGGAAGGTCGACACTGGGGACGCAAGGACGTCGATTCCTCAGTCGGGAAGGTCGACACGGGTGACGCAAGGTCGTCGCTTCCTCTGCCGGGAAGGTCGACACCGGTGACGCAAGGAGGTCGCTTCTTCAGCCGGGAAGGTCGACACTGGTGACGCAAAGAAGTCGCTTACTCAACCGGGAAGGTCGACACGGGTGACGCAAGAACGTCGCTTCCTCAGCCGGGAAGGTCGACACTGGTGACGCAAGGACGCAAGGGATTACTTTTTGAGTGATAATTATAAAAAAATGTGCATATAACATCCTGAACATCTGTTTTTTGGGTGGTGCAAAGCGATGTGAAGTCATATTTCAGAGGTTGTGACTTTTGTCACGACGTGTGACGAGGAGGAGCGCCTGAAGAGGATCAAAATTGGTCCATAATTGCGTGACGAAGTTTAAGGACGGCCCCCCTTTTTTGTTTATTTCACATTTTCAAATATATTTAAGGCCCATGTATACATGACTGTCATACACAGTCTGTAAAAAATTGATTTTCTTGATTTAACTGTCGCAAGTTGGTCAATGACGTTATCAAAATTTGTTTTATCCCATGTTTCTCGTGCGATGCTTAGAAGAAGAGGATCGCTGAGACGATCTTGTCCCATTGACGCTGCAAATACGATAAAATTAGCTTCAATTTGCTGTAGGACAGATCCCAGCTTGCAATTGATTTGGAACTACGACATGATATTATGTCGCCTCTTACGGGCCCTTAGTGACGACAGATCAGTGGGGCTCAGGGGCGCCAAAATCATGTGTGACAACCGGTTTGTAATGAGGATTTTAGGGGCGCCAAAATCATGTACAACAACCTGTTTGTAATGAGGATTTTTGGGCGCCAAAATGTAATCTAGTTTTTTGGCATGAATTAGTTTGTTTCGAAATAAAAAATAATAGCTTTAATCCTCATTTTGGCCCCCCTCCAACTCGGCGCCCGGGGACACGTGTCCCCTCTGACCCCCTAGCTACGCCTGTCTTAACTACTAAAGCCAAGGCAAAAATTGGATATTGGAAATTTAAGAACATTATGATACAGGGAAGTTGGCACAGGTGATGAGAGAGATGTAAGAGTACAAACTTTAAGTATTGGGACAGAGTGAGATGCGATGAACCTGCAGATGCAGTAGCCTATCTCAAGGAATAAGCATCCACTACTCGGATGGAGCCAAGCATAAAGAAAAATAGGGCATAATGTTCAGTCAAAAATGATATACGCTAATTAGATGGGAATTAGTAAGTGACAGAATAATAACCATCAGACCACAAACAGGGCATACCACCAATTCTAATCTGCAGCATTTGTAGTCTTATTGTTACTTTTGATGAGTTAAGTACAGGGTTGAGTTAGCAAGTCAAAAGTTACATCCCTAGTTGTTGTATATTATTGTTGTAATTATACTAATTTCTTCACCATTTAGGCTAAATCTTCATTATCCTATGTTTGTATGTAACAATGTGATGCACTTTGATCTCGTGTAGCCTATTACTGATTTCACACATTTTACATTTCTTTGACTTTTTTTATTTTTCACACATTATAACTAGCCTTCCATCTTATAATTATGTGTCACGTGTTTTATTAAACAGACTGGTTATCATTAATTGAAAGCATACAGTTTAAAGTTTTGACTCATTCAGAGAGAGAGAGAGAGTAATCTGAACACGTAAAAATGCGAGGGGATAATCTGAAATCCATTTCAGATTACCGTGGGGTAACTTGAAGTCTTTACACCGGTGTAGGCCTACAGGCAAAATTGTAGAGGGTAACTGTGGGCTTTCGGTGGACGAGCTTGATTTTTAGCTGGTCGCCATCCTGCGTTATCTAAGCTTAAGCCAAAGATTTGAACTAGCATAGTAGGCAGTGACGGAATTAAGGTTTGTCTTCTCATTGTTGCTCATCTTAATGTGTATTTAACACAATATTGGCAATATCCGGTTTTGTAGTAGTAGGCCTATTATGGTGCTTAATTACATATCCTACTTTTGGTCATTGTTGGTTGATGGATCGAGATAATCACTGTATAAGATATGATCGGGAGATTAAAGACTTCTAACTGAAGAAGATGATTAGCCTATGTATTGTAGGCTCTAATTACAATTAGTGCTCAACGATGATAAATCATAATGAAGATGCTTATGGTGTCTCTGCCTCCTTTATCCAAGTTTGAAAAGTTTTGAAAACGCCATTTCTATCGTCACATAGTTTCCTATGAACATTAATCATGCTCCATTGTGTCAATTGGGAGGATGGGATTATTATCAACGCCAGGACCGAAAAGCACCAAATTTAAAGGCATCACTGTGGTAACTTTTGAAATAACTGTTATAACATAATTTATACACTCGCACAAAAACAAACACACACATACATACTATGCAAATAGGAAGGGCCATACCGAGCTATAATTGCGCCCTCTGCATAGCATCAATTTGGCCCCCCAAATTTTGAAAATATGCCATTTTATGGAATAATCATGATTCCAACCTGAAATTTGCGCCCTTTCCAAATTTGTGCCGGGGGCTTAGACCCCGCTGCCCCCCCTCGGCAGGGCTCTCCAAATAGGGAAAAGAAAGAGGGATAAAGGCATGGAGAACGTGAGGAGGAAGAAAGATTGGTGAGGAAGGGGCAGTGGCGTCGACACGATTTGAAAATTAGTATTGAAAATCTAGGCGACAATTGCCAAAAAGTCGAGAAAATTTAACTAAAAAATGTTCGTCGACGTTAATAAACTATAAATGTTTACTAGCCTTAGGCATTAAAGTGGTGCATACAATAACGTCGCCGCCATACCACTTTCTATTCTATTCTATTTACGGATTCATACAGCGCCTCTCACAGTACAACCTAATCAGAGGCGCTTTGCAAAAGCCGTATGTATCACAGGCATATGTGGCGACGCCTGTGGGAAGGGAAATATATGTAGACCCATATAGGCCTACATATTGCATATATATACACATTCATTCATTTTATACTAAACATAAATTATAGGATCAATCAGGAGAGGGAGAGATAAGGCAAGGAGGGAAGAGGGAGCAAGGAAAGGGTGAAGATGAAAAAGAGGGTAGAGGAAAGGGAAGGGAATAGAGAGAGACTGGAAGAGAAAGGAACCGAGAGGAAAGGAGTGACGGAATGTGCAGATGGGCCACGACTACCCGACCCGACCTCGGTCCAGCTTCAGCTGGTCAGTCAATCAGTTGGGTAGGTGTTTATCAGTGAGCAACGTTGCTCCTTACGCTCGTCCCCAGTATGCTCAGAATCTCCATCTCAGTCGAGGGTGACGAGGGCTGCCTTCCGTACGGAACAGTCTTCTGACTCTCGTGAAGTTCCGTCAACTGCCTCTGGACCTCGCACAGAAACTGATCCGCTCCACCATCGTCCGGAACAGATCCGCCCGGATCCTCATCAATTGGAAAGAGGACCTCATCTTCCTTGAACCGTCCTGTGTCCTTCAAGGACTTCTTTGTGGAGTGATGATCCGGGGCAGAATCCAAACGTCGGTCGGAGGCACTCCTGGTAATGTGGTGAAGATGTCGGAGGTCTTCCTTCGAACTCGGTCGACCGTGGGGGTGAACGGTCTTCACCTTCAGAGCGGCGACCTTGTCAGTCAGAGAAGTGGTGGATTCGTCAGAGTCCGACTCGGACATGTGGAAGAGCATCTCGTCCTGGAAAGAAAGGCAACAGGAAGTCAAGTCGAATAATAATAGTGATAATAATAATTATATATATTATAATGATAACAATTTTCATTTAAATTCAAACTGACAAACCACAGTATAGTTACAAACATAATATGAATTGTTGAAGACAAGTTATTACAGGAGTCAAATTTAACTGTTTGTTGGCAGCCATGCAAGATGCACATTATGTGATTGATCTGAATTAAAAAACAAATGTCGCCACTTAGCAAAGCAAGGACTAGACAACCTTTTGGGATACAAAAAACAAGCTTGGTTCCTAATCTCTGTGTGCCAGTGAGTTATACACTACTCTACTAATTTCCCATTGACTTCTGTAGAGAAATTTAGAGTAGTGAAAGACTAACTCAAGTAGGTCAATGAAGTCTCAGGAAAAGAACAATGAATCTAATGAAGATAAATGAAAAAATCAACTCATTAATGTACACATCAAAGAAGCCATGGGAGTGTTCGAAAATCTAGGGGTTAACACACTGGACTGCCTGCCAGTCGAGAGGTTGGGGCGAAATTACCCACCATGGCAAAAATTTGGCCAAGATTTCTGTTCCACCTCCTAGACAACTCAGCCAAAAATGAGTACACCGATCGTACACTGAAGGTGAAGAGGAGACGTTGAGTAGAGGACTGGCAGCCCTCATATGCTGAGGCTGAGAAAACGGAGTAGCTAACACTTCATATGAATGGCTACCTCAGATCTATCACCGAGGGACTGCTCATCTTATTCTTCTTCTTCTAAGAAACACATAGTTCTGAACTACTTACGTGATGCTGATCATGAGTTGGAATGTCGTTTGAGAGGCAGCTAGAAGCTGAAATGAAATGAAACCATGGTAAGCTATATACAGCTAATACCAATTAACACATTTATGATCACATCATATTGGAAATTATCATGTTAAAGAATTTCATGCTTTTGGTATAACACCATAAGAAATTTAATGACATTCAAAGAATTAAACAACCATCAGGTCCAGTCTAATACATTATAACATCTGTAAGCTGTCGATGGGAATCCGTTGTGCGTGGGCCAACCATTGGAGACTCTTTTAGCTTACTGTGCACTGTTTTGCAAACAGTTGCGACTATTCGTTAGAAATGACATTTAACATGAGATCAGGTCAGGTCAGCCTTGGATCAATGCCAGGCGTTTGCTGTGACAGGTCCCTCCTCTTGGAACAGCTACCTACCACCTACTATTATGGGCTAAGCTCAGATAAAGGATTACAACCCTGTATCCTCTTGCTCTATCAAGGCCCATGCCTCCCATGCTTAAAGCACCTATAAATGGCCTAGAGGCGCTCTATAAAGGCTCAGATACGATATGATGCAATGCATACCTAGGCTGGGCGTACGTTGGATTTTACTTTTCATCCTGAATGCCGGGATCATTTCAGAGTCGGACTCATCGAGACTTTGCTGTCTGTTCTTTCGGGAAAACGCTCTCTTCAATGACTTTATTATACCACCGGCTCTGCAACAAAAGGGAAAGTCGATGAGTCATGTAAAGACACACTTACACTTCATGGTCAGAACAACAAGGTTCTCTGAAATACCGAGATGTTAGACATGTAATGTAATGCACAATTTGCTGACATTTTCTATAATAACAACAGTCTCCCTTTGAAGCTCCACTTCCTTCTTAGAACCATTTCTCAGGCAGTCCCCTCTTATTTTAAGACTGTTTCATTTGGTCACACTGACTTTCATAGCCCTCTAAGTAGTCACCTTGAAGAGGCACTAAACATAAGTTCTTGTAATGAATGAATTTGTATTCTTATCACTTGAAGGCTTCAATATATTTCCGTGAGGTGCACACTATGATAAATCAGCATTACTTTATAATCACTTAACATATGACATTAATAAATGCTAACTGCTAATAACACTGAAACCTTTATTGACCTTATGCTGGCTTGGCTGTTGATACTCGTCTTTGATGCTAATCGTGAAATTGAAGGACCTCTCGCAGTGGTACTCGACATCCGTGCAACGCGCTGCACGGATCTACCGGAGGAACCTTCCGCTATGTCCCTAGGACACGAAGAAGGCTTCTGGTAATTCATGCATGGAACCGAAGCTCCAACAATATCTCTAGGATCGGAAGGCTTAAACTGGTGCGTCGTACATGGAAGAGAGGCTCCGATATTCCTGGAGCTGGGTTCACGGACTTTGGATGCGACAATATCTCTTGGGTTCGATGATGGGTAATAGAAATGTGACGTTGGTTTCATGGATGATATTTTTTTTCGATGTGAGTTGGATGTCCTTTCTACGCCTGTGCCATCGACACATACTTCCTCAAAGTCTTCGTGAACGGTTGGAAGCGATGATGGAATGTAAGCAGACTTCTCTGGAGGAATGCTGGATGCAACACACACATTAATGTGTTAATTGTATTATTACTATTATTATTACTACTATTATCTTCCTGACCAGTGGCACATTGAGTATAGAGTTGTCAGTCTGGTCTGGCATCAGCCTATCTAATAGACAGGTAAACATGAAGTAAGATCATAGTAATTGTTTACAGAATTCTAACAATAGCCCTATGTAACGAAATACCTAAACTACCTGAAGCGACCTTATTCTGTTCTAAGGTACATCTTAGAAATCATTTCAATTGTCATTATTCATTATTTATCCCGATGCATTTATGATGTGGTGTCTTGTTGGTTAGGACCAATATGGGTTAGAGCTTCATACAAGGCAGTTACATTGATCAAGCCATTAACTCGAATTTGTTCTCAATAACTGCATGCTCATAGGATTATGTGAAAATTTCGTAAATTATGTGAAAAATCACATGATCGCATAAACCATGGGTCCTAGTCATCAACAATCATGTCGTCTGGTCGGTAAACTATAACGCCTATAGGCTAATAATAACCTGGACAGGCCAAGCCAATTATACTTAATGTTGACTGAAATTTACAAACTTTATGCGATAATTTGTGAAAACTTTCCATTTACGAATTTATGAGAAAATCGTCAATTTATGCTAAAAATGCGAAATTGCATAATCGCATAAAACCACGGGGCACTACTCATGGGACACGAGTTGTGAGGTTAGCATCACTCAACCATCCACTAGATATTCACTATATGAACCAGAGTTTAAATCATAAGCCTAAGGAAAAGACGAGAGACAGAAGATCGACAATCTGGAACCAACTTGAGGTCAAGCGCTGATCCACGGTGTGGCTCCTGCTTGAACTGTTCGGTGGCCGCGTTGTAGGGAAGATCGAACTCCAATGTGTCCCAGTATTGATCCTTGATCAGCTGCGGATGTTCTGCGTGCATTTCATCGACTACAAGGTATGAAACCTAAACAGAAGAAAAAAATACATGGACGAAAAAAATTACAGACAAAAAACACTCTTAGAAGAAAAAACAACACAGAAAAAACCCAACACAGATGAAATAACAGAGGAAAAACTACAGTGAAGAAAAATACTATACAGAATAAAAAACCGTGGAAGAAAAAAACTACACTGGTAACGCATCAGAAATTGATTAATATTATCAATAGTAATAGTAATAATAAAAATAATAATTATTATTATAACACAAGCCACATAATTATAAAAAAATTACACACAGCTTTCTTATATTTACTATGCATACAAGTTAAACAAGCATGAATGTCAACCAGAAAACATTATCATACATCATCATTGTTATTGCTTTTATTATTATCATTATTGTTATTATTGTTAATATTAGAATATTATTTACAATCGTGAGTTACCTTTAGGTGACGATCAATTAAGTAATTTATGTCAAAATCATCATCGTCTTCACCAAAAGGATTCAACATAGTTTCTGCGACCTGTACGCATGAAACAACTCAATCTTAATGTCTGAACATACAATATATTTTGTGTATGCTCCTCTGTATATATATATATATATATATGTGTATATATATATATATGTATATATATATATGTGTATATATATATATGTGTATATATATATATATGTATATATATATATGTGTATATATATATGTGTATACATATATACACATATAATAATAAACATGTATATATATATATTATATATATGTATTTATAGAATGTACATATTTGTGCATCCATACGTGTATTCATCAAGGTATGGGTGCTTGCAAATACACTTGTATATATGCATGTAAGTATGTAATTACTATGTATCTACGGAAGTCTGTTTAGAAGCAGATTTACGTATTTATGTATAGAATAGTATGAAAAAACCAATAATAATGGCAATAATACTGATAATAGTTATGCAAACAACAGTAATAATAACAGTAATAATAATAATAAATATACTAATAGTAATAATTTAAAAAATTGTCTGCAGAAAGGCCCAGAGTTGCTCCCAATGCCACAAGCCATATATGTACTATATGGTGGGTCCTTCTAAAGGCCGAGTTCCCGAAACTAGGCCTGTTCCAAACGGACGGCAAGAGGCCAGACCTTGGCAACATTCCATCCCCTGGTCGCACGAAAAGTATTTGACCCATTGAGGACTAGACCGGACCCTCTGGACAAACTATATGAGCAATAATCTCTAAGTCACTGGGGGAACAAAGCAAAAATTTAAAGATTTAAAAATAATATTAATAATAAGGAGAAGAAAAAGAAGAAGAGAAAAGATAATAAGAAAACACATCTATTGGTCACTAAAAAAATGGTAACCGCACAATTTTAATAAATATAATAGTAAATAATTACTGTA
This sequence comes from Bimastos eiseni, assembly GCA_959347315.1. Taxonomy (NCBI): domain Eukaryota; kingdom Metazoa; phylum Annelida; class Clitellata; order Crassiclitellata; family Lumbricidae; genus Bimastos; species Bimastos eiseni. The sequence continues at coordinate 2,734,772 of OY365817.1, forward strand.
ATTACAATAGCAACACTAACAATAGTAAAAATATTAATAATACAAAGAATAAATCAATTCAAATGGCAATAATAAATGGTAATGAAAATAATTAAATAGATAACTGCAACTGTAGCAAAACACTGAGCAATAACAATGCTAATGGCAGCTATAAGATGCCCTTTACCTTCAGCCAATGGCAGTCACAAGATGCCCTTTACCTTCAGGTAATGGCAGTCACAAGATGCCCTTCACCTTCAGCCAATGGCAGCTATAAGATGCCCTTTACCTTCAGCCAATGACGGTTATAGAATGCCCTTTACCTTCAGGTAATGGCAGTCACAAGATGCCCTTCACCTTCAGGTAATGGCAGTCACAAGATGCCCTTTACCTTCAGCCAATGACGGTTATAGGATGCCCTTTACCTTAAGCCAGCCAATGTAGAAGACGAACTGAAGGAAGGTGAAGAATGGAAAGTACATGTCTCCCAGCTGACCATTGTCCAGATACTGGCGACCCATCAGACAGGACAGGAAAAACGTATACACAGCCAATGTCACAACCTTAAAGAAATGTCACAGGCATATGATGTCACAATATTTAAGGGAATAAGTTAATGAGTAAGCAAGCTAGTGAGTAAGTGGACGAGTGAGCAGATAAGCAATTGAATAAACAAGCAAGTAATTGCATGGTCTGAAGTCAATTCCAACAAATAGCATGGCATATAGACTGTAATAATCAGAAATACATACAAGAACAAACCCATGCAACAACACAAACAAATGCATTAGCACCGACCTCCTCTCCATGCTTGCATATAATTCAAAATATGCGCATTAATCTTCAAGACTCAGTGGGTCTTTGCCCCGATATATCTGGTCGATTTAATACTTTGATCTCATTCAGTTTCCTCCCTCCGTCCGCTTCGTTTGTTCAATAGACTTGACCACTTGGCTCTTTGTACTAGAACTGCTATGGCTCAAATTTCTATACTTTGTTTCAAATGGTCCCTCTCTCTGGAATTTGAGCCTATACACAACTGCGCCTTAACCTTCTGTTCGCTCTACAATTCTAAACTGGCAGTGTCTCGTCTTTCTCGCTTGTCTCAAAACCCGATTCTTCTCGCAGTGCTTCTGAATGCTTCACCCTACTAGAGGCACTTTACAAAAGCTCAAATACAAAACGATACGATACAATAAACACACAAACAAACAGCAAGACACACAGAGCCACAAACATACGCACAGACACACCCTCGCAACTGACCTGTGTATAGACGAGAGGAATGTTTATCCAGTCGAAATTGAACAACTGAAACGATCGCGTGCGAAAGTCGTTTAGTTCCTAAACAGAAATCAGACGGAATACAAAACAACGCAGCAAACATCCGCTACGTATCATTTTCTACCAGAGGTATCAACGTTTACTTGGGATTGAGGAAAAACTGATATTAGGAAGAGGATATTTGTCTGGGGGTCAGGCATCAGTTTTGTAGTTTGTTGGAAACAGATAATTATTATTGCTATTAGAAATATAACAGAATACAATACAACTGTATTTAAAATAATATGATACGATTGTATTTAAAATAATATGATATGATTGTATTTAAAATAATATGATACGATTGTATTTAAAATAATATGATACGATTGTATTTAAAATAATATGATACGATTGTATTTGATATTGCCCTCCTTCCAAAGTTCAGTACACAACAGAACATTAGGCAACTGTTGAGTGAAGGATTTGTTCGAGGTTGCTACATAGTGATCTAGTGCATAAAAAAATTATATAGCGCCATGATGAAAACATTATTATGATGCATTAGGTCATTTATAAAGTGCTTCTCACAGCTCAGGTCCTGCAGAAGCATTCCCAGCGCTATGTACCCTTAGAGAAAAGAAAGGTTTCAAGGTGACAGAAACAGATGGGGATTTCTAATCGCACAGCATAGAGAAGGAAAAGGACCAGGACTCAACTGTTGTGGTCCTATCACGGGTCACCAAGAGGTCAAGACGATCAGAGAGAAAGCAACGACACGACGCAGAGAGAAAACGGAAAATTTGGAACAATATTTTCGAGCAAGACCCGGCCGAGACAAGAACGATTTGCTCGTGAGCGTACGTCGATGAGTGTCTTGACGGCGAAGTCGTCCTTGATTCGTCCCTCTGTCCTGGCCCTCATGACGAGTTCTGAGGCCCAAATGAGTGGAACAAAGAACTTGTTGTATGGCGTCTTCAGATTCTCCAATATCTCCTCCTCATTCAGAAGCATCAGACCTAAAACATTCGTTCCGTTGATATTAAGATTCAGTGATTCAGTGAAGTTTACTTGTAATGCAACTGTGGGCAACTTTACAATGATCATTACTTATATAGTATTATAATTAACCTTGATGCTATCATTATAGTCATCACTATTATTACAATGATAACAATTTATTAATACTATTGGTGCTACCATAACTACTATAATCATGAATCCACGATAATCAATTAATGTCATAATAAAACTGACTCATTTCACTTCAGCAAGATTATTTCCCATCCTACGGCAGTTTAAACTAATTTGAAATTTTTCTCAAGTGTGCGTGAAATTAATAATTAAATTATTAATGTAAAAAATATTGGCGACACAGACAAATTTAAAATGAAGAAAGGGGTGAGGCAAGGGTGCATCCTGTCCCCATTTCTTTTCAACCTGTATGCAGAAAGGCTAACGAGGAGGGCGGAAATGGAAGAGGCAACTGAAGGAGTAAAGATAGCAGGAAGGATACTGAATAATGTAAAATATGCAGATGACACAACACTACTGGCAGGGAAGAAAACAGATCTGGCAAAACTGATAAGAAGACTGAAGAGAGAAAGTGAGAAGGCAGGCCTCAATTTCAACATAAAGAAGACAAAGATAATGATAACAGCTGATTGGAACAATTTCGAGATAGACGGAGAGGAAATAGAGGTGGTAACAAGCTTCACGTTCCTGGGATCACTAATAGAAAAAGAGGGAAAATGTGACTCGGACATAAAGAGAAGGGTGGCAATAGGGAGAGCTGCAATGAACGGATTGGAAAAGATATGGAAAGACAAACATGTGAGCATAGACACACAAAAAAGATTAGTGAGAGCAATGATCTTTCTTACAATACGTTATGACTGTGAGACATGGACAATGACAAAGAACATCGAGAAGAAAATCAAAGCATGTGAAATGTGGATATGGAGGAAGATGCAGAGAATATCATGGACGGAGAAGAAGACAAACGAAGAAGTGCGCAGGAAGATTGGAGTCGAGAATGATGAGACGTTACAACAAACAGCGTTGAGAAGGAAGCTGGGGTTATTCGGACATGTTATGCGATCAAATGGAATGGAAAAGGAAATGATGCTGGCATGTGGAGGAGGAAGGAAGAAAAGAGGGTGCCCAAGGAAAAATACATGAAAAAACTGAAATGAGCCTGGAGGAATTAAGAGTTGCAACTTCGGACAAAAAAAACTGGAGAGGATTGGTCATGGCGGTCGCTAGATTTCAAAGAAATAACAGCACAAGGTGACAAGGTGAAAGAATATCCAAGCAGATATAACAGCGGTTGACCTGCTATCCACGAGCATGTTTTCGAGTGAAATGCACATTAAAAAATTGTCTTTTAACGGCCTTAATTGGTTGGTTGGTTGGTTAGCAGCAGTTTAACGATACTGTGTGATAACTAAGATCATTAGCATTGCTCTCCTCATTTATCCAGGCTTGGGACACGCACTGCTAGAGTGCCCACAGTGGCTTTAGTATAGAGAAAATATGGTATACAATGAAATCATCAATGAAATGACCATATTATAACATCGAAGAGACCGTTTAAAAGGTGTTCAAGGTGACCACGCTAACTGATCATATACCATATCCCACAAAAACAACTAACCGGCCTCAGTCATGTGTTTCCAAGTGGGAAACCGCTTCTTAACGGGTGGACTGATGGACGACATAGTGATGACATACGACAGACACATGTATCGCATGATGGTCCTTCGCATCAGTCGCGCCCTATCGTCATGGCCCCTGAGGGACGCCGTGACGAACATAGCGGTCCGACCGGGCCATGGAAGCATCCGGAACTTCTCCCACCAACGACTGGCGACGTGGTTGACGTAGAAGCCGAGGACGAACGCCACCGGAATGAGGTTACTGAACTGCGAACAGTAAGCGGATAGCTTCTCGAAGTATCTGAAATCGGTAAGGAACGCGGATGTGTATGTCGATGGAACTTGGAAATCATTTAGTGGTTGCTTTGATGAGAGACAACGACTTAAAGATTTTGATCACCAGCTACCTTTCTGGTTTACACGACTGCCTGCATTTTGGCTGTGGCAATCCCAAGCTAGGATAGAGAAGAAGGACGATGCTGATGATCTTTGTTATCACACGGTATTGCTAAGCTAAAACGACTACTAGACGGTGCAACTCCCAAAGCCTGAATGAAAGAGGCAACACCAATTAGACTTAAACTGTGATATCCATCTGGCTTCCAGCTGAAGGCCTTTCTGATGTATGGTTAAAGATCTTCTGGTTGTTACCTAACACTTCAATGAAGAGGTTGTACTTACTACACGTAAGCCATTTGGAACCAATGAGTGAGTGATTGAGAGTTTGTGTGAGCGTGCAAGCGAGCAATTTGAGTGAGAGAGTGCTCATCATTAGGGCATTAAAGACCTTTCTGACCTCTAGCCTGTAACAACAAAGGGTTCGAATGGGTCTTTCTTCTCAGTTGCTTTAATTGAAATATGTTGTCTTTATTTTTATATTGTGTTTATGGGAACAATAGATATTATGGTTATGGTTATAACCTATCTAGTCTCCATTTAGAGCCCGTTTCATTTTGCCAAGGTCAGGTCGAGTGTCTCGAGTTAGGTATGTAGACATGGCCTACTTGAATACAGTTGTATTACGTTACCAGGAAGGATGCAAATATTACATTTACACCAGGATACATACATTAAGCCTTACTCTTTTTGAGTAGCTGTCAGCGCACAACGATATACGAAACTTAGACAGAAGTAGGCCACAGCAAAGACGATGAACTCCTTCCACAGGATCTTGTAAATACTTCCCCTCCATCTACAAAAGAAAACTATCTCTACAACAATCAACCCAACATCAACAAGGGGATGGAATGAGACAATACTATGACACTAGTAGTTTATTCTGTTCACATGCTAGCTGCACTCTGGCAGTGTCCGTCTCAATAGTGGATAATGGAGGAGGGCTACACTGATGATCTTTGTTATCACGCAGTGCCTTTGAACTGAAACTGCTATTACTAGACACTGGCTTTTTTAGTACTTGCTGGTCGTTATAAGAGTTAAATAAACGTTTCAATCGCTGGTCTGCCACAACGTGTACTGTGGCAATGCCTGTTCCAAGCCTGGATTTGGTCAGTTATCGGTGAGTAAACGAGGAAGAGCGCAACACTAATCAACTGCGCTCATCAACTGCGTTATGAAACAGTGTCATCAAACACCAACTGCATGAGTATCCGACAATATTGGCCACCACTTAAGTACTAGGATACAATCTTGTTCGCGGCGATGAAATATGGACACAATCCGTTGCTATTCACCTAACACTGTCACATTTAGATACCTTTAAATCGTCACTTTTCGCAGATATATAACTGCTAATTTCCTTCAGTCGGTAAGCGATTATCTACACTAATTGATCACTTATTACTTGCATGCAAGAAAACAATGACATATCAAATTACTAATTAAAATATGTGCAGAAAAAGGTGAATTATACTGTTACAAGTATATTATCTATTTAAGATATCTATACTGAGGTGTATAGCATACTAATGATAACAAATATGGATGGATTATCTAAAATTAATAAGTGCAAGTAAATAGTGTTTCAATTCGCTTTCTTCCCTTCCAGCGAACGGACCAACATTCAGATTTCGCCTCCTTCCCTAACTATTGACTGACTTTTTAACTGTAAATCTAATCTACAGAAATGACTCAGATTTCATTTGACTTCTTCTTATTATTTTGAACAGAAAGACCATCCATTACAAATTGCAAGAGTCAACGAAAACAGCCAACAATGCTAAAACTCCGTAGGGTATAAACCCAACACACGACACTAAAATTGCCAGTCAGCATTTATCTACAAATTTCGCGCGCAATATGATATCAGCACGTGCGATTCAGCCGAATACAGCAGCCTAGCGCCTGTAAATCGATCGTCGCTGCACTCACAGCTTGCATTAAATGTATCCTGACTCTGATAGATATACAGTAACGATTAATACGACTTAAACTATGCAATGTCCAAAATACGTTCACATAGTGGAATCATGTTCAATAATACATTATGTAAGTTCAATGTCTAAACTTGTAACATTGTTAAGGGAACTAAATATGGTTACTGCAGTTGCATACTGGATAGTGGAAAAACCATTTCATAAACTATTTTTAAACACCAACAATTGGACACAACATATTAATTGGATTGTTTTGTGATGATGAATGTATGGCTTTATTGTTGATACTTTAGTTGTTAAGTCGATATTAATTCGTTTATTTTGTAATCCTGAATGTCTGAATTTATTATTATTCTTTTGGTTGTTCTGTTGATTTGGATTATTGAATATTGTCTATAATCCAATACTATAAATGATGTAATGGTCATATTGAATATTACTTGTCAACATTATATGGATAGTTTGACTTTGATGTTATGAAATTGTTTTGATGCTCTGTAAATAAGATGGGGAAAAACCTTCATGGAAAAAAACTGAACCAAAAAAAGAACCGATATGGTCAAAAAAGAGCCTTCATGAACAAAAAGAGGCTATATGACCACATGAATAAATTTTGCATATGTATATGTGTACATTGTATGTGTATATATATACATTTATACAATGTGTATGTTTATATATGTAGGAATAAAATATAAAAATCATTTATATGTTATGAAATATCTACAACAACCACATGTCGAATATTGCTGTCTCAGCAACCAGTCATGCAGAAATGGAATCAATAACAACACAAAAGGAAGAAAGAAAACAGAAAGACTAAAGAAAGAAAGACAACAAAAAGATAAAGGATTAAAACTATATACAAAATCGAACTGAAATGTAACAAATTCTGTAGACGTCAACAGTCTGTGTTGCTATAAGATGTCGTTAAACTATTGAACAATAAAATAATCGTTGGTAATCCATTTCGAAAGATGCGGCTCCTCCTTTGTGCACATTCGTGGCGTCCGCCGCAAGCGTCCATACTCGACTTTAAAACCGCCTCCCACCCATTGCTTCCTCCAATGTCCGCTAAGTCTCGATTACTGCAATTTCCTCTTTCTTCACCTCCAACCAAAGCGTTTGGAGCTTATCCAAACTCACAGGACCGAGCCGTCACCAGAGGCTCATGAGACAACTCTATTGACAACCCCTCTGATTCGACGCAGCGCATGTGTCAATACTGGTGCGCTGGTTTTCAAGTGGCGCTTTGGAAGTTTGGATATAACTACCTCGAATATGCCGCGCAAATAAACGCCAGAATTCGTTTGATGGGCATTTTAGAACAGGTCTGCCACCTAGCGAACGCATAAAAATTAAAACATTTCCCTAATACACGGACGGACGACGGACGGACAGACAGACAGACCCTTGAAAATCACAAACAAACTCCTCCGCTGCAAGAACTGAGGCAGTGCCAGTCCCAAGCCAAAGAGGAGGGCGACGCCAATCTTTGTTATCACACAGTGTCGTTAAACTGCAACTACCTCCCACAAAACTAAAATTACATGAATAGACAAACGTAAAAGCAGACTGACACACGGGACTCTTTAATAAAATTCATATGCATCATAGTGCGGGGAGATAGGGGCCGTTCACGTATTACGTATGCAGCGAGGGGATGGGGTTTTGAATTGCGGCTATTTTGAGTACGGGTGAGTACGGTGGGGGAAGCGGTTCCGAAAATATGCACTGACGCAAATATAATTGTCTAAATATGGCGTCCGCAATACAGAATATGAAAATCAGAAATATAAACCCAATCAGACTATATTCCTGCTTAATTGATTTTATGTAGCATTGAAACGGTTTCAAATGCAAGTGTTGTTAGAGTTTTATTTCTTCATAACAGTTAACAAATTTAAGCTGCTAAATATGATGCTCAACAAAAATAAATAGCCTGTGGCAAAATCAATGTCTTATAGATGTTTATAACTATTTAACCTTTGCAATGGGGGTAGAGCTCAAATGTACGTACGCATGGGGGAGGGGTCCACCAAATGTACGAGGTGCAACAGGGATGAGGGGGTCCGAAAATCCAATTTTTTGCGTACGTAATATATGGATGGGCCATAAACGCCATAATTTCGCTCAATGGAATTTTTTGTAACAGGCGTGCCACCTAGCGAATGAAAACATTTTCATTAATTTGACGAATTATCATGACAGAATCTTCGATACGACGGCGTCGCAAAATATACGTACGCGCCAATCGGTTAAGTTTCGCAGTTTGCACCCTGCTTGTGGTAGTTCCCGTCTCTAGATTGGAGAAAAGAGGAAGGAACTGCGAGGGTGACGCTTATCGTCTCTTTTGTGACACAGCGCCGTTACATGAGACCAACCAACGTTATTTTAGACACCTTTACATAATTACCTCGTATGCTATATAGTATTTAATTCTGTTCACTTTAGCGATGCATTTCCGTTCAGCAAATCTAGCACAGAAATAGGGTCAGCCTAGACAAACTGGCTTCAGAGACTTTTTGAACGGTTTGAAAACTTGACTTTTAAAGGTCAAAAGATCAACATAGAAGGAAATGGCAATTACTCAGCCAAACAGTGTTCTATTTCGGTGATTCTTTATCTGTTAGCTCAGGTCATCAAGGGCTTCATTCAGAAAGACCACGGAGTCAATGGCTGCTTTAATACAAGGTCATGTCAAGGTCAAAAGGTTAAATAATGTATAAATAGCCATAGTTCAGCCAAATATTGCTCTATTTCACTATTTGGAGGATTTTTTTATCCGTTGCCTCATACCGATAAGGCTGAGTAATGGCAAATTCCTTCTATGTTGACCTTTTCACTTTAAAAGTTCATTTTTGAGGGTGACCCCATGGTCGGATTTTGTGGGATTTTCAGTATGTTATTAGGCTATGAATTCTGAGCAGGAAACAGTTCAAAGAGCTTCTGAAGCAATTTTGTCTAGGTCAAACTGCATTTTGCTTGGACTATAGATTGGGACATATTCTAAATAATAAATGGTTGAAAATTATAGCAAAAAGTCCAACAGATTTATGCTCTAAAGATCATAGCTTAATAATATATATTTAAAACTACATTCTTTGAGTACACTGTCCATATTCTTAACTTAACTGAAGGAACTAAATATGGTTAGTGCAGTTGGATAATGGATATGGGAAAAGCCATATCATTGACTATTTTTGGACACCAGTATTTGATTACAACATGTAAGTTGGGTTTTTTTTATATTTTGAAATGATAATAAATGTATGGATTAATTATCAATACTTTTGCTAATGTTGTTAAACATTATTGAATATTGTATGTATTATAAATGATGGCCTATGAATATAGAATTTCTGCTTATAAATATGATATAGATAGATAGTTTGACGTTAATGCTATGAAGCTGCTTTGGTGCTTTGCAAACACTGCAAATAAGATAGAGAAAAAACTTAATGGTTAAAAAAATATGAAAAAAGAAAAGAACCGATATGGTCAAAAAAGAGCCTACACAAAAAAAGAAAATATATGGCTAACTAACTAACTAACTATGCATATATATAAAGATATATATATATATATATGTACATGTATATAAAAGTTATGAAAAACATATAAGACCCATCTGTTAAATATTACCGTACGAACAAGTGTCAGAAATGGAATAAGTAACCAGACAAACGAAAGTAAGACAAGAGAAAGAAAACGGATGAAAACTATGTATGACATTGAACTAATATGTAGGCCTAAATAACTTTGAAGACATCAACAGCCTGTGATGCTATATTATGTCATTAAACTCTGGTATAATAATAATAATAATAATTTTGACGATCCTTTGGTATAGGATGTTGCTACATAATTCTTGTCGGTGCAACGGTTTATGTTGTCATAAGCAGTCCATAAACTTTTGATTCTATTCAATCGTTAGTGATTTACAAAACAGTAAAGTAAGACGAGGGACTATATGCTAGTTGCATGTGACAGACACAAGGTAAAGCTAAACACTAAAATTTGTGTTTTGCAATGTTGCACTTAGACATCTTAAAATCGTTTCCTTCCTATGCAATAACACCAGCTACTTTCGTTCAATTTTCAGCCATTAATTGCAAAAACAAGAGACTTGGTAAACTTGAAATTAACGACCTGGTCAGACAAAAGGCGTAACTAAACACTGAAATTAGCTTCGAAAACTGCTGTTCTGCCTCCAACAGCTAGCTGTTCAGTCTATAATAACAGCTGTCTCCATTAGCTGTTCTGCCTGTCTATAACCGTTGTTCTGTGAATAACATGTTCAGCCTCTAACAGTTGTTCTGCCTATAAAGAGTCTTTTGCAACCGGACGTCCAAAAACCAAAAGCTTGTTCACGAAGAACAGTTCTAGCCTCAACAATTTCACTGATCATTATTAAAACTAGAATTGTTCTTGGTGAACACGGTTTTCGGCTTCTATACCTAGCAAGATTTTGGAGTTCTGCCCGCGTGCATCTGTTCATTCTCTCCAATGACTTGAATTAATCCAATTCGATCAGCCATTACTGACGGTAGCATCATCAATAGCCTAAGTTTCATGCCCACGGTATCATGTGATCGCGAGATCTGCTGGTTGATAATTACCGACACGTTATTTTTGTATCACGTCATATGCAAATCTGTTGGCAATTAGCGGAGTACGTCCGCAAAGCCGCGTAATACATGGAACAAGTCAAGCTTGGCATTTTCAGAAGCAAACGGACTGGCCTTAAAGCTAATCACTGTCACTCACTGATCACAGTGGGCTTATTTGCTCGAAGTTGGCCTATACATACATCCAGAGGGGGCGATCCAGGGAGTCGAGGGGGACAAGTGCCCCACCTTTTACAGAGAGGGGCCAATTTATACTGTGCCACCCCACATTTCCTACCCCTCTCATTGGGTGTCCCCCCTCCTGTCAAGTGAGATCGCCGCCTCTGTTTAAAAAAAGTTCTACTTCAACTATTGCTATCAATTTGGCAATCCACCACTGATCGCACTCTGGTAGTGCCAGTCCCAAACCTGGATGTAAAGGATGAGGACGACGCTGATGATCTTTGTTAAACTTAAACTACAACGGTCTACTTGCATACAGCCAATACAAGTAAACATTATTCACACAGTGTGATATCGGACACAGTGCAGTTGACATAGTCTGCGGAGTGGTGTAATTTCCTTAGATATGGCTCAAGCAATCAATCTGCTTATTGGACGTATTTGGACCCAAATGTTGTCTAATGTAATCGGATATTTATATAGCGCCCTTAAAGATGTCAACTCAGAGGCGTGCTCTGATCTGGCTAAATGATCATGATTAACAAAAGTTCAATTATATAGCTAGTTAGTTAAATTTTATAACATTACTCACAAAAAATAACTTCAGTGTCGAGCAATTGAAACTATAATTTCATTTCATTTGGATACAAAAGGACCATAGACTGGAAAACAGATTACTGCTCCGCAGATATGTATCAGAGATACTGTATGACGTAGCAGAATTTCATTTCATTTTCTTTAACCATTAGGGTTTTTCTCTGTCTTATTTACAGTGTTTACAAAGCACTAAAGCTATTTCATAACATTAACGTCAAACTATCTATGTCATATTTACAAGCAACAAATTCAAGTAAACTCAAGTGTTCTTTCTTTACATGATTTCATTCTATTACCTTACATTGATCTTACCTATTCAAGTACCGTCTGAGAAAGGAAGTGCATTGACATTCCTGGGTATTTTCATTAGTATAATTATTATTATAATCATTAGCATTATTAATTGAATCTGATTATCTGACTTATTAAAGAAGCATTATGTTAATGCACGAGGCATTGAATCAATGGTCACGCTAAGTGACATTGGTGTCAAAATCGTAATCATCTGAAGAGCCCTGGTCGACATCCGATATGACATCATGAGGACCAGAAGGCCATCGAGTGGGTAAACAATGCAAACATGAGCAAAGTTCTATATTTAGACCTGAATGAGATAAGGGACCTGAATGTTAATACAAAACCATCAACAGAACTCTACATGTATGTTGATCCAGAGATTTCTTAAACTACGGCTCAATTTTTGAAAAATCAGAAGTCTATCATGGAATATGGTAGCCAATTGTAGGACCTGTCAATCAATTATGGAACCTGGCATCCAATTGAGAGACATGGTGATCAATTTTGGGACATGGTAATCAATCATGGTAGATTGTAGTCAATAGTCAGCCATGGTTTCTGAAATGTTAGAAAACCACTAACATAAAGAGCATAGAGGGTTCTAGCTCTGTCCCTGTTTAGGGATGATTAGAAAGTCCTTTCGACATCTGCTCAACATCATCTAAAACTTTAGATATTGCAGTTCAATATATGCAGAACAATAACAACAACAAACTTTTAGTCCATTTACCGAATCAGAAGCTTGAAGAAGCAGCTGAACTTTGCGGTTGCAACTTTGGCAGAGTACGACACCGTCATTGGAATTGCGGTTGATTTAGAAAGAGTTCACCACAGCTGGTTATAATCTTTTACATTCTACAACAAAGGACATTCATGTGTGCATGAATGCATATATCTCTGAATCTGTGTATGTATGTGTGTGTGTACGTGCGTGCACGTGTACGAGTGTACGTATGTAGGTCTGAATGTATGCAGCTGATTATGTATGTATGAAAGCATGTATGTGACTGGTGATGTCAAGGGTTGCCTACTTGCTTACTCGGAGGGATGCTGTAGCCTCAAGATGGTTACTGTGTAAGGACCTTACTCGTCTTCATAGATTGTTCTGAGATGCTTAATGAAGACATAATGCCCTAATGATAATGATAGTAATCATGTTTTAATATCAAACTGACAAAAAACTGGAGAAAGAGAAATAATAAAATAACGATAATGGAGATAACAATTAAAATGGTAATTAAAATGGTAATTAAAATGGTAATTAAAATCGGACACCTGAGGGATATATGCTAAATACTTCAGGGAAAGTAAATATTTACAATCATTACAATCATTACGACTATTACTGTAACAAGAATAATAATTATTAACAGTTGTCCTATGTTTGCTATTCAACTCATTGCACAATCGTAAACTTGTTTCTCAACCTTTGACATCACTAGTCACCCAAAAAGAAACCTAAAACAGGTGACCCCAATATTTTATCTCTGCCTCTTTGCCTTTGTAATCCCTTAAACCCCCTTCAGTCTGGTCATCAATATCTTGTATTGTTGGGAACCACAGAACTGTGTTATCCTACACACCAGATATTAAATTAAACGAAGAGTTACTTTGCTTTATAAATCAATCAATCTAAAACGTTAAACAAATTAAAACAACGCCCCTTCCAGAGTTCTAGGCCTACTCAGAAGTTTGAGGTCCCACCTCACCACCTAATTGAACTTATTATCCTGTAAACAACTTTTGTAAAAGCTCTTATAACGACGTTGTGTATAAATTGTGTCATAAATTCAATAATTTATCAAAAATGACTAAACATACAAATAACAATATCGCATTCTTACAACTCCAAACGATCGTTAACTCAGTAAAACCTCGCATGTGAGTCTACAGTGAGAGACGTCGAGTAATTCGATCTGATTCTAATTACTCTCTGACGCTTAATTAATCACTGACGACCTAATTAGCGCACGGACCCTGTCCGACCCATGGTTGTATTTATATATTATATTTAGGGGGCTTACGGAATCAACTCCCGAAATAAATGCATTACTGCTATTAAAACCTAAAAATGTAGGAACAGAACATGCATACATAATACATACGACAAAGTTAAATAGTTAACCTCCGAAAACTAAACCCGCGAATTATTTCTCTGGCAACGTACCTAGAAAGTAAGATTTAAATGTTATGCATCCAGTCAGATCGGCGCCCAGGGAAACCCTAAACGCACGACACCACTCGAAAGTTCCTCCAAAAAATAGCAACAAATCTGTACAAATTTCTGATAATGTTCGTATTAACTTACATCTGGCGCATTCTAGGCCTACGACGAGTTTCGAGAATGCATGAAACCCCGAACGCAAAGGGGTTTGGTACACTAACCTGCCACGGGTCACATGTGTCTGTCCGACCTCTGATCATCGAGTCACTTGAATGACGCACATGGAGGTTTAAGGAGGGTCACCCCGAAGAATTTACACGTGAATCGGAGAGCGTGCTAATGCGATAACGGCCTGCAGGTCGTTACGAGGCGACGGCTAGGCCCTATCTCATGTTCAACAGAAGGGGACAGAAGGAGGAGGAGGCAAGAGGAGACAGACAGAGACAGAGATACTGAGGCGGACGTTGGTGTGTGCAGAGGCGGATATCAACAAATGCAATGCATCTAGTGCGATTGACAATACGTGTCTGTCTATCTACCTGCATGTCTGTGCATGTACGTCTTTATCTGCCTACTATGTGACGACTGTTTAAAACAACCAGAGATACAGACACAGACAGACGGCTAAGGGGGGCTGGCACATGCAGTCTGTCCTATGGTAGCTAGCTTTCCGACAAAGCCCTGTTACGCGCTAATTAGAACTTTGGCGCCACGCACCCGGATCAGAACTTATAATTAGAGTTCCATTTTAATTGCATACACACCTGAGATGTTGTTTGGACTTTAGTCAGTTGTTCACGGTCCAACTACTTCGTTAAACCCATTCCTTTTCCATCCCACTCTTCAGTCATCCACTGAAATTTGTAGGCCTAAAGCATGTGCGCCGCCTCTTTGGAACAAACGCCCACGAATATTAAGACAGGTAGAAAAAATGCAATCCTGCGAATTGATGAAAACCTCACCTTTCGCTATCTCCCCACAGGTCCTTCATTCAAAACTTAAAACACTGATCCGTGATTCCGCCGTCCGACTCTTTGGATCTTGACATTCTTCTATCGATTTGCATTGATTAAGCGCCTGTGTTTGAGCTGATTCTCAAGACTTGCTTTTGTCGGCACTATAGAAGTTTCGAGTTAAGGTGGATGGCAACGGTTTTGACAGCCTTAAGATGCTTGGTAAACAATAGTATTCGCAATAGAACGAGTGTCAATTCATAATTACGTCAGCCGCTGCCTCCATTTCGGTGGCTTTAATCGGTTCTATGCCAGCAATAAACAATAATGTCAATAATTATTTGCAAACATGCACCGTAAAATAATAATTATTATGCTTACTATGATTGTTATTGCAGCACGGCAAAACGAGTGGGCCCATGCTCGAGTAATTATTAGGCCCACTAAATGCCGACTAATAGACAGTTAATTACCTACACTTTGAAAGTCATTAGATTTTTTTATGGAGGCACTCGTTTTGCTCAGTCCAAAAACAAACATCCGGTCTGGTGGGTTTCTCGAATTTAAAAAAAATAAGAAATTGCCTTGTTATATGGTGAATGTGTATCAGAACTTCCCTGAGAAAACTATGTTCCTCTTGTTTATAGGGGGGAAAGCACACCCACCACAGCCACTCCCGTTACCCATGCTAGCTAGGCCTAATTAAAGCTAGCAGCTACTGAAGACTGTGAAGAAAGTGAGAGACAAAATGAAAGAGATATTCCGTATACATGTATACATATCCAACAGAAGGCATTTATTACCATCTAGTAATATTACCCCAGCCATACTACCATAGAAACAGGAAGGTCAGAACAGTCAGTTATTCGTTTATTCCTCCCGCGAAAAGAACAGGCGTAGGCATACGCTAACGGCAAGCGCGTGTAGGCCTATTTAGACTTTTCCCGCCATTTTCAAGTCCAGACATGTCAATGGCCGAATTATATCATTTTTTGCAACAATTAAATCCAGCAATCACTCAATCATACGGTTTATTTTGTAACAAATTAAAAATCTATAATCAAGTCTACATATAATTACATCTAGGTAACAAAACGAGGCCCTAAACTTGGGATGGGTACTTTGGGTAGAGATTAAACTTTAAAGACTCCCACTTAGTCTAAGCAGATGGCACCAAAGCATGGATATTTTTTATTCAACATAGAGCGCTTTATTTTCGAGACCTTGGGAAAATCCCCAAGACTATCGTTTTATTTAGCGGCCGCAAAGATATAAAAGGCTGAAGACCTTGAATGAAAATTGTCCACTCTCATAATTGACAATTTAAACTGTAATTGGTTAATGGGCCACTCACACTCATGTCATCTTTTTCCACTCTTTTGTTCCCCAAATGTCATCTTTCATTTTGGTCGTGTTATCTGGTATACAAACTCAAGAGTGGGTCAGATATCGGATTACCAATTAATCGCTTTAGTCTACTGTATTTAACTCTGCGGTTGTGCGGAGAGCGCCATTTTTGTTGTCAAGTTCAGTTTCGGCGAACTTTATTCGAAACTTTGAAATAGAAAATGCCGAGAGAGATTATTACTCTGCAGCTGGGACAATGTGGGAATCAAAGTGAGCAATCAGTTTGTTTAGTTGAAGACAGTTTTTATTCGATGTAAACCAATGCGCAACTCCGTGAAATGTCCATGGGAAACAAACATTCGTCAGTTAACGTCCATTCGGATCAGTGAACCACAGTTTAGGAGCTGTCGTTGTATTTTTAACATATTTTGCGTTTACTGCTAAGTCAACTAGATCTGAACTTCTCTGCAAAGGACCCCACATGCAACCGTTATTAAACCGTTTCTTGATCTTGAAAGAGTAACATGGTCGACATAGCATTTATCACTTTCTTTAGTTACAGAAGGTCCTATATAAATAGTTTCTGCGGCCGAAAATTCGACCTTAAAACGCGCAAAAAGTACTAATGCGGCCGAAAGTTATTTTTGTGTGTCTAAAAACGACACTAACCCTGATCCTAAATGATCCTCACGATGCCTAATCTAACCCTGAACGACCCTCACGACGCATGATTTAAAATTTGAGGTGTTTTTAACAGTGCATATGTGCTAATGGTAGCGCATGCACAGAGGTCTTCACGCGCTAAATTTTGTATGGGTTCGGCCGTAGAAGTAAAAATTTTCCTTGTTATTGGGCCCAATTTTCGGCCGCAGAAGATTTATCCTTTAGACACACCTGCATGTATGTATATATGTAGATATACAGCAGATGCATGTACATGTATGTAGATACATGTATGTAGATACATGTATGTAGATACACATATATCTACATACATACATATACATATTTTTTATTGATGTGTGTGTGTATATGTGAGCTTTCTCTGACGTTTACAAAAAAATGTGTTTTAGTTGGGATGGAGTTTTGGAAGCAGCTGTGTGCTGAGCATGGAATCAGTCCAGGTTTGTTACCCTTTGTTGTCATCACAACTGAGATTTCATATACTGAAAGGTTTCGTTTAAACTTTGGGGCGTTTCCCACTTCTAATAGGTGGCAGTTGAAATGTTTTTTCATTCTATTACTGCCTACAGTGCTTAGTTCTGTTGAAAACACTTCTCTGACGTGAAGGTCAGTAGGAGGTGAGGTCGATTTCTGCTCGATATCCCAGTGTGACCCCATTATTCTTTGACCCACCCCTTCAATGCATAATAATAATGATAATTATAATTATAATCAGTGTGTAATGATAATAGAGTTTGGTCTTAATGCTAAAATGTTCACAAGTCTTTTGAATCTCACTGTAGAACAACACTTAATGTACATAGACTTCTGACCTGGACTGTGATGGGTTTAGATACGACAGTGGCTCCACTTAGTGCGAATATTTTCTTGTGTTTCGTTGAGTGACTTTAGTGTTTGTGTTTTTGCAGAGGGAATTCTTGAAGACTTTGCAACCGAAGGAACAGATCGTAAAGATGTTTTCTTCTATCAGGTCAGTCTTCATTCATTCATTCATCCATCCATCCATTCATTAGTCCATTTATTCTTCCACACACCAGCCATTCCATTCACCACTTCATCCATTCATCCATCCATGCATCCATCCACTCAACCATCTTTCTTATTAAACAATCAGTGAAATAATCATCCATCCATCCATGTAGGCCTACTGGTTCCAGCCTCCTCCCCTAGACGGTTACTTTGTAGAGACCTTCAAGAGCAAGTCCTTTTGTGACAGCTACTGATGATTGGTTCTTAGATAGTGGCTCCTAATAAATGCAAAATAACAATATTAATAATAAATACTAATCATGCGTTCTGGATCCGTTGCCTTAGGCAGACGACGAGCACTACATTCCACGAGCAGTCCTGCTCGACCTTGAGCCGAGGGTCATCAACTCGATCATGAACTCGCCATACGCCAACCTCTACAATCCGGAGAATATCTATGTTTCGAAGGATGGAGGTGGGGCAGGAAACAACTGGGCGCAAGGCTATCATCAGGTCAGCAGAACTCTTTATCTTGTCAGATGAATAGATTATGATAAAGGGAGATCACTTACTTAGTTATGTTAAATATGCATGTGTGTGATGTATACAGACTCATGTTAAATGTGATTGTGCATATTGAAACTCATATTTAGCATGCACATTGTACATATATTTTGAAACTCATGCTGTTAGACTTGCACAAGTATGTAGAAACTCATGTTAAACATGAGATAATGAATTGCGTTTTGAATTTTCTTAACCTGCTCCTTTATTTCATATAAGAAAGAGTAGGCCCTGTTAGCGAGACCCATCGGTCCATTAGGGGTGTTTATTTTTCCCATGTTATTCCACCTCTTCATGTAATACCGTTTCCTTGTGTTGTCATCACTGTTGATTGAGGTGATAATAAAAAACATTTGGTTATAGTTATGGAATGATCATTTTGTCAAGTTGCCATTAATTCAATAAGAACAAGAAAAGAGTGTTGTGTTAAGCTAGCCTAGAGGGAGCCATGAGCATGAAGTGTTATAGACTTCATTTTCTTGTTCTCTCCCTCGCCGTCTCGTCTTCCCACCGACAGTGTGTGGTCAGTGTACTCATCATAGCCGGGTTATACAGGTGGGGCAGAAATCTCTTAAGAAATATTGCTCTTGTTGGGATATATGAAGGATTTGAACCCTTAACCATGATACAGCCATTCAGATGTCGTTTAATTCTCTGTTTCGAATTTTTCTGCCACAGGGTGAGCGCTTGTATGAGGAGGTGTTTGACATCATCGACCGCGAGGCGGACGGAAGCGACAGCCTAGAAGGATTTGTCATCTGTCATTCGATCGCTGGAGGAACGGGATCTGGAATGGGTTCCTACATTCTGGAGAAGCTCAACGATAGGTGCGTATAAGATATAAACTTCTACTTGTTTGTAATTGACAATTAATTAAATTTATTTACTTTTTCGCCATTAATGCACAGTGTTCCATGTGAAACAGTCTCTCAGACAATGCGAAGAATGTGACATGTCTGGAGAAAGGAGTTATTTAAATCATAGTTCATGACCTATTGATTTTTCTAAACAATCATATTACTGTGCTACAGTGCTATGCAAGTTGTCTTATTATTATTATTATTGCTTTTACTATTATTTGACATACTTTAGATTTTAGTTAAAGAGCACATTTGACATAGTTGAATTGCATTTGTGTTTGTTCAGCATTTGTTTTTATCTAATCTCATAATGACTTCTACTCATACTCAAGATATGATGAATGGTTGCTTTGAGTGTAGTCACAATCAACACTCAATCCATTGGAGAAACTAGGAGCCAGTGTATGGTCGATATACAGGCTGAAATTGACCTTTGCGTGACCTTTCAACCCGTTTTGTTTATTCCAGGTTTCCAAAGAAGCTCATCCAGACATATTCTGTTTTTCCCAACCAAGACGAAATCTCCGATGTCGTAGTCCAGCCGTACAACTCTCTTCTCACTCTGAAGCGACTCACCCAGAATGCGGACTGTGTTGTAAGTTTGTGAATTGAACAAGCTTCAACATCATCTCTTGACTGCTTCATAGGGGCTATCAGCCATTCTACTTATTTTTATATTGAAGTGTAATATTATGTTCATTTTTAATATGATTTATTATTTCCTTAGTTTTTTTTATAAAATGTATTATGTGCTCATTAATTAATGTTTGTTATGTACTTATGTCTTAAATATTATTATGTGTATATTAAGTGCCAGCCATTATCTAATTACTAAGCATCAGCCAATGGTGTTAATCAATTGTGAGTGAAGGATTTGCTAAAGTCCCAACACAGTGACTATCATTGGAGGTGGATTGAACCCATACTCTATGCATTACAGGGCAAGCTTTCTAACCAATCGGTTATGGGCTATAAATATATTATGTAGTTAGCAGTTATTTTGCCTGTTGTCTGTTGTTAGGTTGTCCTTGACAACACGGCGTTGCACCGAATCGCAGCCGATCGTCTGCACATGGAGAACCCAACCTTTGGACAAATCAACCACCTCGTTAGTAAAATCCCGCGACTCGAATCATTACTTTATAACGCAAGGCAAACTAATTATTTATTGTTGTGGATCTTGTTTAATGTCCTAGGTTTTATTTATATTTGCTGGGTCTTTGATTAAGAAAATTTACAATATTCACTGTTTCCGTGTTTCTATCTTTGTATCTTTAACTGTGTTTCAGTTGGTTTTGTTCAGTTTCAGTTTCCATAATGCCATTTCTTTCAGCATTTCTACCCAGCTTGCTTTGTATGTTTCTTTAGGTATCGACCGTCATGTCCGTTTCCACGACGACCCTTCGTTACCCCGGTTACATGAACAACGATCTGATTGGTCTGATAGCTTCTCTAATTCCGACACCAAGACTTCATTTTCTTATGACCGGTTATACTCCACTGAGCACCGATTCACAGGTAAGACACACCTGTTCAAATGCTAAACTCATAAGCCAAGGTATTTGCTGCAAACAATACTTCATTATAACGCAAATTCCTTACAGATAGTTTAGAAGTGCACACACGCCTGGATGGCGCAATTGCAGTTATTATGCAGGGCAATTGTGTGCAATGGGTAGTTCCTTGGACGAGGATCGAACCCATACTTTCTGAGTTTTTGAGCCGCTGTTTAAATGAAGTAAGGAAGTGCGTTTGAGCTGCGTAGAAAGTGTATGGCAGTCGATTCCATTCCTTAGGAGCAGAGGCATGAATTGCATAAGAGTCCATAACTATTCTGCATCGTGGTTCAGCTAAAAGACCTTTACTTGATGCAGGCAGCGAAGACGTATGTGTGTATAAGGAGTTAGTAGGGAATGGATGCAGGAAGGTATGAGGGTGCTGAGGGCCGTCCAATTTCAATCTGACTATGTTTATATAGTTATTATGAAGTTTTCATGGAGTTCTTACTAATATAAATGTATGCGACTGTTGTCGTGTTGTCTACTGGTGTCTAACAGCGTTGCGTGTGTGTTGCTCGAAGGTTGCCAGCGTTCGTAAGACAACAGTGCTGGACGTGATGCGTCGATTGCTCCAACCAAAGAACATGATGGTGTCGACTCCTGTGCAACGTCAGGCCAACCACTGCTACATCTCGATCCTCAACATCATCCAGGGAGAGGTCGACCCCACCCAGGTATGCCACTGATATGCCATCAGGTATAAATATGGTGGACTCCTATGGTGTTTTATCTACGCTTACCCCAGTTAGGTTAACTAGTCCTTTTTTTTCGCTAGGCGGCAGCGTTAAATTTGATGTGTAGCCTTATGACGCCTTGCACAGCTGTCAACAGTTAAGTTAGATATTATTATTAATTGTGCAACAAAATGCAATTGGCTAATTAACGAATATTCTTTTCCATTCGTAAGTAGTATAATTAATTTCTGAATATCTAACATTGTTATCTGTAGAGTTTTTGATTTTTGTTGTGTGTTTGCTAAGGTCCATAAGAGTCTGCAGAGAATTCGTGAGCGCAAACTGGCGCAGTTCATCCCATGGGGACCAGCAAGCATCCAGGTGGCGCTCTCCCGGAAGTCGCCCTACGTCCAGTCGGCTCACAGGGTCAGCGGACTCATGCTCGCCAATCACACAAGCATCTCAACGGTCAGTTTCAGTCGAATTTAGTCTTGTGACTTCTAAATCGAATCTGTATTAACAGACTTCTGAATTTTATTTAACACTTAAAATCTAATCTGAGACTTCTAAATCTAATCTAAGATGTCTCAATCTTATCCTATGATTTATAAATCTGATCTAAGACTTCTAGATCTAGTCTTATGGCTTCTAAAGCTAATCGATGACTTCCAAACCTAATCTAAGACTTCTAAATATAATCTAAGACTTCTAGATATAATCTTAGACTTGTAAATATAATCTAAAGCTTCTAAATCTAATCATAAACTACTAAATACAATCTAACAACTTCAAAATCTATACAGACTTATAAATTCTCTAACCTGAGACTTCCAACTGAAATCATATCTAAATCTATTCTGAGACTTATTAATCTAATCCCGTGACTTTTGCAATTACCAAAACAATGTCGTTTGTGTTTTTGTTGCGGAGGCAGCTGTTCGAGAGATGTCTGCGCCAGTACGACAAGCTGCGGAAGCGAGAGGCGTTCTTAGACCAGTTCAAGAAGATGGGGATGTTCAAAGACAATCTGGACGAATTCGACGCATCTCGCGAGGTTCTTCAGCAATTGATCGACGAATACCATGCAGCAACCACCCCAGACTACATCAACTGGGGTGGAAACCAACCGGTGGGTCTTATGCTCATCCCATTGCTTTAGAAACTCTTGCTTGGCAACTGTTGTCATGGGAACCGTTGTTTTGGAAACGCTTGGCAACTGTTGCTATGGGAACTCTAGCTTGGAGATCATTCATTGAACACAGCTGATGGGTTTATTCTGGAAATGGCACTTTTTTTAACATTTATATAGCACCCCATCAGAAAGTCTATTCGGTGACGCTCCTAGCCCAACCACGATACAAATCAGACTGAAGCAACTTGTAAAACAAAGGCGCATTATTCCTTGGCAAAACAGTCGCATCTCTAAGGGGAGTGTGTTCTAGGTAGAAGAACTAACAACTGAGAAGATAATTGATCCTAGATTACAATTACGTATTATTATGTCGTTTAGTCTGCTCTTAACAAGTTTGTTGTAACTGTGCCATGTTAATTTACAGTTACCTATTGTAATCATAGCCACGTTTGACTCTCCTTTTCATAGATCTGGTATGCTTTGATGTTGGTGGACTGGCTCCCATGCTAGGATTACGTATGCTTTACAGTTCGCTAAGCTAACTGGAATGGTTTTTTTGTTTTATTGGATAGGCGGCCGTCTAGTGAAGCGTTGCTCAAGGACATTGCAGAGACAACATGGTGCATCTGTTATGTTCAACTCTGTTCTCAATTCTCAACCTTCGAAAATGACCTAACGTACAACTGATGGCAATTCTGTCTATTCTGTCTGTACATTGAATTGCCTATTCTGTCTGTACATTAGCATAAATGCTTTTTTATTATTATACATACATACATATATGTGTGTGTATATATATATATATTTGTTGACATATATGTTCAGTATTTCAGAAGTGTACAATGCTATGTATATCTACATTTATGCACTTACACTCATATATAGATACAAACTCACATACAGGTATCCAAATATACCTAGAGTCGAAAATGTCAAGGGCCCCACGGATTGGTCAATTGATCTCTTATGAATTCGACCACTGGCAAGTTTTCTTGTTTTAGAGCAGAAGCGTGTGTTAAGGTAAAAAAGTTTCACTTAAAACTTTCTGCCAACTTTTGTGAATTCAGTACCTTTGATTTGAAGAAGTTTTGGTAGCTTTCTAAAGACTTCTGGGTGTTGATAGTTGCTTATGAAAGTCACTGCTGCAATGATTTTTATAATAATTAATGACTCAGATTTTCACAATTGTCAAGACTCCTTGACCTTGACTCCTATTTTCATTTCACAGAAGCTCCTTACCGATAAGATAAATCGTTTAATGCTAGAAAGCTGAAGTTCTGCAAACAAGTGTGTCACTGGGAATGTCATGGATTTTAAATTTAACTGCAGAATGCAGTCAAATTTTAATGGGAAGATTGATAAAGTTTCAGTCAATAAATCAGTGAAATTTCAGTCAGTTAATTAGTCAAATTTTAGTAGATCAATCAGTGAAAATTCTGTCGGTCAATAAATCAGTGAAATTTCTACTAGTAAGAATGTGAATTTTAAATAGGAAGTCAGTCAAATGACAGATCAATTCATTCATATTCTAATATGCAATCATTCAGTAAACAAATCAATTTCATTCACGCCATTGCTAATAAAATGGTGCATTTTCGCAAACAGAACCCATTAATTTTAAAACAGGCGTGCAAAATTTAGGAATTCAAAGCTGAAAAAAAGCTAATTTGCTGCAGAATAAATTAGATAAACAATTAGTTATCATCAGTTCAATACATAATATTTACAACACAAAATATGGAAAAGGCTGTGCTAGAAATCAGCAACAGTAATTCAAAAACAGAAAGTGTGATCAAAGCAGAATGTATGTCATTTGTAAAAACCAAAGCAAATCTGGCCAACATTGCAGTGATAATCCAACTTCAAGTCTAACAATAGCAGCAGTAATAATAACAATCATCGTAAAGCAAAATAATATGATATATAATAATGATATAGATTTAATAATAAGTATCCATATTATAATAAAGATTAATAATATTGTTATTTACAATTAAGGCCTCATGTTTAACACATTTCCCTTGCACTCTAAATGTTTACTTTTTTTAAATTCTGGGGTCACTTTTACATTGGGTAAAATAAGTTCATTATTATACAATAATATAAAATATTAAATAATAATATAAAAAACTAAGATAATATTGTTATAATAACAATGCCTATGTTAATATAAAAGAAACATAAAAATCTATGTACTCTGGAGTGATGTAGTAACACTGTTATAACAAACTCTGGTTATCGCACATGGAGACATCATCCGAAGTTCATTTGAGCGTTGACATTACAACTTCATTAGCGCACATCCTCATTTTAAATATAAGGCACTTCTTACTTCTTTTTAAAAATTGCTTCCAAACACCACTTGATACCAATATCTGATGTTCTAGCGGTCACCACATTCTCTGATAATACTTTCAACAGATACAGATCCAAGACTTTATGGTCATTTTAAATAATTAGAAATAATCATAGTAAATCTAGTATCATAACAACTAATTTCCACAGATCCAAGATACTAGCACATTTGGAAATGAATCTAGAATTAGTTAGCGGTCGTACGAACAGAGTACTACCAATAATGATGTCCAAAAGATAGGTACTTGGGCAACTTGAAATAATTTGTCAAAATAATACTATTAACAGAAGATCAATAAAGCAAAAATATTTCCAGGTTCCGTGTGACATTACTGGAGGGTTTCATTTATTTACTAATTTTATTATTTTTGCATCAACCCAAAAGAGACAGTTGTTCCCTGTTGCCCATCCCTACCCTCTTGGGCTGCACCACAGATTGATTGCCTGTGGTGCAAGAATCGTTAGTAAGCAGTGTTAACAGTCATATGGGGTAGGGGAAGTCAGGGCAGGTTAGGCCTTGTCTTTGATCGCCTGTTGCTGTCCGTTGACTGTCTTTGATTTTAAGACGCCATTCTCTTCCACGGTGACGGTTGCCACCCCATTTTCCACCACCCTAAAACGAATACGGACTTATAATTCATTCAATGGTTTCACACTGATATCCACTGCAAAGTATTTCATTATCATGCTATTCTCACTCTTTTGATTTAACTGGTGTGCTTATTCTTAAGACTTATTTTTCTGTGGGGCTTTTCGCATTGGGAGTGCCTCTGATTAGTAGGTTGTACTGGGAGAGGTGCTATAGAAATATAGAAATACAATTTTCTGCAACCCTTAAACCAGCAATTATTCTAATATTCTTTTTATGGTTTTCAGTTTTTTCCAAACAGCAAAGCAATAACTCTCTTCTCCTGAACCCATCCAAAACTCAGTTTCCAGTGTAGAAATACACTTGTTGGCGGACATATTCCCTCATGTCGCCTTTTCACTTCATGTTCAAACAAATATACTCACTTTCTGCCAGCTGCTCAAGTCTGAGAGTGCCTTAGAGTAAGTTACTTGAAAGGTGCTATATAAAGTCTTGGAATGAATGAATGAATACTTGTTCTAATATTAATCAACTCATTATCACGCCATCGTCCACCGCCCTTACTGCTCTAATAATAATTTTGGCTCAATTTTTAACCGACAAGCTGCAATATGATTACAAACATAGTATTTACTTTTTAATTTATTCTGAACTTTGATATCGCCCTTCTTCCAAGATTTTTGTTCAGAAGTAAACGCGCCTCGACGGCGCAATTGCAGTTGTACTGCAGAGCAATTGTGCACGAAGGACTTGCTCCAGATCCCTTCACAGTGACACCTCAGACAAGGGTAGAATCCGCTTGCTCAGTGCACACTGAGAGTTACGGGCCGAACAGTCTAACCAATCGGCCACCATGCCACACAAATATTGTACAGTATGATATTATATAATAGCCCATTGCTAATATATCTCAAGGGTGACTGATAGGAGCATGGATGCTAGCAAGGGATGGCGAGATAGATCCGAATATGAGAAGTTTTCTGGCCGAAGTTGTGTCTAGAGGTGTGGAGAGAATATACAAAGCCACTGACGTAGGATTAGACTGGTGTGGTTGGTTCTTGTCAGGTCTACACAGGGTTTGTCATTTGAGTAACACCCTTCGAGGTAATTGAGGGTCATTCACCAAGCTGACTGTTTTGAGTCACTTGACCAATGGTATATAAAGATTCGGTGTTCTACCTGGTTGAAGCCTATTTGTATGAGGAGATGAAGTCATGTCGTTTCTTTCGAAAAGATATCCTCTCCTTTACTTGCTTGTAAATAAGGCTATCATATTATATTCATATTAGGGACATTATTTTGTTATCTACATTAGGGACTCATCTTACAATTAACAGATTATAACAAGTTATTACAGGAGTCAAATTAACTGTTGGCAGCCACACAAGGCGACCATCACATGACACATAATAGCATAATACTCAGTCTTTCAATGATTTCTACACCCAATTAAACTGCCCCTTTTCCAAACAGTTTCAATGGTTTCAACACCCAATTAAATTGCCCCTTTTTTCATGCAGTTTCAATGGTTTCCACGCCCAATTAAATTACCCATTTTTTCACACAGTTTCAATAGCTTCCACTTTCCACACCCAATAAAATTGCTCCTTATGTCAAACAGTTTCAATGATTTTCACAACTAATTAAATTACTCCTTTTTTAAGCAACTTCAACAGCTTCCACAACCAAGTTTAAAATGCTCCTGTTGTCATGCAGTTTAATTGGTTTCCACATCCAATTAAATTGCGGTTTTTTTCACACCTCATGTAAGTTGTGTCCACACCAAATTAAACTGCCACACTTTTTCAGGCAACTCAATAGGAGAAATTTTGAGCGTTATTAGCCACTTACGTTTTCGTAACGACTCTCGTTCCATTGCGGATGACGGTGGAAGTAGACGTTGACGTTCCATAGGATGGAGCACCTGACGAAGCGGACATGAAGTTGAACCTGGATGAAAGGAAAGACATCTCCTTCCTCATCAGTGTATTAAACCGAACAGAGACAGGATCTCCTCCACGGAACAACAGTTTTTTGTCTTTTGTTGCAATGTAATAATCATTGTAATCTGAATATTAACTATAAACCATCACTTCAAGAATAAAAACGATTCGAGCCCCTGAAATCGCTGTACACTAACACAGACTTAAGGCACTTGTGAAGCTGCGGAAGAGATAGTGTGTAAAATAACTACGTCGGCAATTACGCATGTATGTTTGGATGTATGTAATGTAACGAAGTATTCATATAGTGCTCCAATGCCCCTTCTAAGGTTACTAAGAGGTGTGTCTGTGTGTAAGTATAAAACCATAGATGTATTCGTCTATGTATGTACATGTATACATGCGTGGGTATCTGTATGCACATATGTGTGTAAGTATGCATGCATACACTCTGCATTAACGGCTTCTTTTTAATGCCTTGAAATTCATTTATAGTATTGCACGCAGCACTTAGGTACTTCGCTTGCTATATACAGTAACTGTCCAAATTCAATTCATTTATTGCAGCCAATGAAACCAAATAGAGATACAAATTATCTTTCAGCAATCAGCGACAACAGAGGACCCAGAAAGGACAATCGCTAGGTAGGGCCACGTAAGTAAATTTAACATCAATTTTTCACTAGAAGCAAGTTAAACAACACTAAAACTAAACTAAACTAATCGAAAAATGAGTTGCTTCGAGTAGATTATAACATTTAACATAATTAAATGATTTTGATCATAGCAAACAAAACCGTAAACACAAACGCGACAAAATGGAAAAGGAAAGAACAAGAAAAAAAACAAGAAAAATCTACAGAAAAACAGAACAGTGATACTATCAATATAAGGAAACTAAGGAATTATGCATGCTATAGCTCTATTATGTATGTATGTGAATACATATACACGTATACCGTTGGTGGGAATATGAGACGGCGAGGGAGTGGACTGGCCACTCCCCCTCATATGCGGAGGCTAAGAATATGAAGTTGCTAACACTTCATACACGTGGTTGCCTCTGGGATAGCTTGATGAGCTGCACATCTTCTTGTTCCTCAAATGTTTCACAACAAAGCCTGGGCCAGATTTTGCCGGGTGGTACATACCCAGAGGAGAATCCGCCCCCAAGCTGTGTGCCAAACGGATGGTTGAAGAAGCTGTGCGAAGTGGAGTTGATGACGTGGTTGTTGGAAGAGCGCAAGCCGTCGAAGTCTAAAAGATCATTTATTCAGCATTCTGTATATCGTGGCTATTTTTTATTACACACATTGCATTTTTCATCTTGTCATCTATTTTTTCCTGTATTATATTCACCATTGTATTTGTGTGCCTCCTCAGTTGTTGGTCCTTCCACTTGGAACACACTCTCCTTAGAGATGTGATTTCTGTTGCCAAGGAGTAAGGGCACATCTATATATTACGTATGCAGACAAATCGGATCTTTGGACCCCTACCCCCTGTTGCGTCACGTACATTTCGTGGACTCCTCCTCATGTGTACATACATTTGAGCTCTATACCCTGTCCCCATTGCATAGCTAAAAACATCTATCATTGATTTTACAACAGGCTATTTATTTCTGTGAAGCATCATATTTAACAGCTTAAATTTGTTAACTGTTATAAAGAATTAAAAAACTAAAAACACTTGCATTTGAAAATGTTTTAATGCTACATAAAATTGATTAAGCAGGAATAAAGTCTGTGATTAGGCTTACAGTTCTGATTTCATATTCTGTACTGTGGACGTCATAATTAGACAATGATATTTGTGTACGTATATATTTTCGGGACCCACCTCCCCCACCATACGCACCCGTACGCAAAATAGCCGAAATTTGAAACCCCCACTCCCTCACTGCGTACGTAATATGCGGACGGCTCGTAATGCGCCTTTGTTTGACAACTAGCTTAAGACTGATTTGTATCGGTGTGATTGGGCTGGGAGCGTCTTAAAGTAGACTTCTTGAGGAGTGCTATATAAATGTTAAAATGAACGAATGACAGCCGATCAAAGAAATCCAGTAAATCTGTCTCATAGTCAACAGTCTCTTACATTTGAATCAGCCAATCTATTGATTGTATTTGATATCAGCAAATATTGCACTTGATAAGCAGACTTTGACTCCTGCTAGGTTCTCAATGGCCATCAAGATGATTTGTATGAATATGCATTAGTAATGCATGAATATGTATCATGTAACTCATGAAAATGCATTACCCATTTCAATAGGTGTCTTTAACATGAAGGTATGCATTATTATTTAGTGAGTAATGAACACGGAAGAGATAGATTAACTACATACAGTTTCAGTGAGATATGAATAAAGACTTATGAATAGGGCTGTGACTTATGAATAGGGCCGATAAGGTGATTCTCACTATTCAGCCGAAAACGAATTTGGACAACTCTTTGCCCGAATACGAATAGTGCACAAAATAGGTCGACCAAAAAATTTCAAAAGTAAAAGTTTCAGATCAGTAAATTTAATACATAAACTAAAAGTAAAGTTAAATATATGTAATTTTTACATCCTTCTGCAAGTCCGTGTTCATATTCGGTCTGACCGCTTCTATTCGGCTGAATACCGAATAGCTATTTGGCCCACTATTCAGTTCCAAAGCAAATATTTGGTACAGCCCTACTTATGAATATGTATTGCTGACTAATGAATATGTATCAGTACTTACGCATAATGTATCAGTGGCTTATGCATCATAAACTATGACTATGTTTCAAGAGACTTGTGACTAAGTACTTATGAATATTTATCAGTGACTTATGAATATTTATCAGTTAGCTATGACTACATGTATAAGTGACTCATGAAACTGTACAAGTGACTTATGACTATGTATTACTGACTAATGAATATGTATGAACGACTTATGAATACGCACGCGTCAGTGACTTACGACCATGCATCACAGACTTAGGAATGTACATTGGCATACTCGTGCATAAGCATCAGCGACCTATAAATATGTATGAGCAACTAAGGAATAATTATGAACCAATAAATAAATCCCTGCCACTTCGACCGACCTGGATCGAACATATCTTTGAATGGATCTCGTCCGCCAAAGAATTCCCGGAAGACCTCAAATGGGTCTCGAAACTGGCTATGGCTGAAGTGTGGGTGTTCAAAGCGGAAATCAAAGTCCGGGGCCCTACCACCCCTGCCTCCACCACCACCACCGGATTTCATCTTTCCGAACCGATCGTATTCCGACCTCTTGTTTGCTGCAAGGAAAATCAAATCTTGTTTCTAATATCAGATATAATCCTGAATCCAATCTAATCATGTTTCTATTGATATAATCCAGTCATAAAAGTAATTTATCTCCAATGTATTCTATTCATAACTTATTGTAATCTTACTTCAATTCTAATCTTTCTTAAAATCTAGTCTTGCTTGAGATCTAATCCTACTTTGAATTGATTCTAATCTTTCTAATCCAGCTTCGAATTGATTCTAATCTTTCTTAAAATCTAGTCTTGCTTGAGATCTAATCCTACTTCGAATCGGTTCTAATCTTTCTAATCCTGCTTCGAATCAATTCTAATCTTACTTAAAATCTAGTCTTGCTTGAGATCTAATCCTGCCTTGATTCTATTCTAATTATGCATTGACATCTTGTCTAACCTTTCTTATAATGAATTCGTACATCTAAGCAAAACTTCTAATTTGCTTAGTAATATAATAATCAATATAACCAACAAGGTTGTCTGCATTCAAGTGTGGCACATATATTAATTTCAGTGCAGCTTTACACGCCAACTTCGATCAGAAAACAGATGTTGTGTACTTGCATGGGATCCATTTAAGGTCCCCTTCCTGGATCAGACATGCTACTCAACCCTCTAATACAATTAGTCCTTCAATATATAAACAAGTTTGCTTAATCTAGACGGTTATTCATTCCTTTGTGGTAGTTAAACATTGTTAATCATGGAAAAAATGAGTAATTGAGTCTACTTAATCTTGATACTGAGCTACAGTGAGGACATCCGCAAAGAGAGTAAAACCAATAGAGGACAAAAGGATAGAGAGATCAAAAGATAATTTATGCATAGTTCCTTTATGGGTGACCCCCTGTATCGAATGCCATGTCATAAGTAGGCCTTAAACTGTCTACTTAGAACCTAAATTCACTTCTGAACACAACTGAAAGTGCACCCACCCTCCCAAAGCTTTATCATGCAGAAAAGTCGGCATTAAAATTCCATATCGAAATCAGTCAACTTTTGCAAACCATCGAAGCGTGACATCCCTCCAAAACTTACTGAGAAAAAATGGCAGCCAATGGAAAACCTGTGTGGGCCAACGCGACTGTAACCAAATCGTTACTGTTTCTACAAGCTTACACATTTATTAAACACAACAATCTCACCACTAAGCATCAGTCGATGGCACTGAGCAATTTTGAGTAGGCCCTTAGCCAGAAGTAAAGCATAGGAAGTCGAAAAACATTCGAAGTAGTTACCGTTTGATATCGCGAGCATATGAATCTGATGGCAATGTCCTAAGCGCCACTATATCACTCAATGGGGCTAACTGAAACACGATTATACTAGAGGGATGATTATATTAGAGGCAAGATTACCTTAGAGGTAAGATTTGATTAGAGGCAAAAAGGGCAATTTAGAGAAAAGATTAGATTAGAGACATGATTAACTTAGAGGTAAGATTTGATTAGAGGCAGAAAGGGCGATTTAGAGCAAAGATTAGATTAGAGGTATGAATATACTAAAGGAAAGATTGATTAGAGGCCATATTAGCTTAAAGGTATGCTTAGAGGTAGGATTAGACAATAGGGCTAATTAGAACAGGGGATAGATTACAGGAAATATTAGATTAGATTATAACAAAGTCGTCGACCTGAACTTACCATCGGACAAGACTTCGTACGCTTCGGAAATTTCCTTGAACCTCTTTTCTGCTTCTGCTTGGTTTGCCAGGTTTTTGTCCGGATGCCATTTCAGAGCCATCTTGCGATATCTGAAAGAAAACAAATGGATGACAGTCAGAAGCAAAACCTGGAAACAAACATACTCATAATTGAGATCTCGAGAATTTGACAGTGTGCAAAAGTCACAGAAACCAGATAATTCTTCAGACTTTTATAGCACCTACAAATAAGTTACAGAAACTAGATAATTCTTCAGACTTCTACAGTGCCTAAAAAGAAGTCACAGAAACCAGAAAATTCTTGAGACTTCTACAGTGCCTAAAAAGAAGTCACAGAAACCAGATAATTCTTGAGGTTTCTACAGTGCCTAAAAGAAGTCACAGGAACCAGAAAACTCTTGAGACTTCTACAGCGCCTAAAAAGAAGTCACAGAAACCAGATAATTCTTGAAACTTCTGCATAGCTTAAAAAGAAGTCACAGAAACCAGATAATTCTTGAAACTTCTGCACAGCCTAAAAAGAAGTCACAGAAACCAGATAATTCTTGAGACTTCTACAGCGCCTAAAAAGAAGTCACAGAAACCAGATAATTCTTGAAACTTCTGCATAGCTTAAAAAGAAGTCACAGAAACCAGATAATTCTTGAGGCTTCTACAGTGCCTAAAAAAAAGTCACAGGAACCAGATAACTCTTCAGACTTCTACAGCACCTAAAAAGAAGTCACAGAAACCAGATAATTCTTGAAACTTCTGCATAGCATAAAACAAAGTCACAGAAACCAGATAATTCTTGTGACTTCCGCATAGCCTAAAAAGAAATCACAGAAACTAGATAATTCTTGAGACTTCTGCATAGCCTACAAAGAAATCACAGAAACTAGATAATTCTTGAGACTTCTGCATAGCCTAAAAAGAAGTAACAGAAACCAGATAATTCTAGAGACTTCTATATAGTCTAAAAAGAAGCATCAAGAATTATCCGGTTTCTGTGACTTCTTTTTAATTTCATCTCCGTAACTGGGTGACCCTGCTAGCGGGATCTTGGTTCCATAAGGGTTTTCCATTATTGTTTTATTTATTACTCTGTGTCACATCAGATGGTATTTAGGAAAAATTCAATTCTCACTCTGATGCTACTAGTTTATAACTAAATGAATAATGATGTATAAATTATAAACATTGTTCACAAAGAACTTGTTACCTATATTTGTATAATGATGGTGAAACAATAAAAAAAAACTGTGGTTATGGTTATGGTTAAGAAGTCACAGAAACACAGAACAGAAAGACATAATTCTTGAGACTTCTGCAGCGCCTATAGAGAAGTAACAGAAACCAGATAATCGCCAAGATTTCTACAGCACCTAATAAGGTAATTTTTTAGACTTGCACAGCACTCAAAAAGAAGTTGCAGGAACACGATAATTCTTGAGAGCTTTATGGCACTAAAAAAGAAGTCACTGGAATGAGATAAGTGCACGCAGAATGAAGTCGCAGGAACCAGCTAATACCTCAAGACTTCAATGGCGCCCAAACATAGATGTCAGTTTAATCACAAGTGCTCAGTAAAACAAAATTGATACACAGGTTAAGGCCAAAATCATTCACAGGACAAAAACATTACATAACAAAGACGTACGCCTTCTTGATTTCACTCTCCGATGCATTCTTTGGGACTCCGAGCAGGGCATAGTAATCCGTTACCTCTGAAGACATCCTTCCGATTGTTACGTCAAAAACGCACCCTTATTTCCTCGTCAAGATACTCTTCACCTGTCCGACACTAGGTGACGCTTTAACTGTCCGAACTAAACCTTTGCTTCACCTGTCACAGAAGCAAACGAAAATGCACATTACTATATACACATCATATGAATATATTAATATATTAACAATATTAGAAAGGTAAGGTTTTTAATGCCTACAAAGTCACTCAGATAGTTCCAGTGAATCTGAGTCATGTGTATATATATATATATATATATGCACATAATTTTATATATCTATATATATACTAACTACATGAATATATTAACAGTATAAATATATACAGTTCTTTAATCTATTATGATCTTTCTTCTAATTTTATCTAATCTTTCTTACTTATAGGTCTTATCTTGTCTTGTTTTAACCATCCTCGATCCGATGGCTGGTTGCTTCATGGACAAGTCTACTCCATCTCTTCCTGTCTCTCGTCTTCTTTAGTAAGTTGTCAAGTGGTCTACCGGTCCATTTTTCCACATTGTCTATCCATCGTGTCTTTGGTCTTCCTCGTTTTCTTTCTCTCGGTGTAGTGCCTTGCATGACTTCTTTTTCTAGACAGTTTCCCTCTTTTCTCATCACATGTCCAAAGTATGTTAATTTCCTCCTTTTTATCAGATTAAGTAGCTCTCGTTCCATGTCTGCTTTCTCCAATACCCACTCGTTAGTTTCTTTTGAGTCCATGATACCCTTAGAATCTGTCTTATGCATTTCATCTCAAAAGCTTCAAATCTTCCTTCATCTCTTTTCTTGATGGTACAACTTTCGCAGCCATATGCAACCACCTGCCATACCAATGCTTTCATTAGTCTCAGTTTGGTGGTTAACTTTATGCTGCGACTCCTCCATATTTTCTTCATCAATATCTGAACACTTTGTCCTTTTGCCATCCTTCCTCTTATCTCTCCGCTACACTCTGCATCTTCTGTTATCAAATGATCCCAAGTACTGAAACGTACCCACCTGTTCCAGTCTGTTCTCTTTCAAAACATTTAAATGTAATTATAGGTTGATAACACTAAATATAAACGAACTATGTATTACATATGAGTACCTACACGTATGTTGAGACATTGAGTGATAATTGTACTAGATTTAGGGATGGTCCAGATAGAGGGAGTGCCAGGAACTTATGTATGCTCTTAAAGCAAGACTATTAGGGCCACTGCTTGCTAGTTGATGCACGACTGTGACAGATTGCACTTTGACTGGAGGTCTTGACATTTAAAGGAATTAATAAGTACATTGGTGGACAACCATAGAGTGGGCATGTCCCCTGTTGTCTGGTTCAGACGAAAGCCAGTCTATGGCTTCTAGTAATTCTACTTATTATGCTTTAGGTTCAATTAATTATGTCCATAACGACCAACTCGGACCAACCGAGTTGCGTTTTCTTAGTTTAGACCAGCATAATTAGAGCTTCCTTTACTCTTCGTGTAATATGTTTTGTTAATTGGGGTGTAAATATATTTCATATTCTATGAACCTTGTTTCTTCCTGACTTCAATTAATAGGTATCATCTAACAATATATATGCACTTGAATATGAATATATTATCTCCATTGCAGATCATTTAAAATTTGCACAATCTCCTACAGATAATTAGTTTATGGGAACTTGATATAAATTCACATAATTTATATACACACACCCATACATATAAATTATGAACCCATATAACATATTATGTATATATATAACATATTATGTATATATATATATATATATACATATATATATATATATATATATACATATATACATATATACATGCATACATAACCAATGACCCACAATATACAACTCGATGGTATCGTTTTATCGAATGAAACTGCGGCTAGCAAAGCCCAAAATCCTACTTTTGGATCTGTTTCCGTCAACAATTAATAACATGGTTTATTTGTAATCCATTCACTTGTGCATTGGTTTTATCAGCAGCGGATATTGCATTAACTCTATAATCAGTAGTAGCATTTTGAGTCTCTGGTGGCAGAGTATATATATAAAACAAGAGTTGATTCAATATATAGCAGGGCAACTTGAGTGTATTTCATATCCCTCAAAGCCATTTTGAATCAGCCTGTCACTTGAGCTCTGGTCAATGTATTTATGTATTTTAATATATTATAACAGCAATAAATAATATAAACGAGGACATAACGTCATTTGGATTGAAACCAAGGGAAGCAATAGACTTGACAAATTACAATGAAGACCATTTCTTCATACCTATTGCCAACAATTGGCTAATGATGAAGTTGATGTATGCATGCAAGTATGTAAAAATGCATGTGCATCTTGGTAATTGTAATGTGACCCTTTCACGGCACTGGCCACTCCAAGCATAAACTCACAAAAGGTAATATCAAAACACAATACAAATACCTTTGATATAGCCCTTCTTCCCAAGCTCCCAGAGTTCAGATTAATATACTAATATACTTATCTTAACCCTTTAATGACCAGCTACATATGTTTACCCATACAACTTAGTACACGCTGGTCCTGGAAGGGTGCTATACACATGTTTTATCACATTACGTACTTAAACTGTGGAAGGGACAAATTGAGGAGCTCTGTGGCACAGCTTCTTTGGTCAGGCATGAAGATCTGCTATAGTGACAGAAGTGGCTTATAAATATTCATAATATTTATTATGTATGTATAGATGTATACTATAGGTGTATATATATTTATATAAATATATATATGATTGTAATTGTTGAAAAAATCGTGTAATAATTTTAATAATTTTTGACATAGAATCTAGCTAGAATGACTGAAAGCTGCAAGGAATTCTGCATATCGTTTATCCTTTTCTGAATACAATTGGTGTTTATTACAGGCTGTGGATTTTCAAACTCAATTAAACGAATAATGAAATTCAATCAATCAATTTCTGCTTGTTCAGTTACTTTTAAAACACTAATTTCATGATGTTGAGAGTCAATTTCTGGAGTAACCAATATGGCAAACAAACATAATATGAAACACGTAGTTTCAACTTCATATTGAACTGCAATGAATTATGAAATCTCTGGTCCACTCCTGTGAAACCCTCCAAATAGGACCAGCTGAGATCGATATATATAACGAACTTGAAAGCTGGTTCTCCGAATGTAAAACCAACAAATAGCCAATGCTACTACGCCGTTTAGGCTCATAACCATCAATTCTCATATGAACGTGCCAACGAATGTACCATTGCGTCTGACCAACTTCCCGGAACTTATGGATTGCTCATAATTATTGTGAATATTGTTTGGCTGGTCGTCATTTAATTAGCAACACGTTGTCATAACAAGATAATTAGCGACTCCATCCTCCTTTGTCCTGAATACGAGCAGTTTAAAACAAAATTGGGTAAACGTCCAAGCCGATTATGAATGTTCGCCGTACAGGGTACGTCCTTGTAGCACCCGCTCTCCAGATGTTCATAGAAAATTCCTTCCCATCAGGCAACAGAAGTCACGAGCCTCTAAGACGTAATTGTGGGTATTCCATAGCAAAATGCATGGTTTGAAACTTTGAATTGTCAAATTTGAACGAGGGGTTGAAAGATTTTCCCATGTCGAGATGTCTTGGATAGAATTTTTAGGAGCCTGAAGCCGGTATATATGGGCTACATTGTAGAGATTGACTGTGGGTGTAGATGCCACTGAAAGCTGATCTGAGGTTTGCTTAACCCCTGACCCCAAAGGTATTTTTTTATAACTAACTGGCGGGGTTGAAAAATGAACTGGGGAGGGTTGAGCCCTCCCAACCACCCGACAATTCAATCACTGGCAAAATAGTAACATTGAGATTTGAGATCCATGAAATTTAAACTGACTGTAGTTACCTAAGCGTCAGTAACACTATAGGCCTATTTAGCATTTAAAGAGGCATAAATCGCAAACTCTGCATTTACTGAGTATTTTCAATAGGTTGACTGAGGGCCCGGTCCAGGGCCCTAAAAATTAGGGTTGCTAGGTCCCTGGTATTCTCCCCTTGACCAACCTCTGCTGCAGATGTGGCACGGTTGCCCAGATGAAAACGATTCGTATATTCAATTTATTCATCTCAGCAACTGGGATTCTAATTAAAACATACAGGTTACATCGTTACATCCTAGTTGCCGGTTCGCAAACAAACGGTAGCTTTTTCAAATGGTTGCTATGGGAAAAAAGAATGTCAACAGTGCAAGTCCCAAGCCTGGCTAAAGAAGGGCGACGCTAACGATCGTTGCTATCACACAATGTCGTTAATTGAAATGAAACTACTTCTACTGCAGTAAAAACAGACATTAATAATACTGGCGAACTAATGTGCACTCTTGTGGGACGTATAGGTTTCAATACGAGAGCTTCTTCAACACGATCACACATGACATCTGGAACTTGCAACCTGCAGTGTGGCACGAGCTCAAACTTGTTACCGATAAATCAAACGTACAGGTGTAATCGTAATTGTAACCACGAACATTTATAGCGCAGTATGTAGCAAGCCACATGTCTGAAAGATCAGACACTGACTGACATGCCCAAACATCTAATTACTAGATGTCTGTATTTACACATATATGTGTGGCACGGTGGCCGATTGGTTAGAGCGGTCGGCTCGTAACACTCAGTGTGCACTGAGTGAGCTGGTTTGATCCTCGTCTGAGGGTCCCTACCTGGATAGGACTTTGAGCAAGTCCTTCGCGCACAACTATTGCTCTGACGTACAGCTGCAACTGCGCTGTCGAGGCGTGTGCACTTCTAAGCAGAAAATGTTGGAAGAAGGGCGATATCAAATTTCAGAATAAATAAATAAAAAAATGTATATAATATACTGTTGCATTTCAATAAACAAATGCTGAAGCTGTACATAATTATACTTACATGAATACATACATTCATACATAAACAGATGTGGATGAGCATATATGTAGCCACCTGTTGTTTTATACAAATGCCTATCTTATCCATACTTTCCACTTCTCATCGGCCTTTCTAATATTGCTAGGGTAATCATTCCAGATGCCTTCTTTTTGGATCTGTATTAATACCTATAATTGTCTTGTTCTTTTCAGTAGCAGCTGCTAGCTAGGTAACAGGGATTGTCTTCAGTGGGCGTTTCATACTCCCAGTTAATAGGAGGGAAAGAGTTGACTTGTTGTTACTGTCGAGTCTGCTGCTGAGTAGTTAATAATCGCGGCTGTCAGAAGAAGCATAGTTTGGGCATTTCAGCCTTAAGATGAAGGAACGGTTTATCCTAGTTTAAATGACTATTGGCTCTCGTGGGTTCCATGTCGTAAAGAACAACCGAGAGTTGCATCGTCTCTTTTTGTCTGCGTATCTATCGTTAGCTGTGTGGTGACTTATAAGGTCTTCTGTTCGTTTACGTCTGACGTCGACTTATTCGCTGGAGAAAGCTAGACTTACGTTGAGTTTGAAGATTAAAATATCTTGCTTCAATGATGCCACTATTCGCACTCTGCAGAGGTAACGGAGTGTGTCCTTAGTGGGCGTTTCCTATTTCCTGTTAATATGAACGACACAGTTAACAGTTTTCTTAATGAAGTTCTGAGACCTTTAATGTAAGGTTGCTGTTCGTCTTCAGTTTGTTGCTGACTATAGTTAATCGTGGCTGTCAAAAGCTTCATTTGGTTATTTAATCGTTGATGAGGTTTATCATAATTATTATAGTTTAAATGAATATTAAATTAGCTCTAGTGGGTTCCGTGTCGTAAAGACCAACCGAGAGTTGCTTTGTCACCGTTTGTCTGCGTATCTTTATCGTTGGCTTTGTTGTGACTACGGTCTTCTGTTCGTTGACGTCTGTTGTCACTTTATGCTGGTGAAGGCTATGATAACTCTGAATTTGAAGATTAGATATCGATATCTAATTGATATTATTATCAAAACCATAGAGGCTAGAGCCATTCGCGTCGGGGAACGGACAAAAAAAACCCGGACAAAAGTGTCCCCCCCTGATTTTGGATAAAACATTTACCCCCCCGGACAAAAGTCCCCCTAGTATGAAGTATGAACGGATGATGACAAGTTGAATATTTAACTGCCATTATGTAAATATTAGAAAACAAGCAATTAATTATCGTGTCGTATAGGAGACAAAGTGAGTCCAGTTCAGAATCTTTATTTATCATGCTGGATGCATAAATACTACAAACAGTCCATGACATGCCTTAATAAGCGGTGAAGGTCGTCGGCTAGTGGGCAGCTAGGCCTACAGTTGGTTAGCAAACTGTCAGTGACACGCGATAATCATCTCCCGTTAACCCTTAACCCCTCCAATTATTATATCAAACGCTTTAAATTCGGCCTTAGGAGGAGTAAGGGTTAATAAGAGAGAGTGGGTGAATACCTCTATATAGATGTTAATCTAAAAATATAAACGTGAAGGTCAGCTAGTAAGTATGCTTACAGTTGGTGACAGTCAGCCAGTGACACGCGATAATCATCTCTGAGAGTGGGTGAAGACCCCTATAGACGGAAATCTCAGAAATGTGTGCTTATAAAACGAAGACTTCTACGATGCACACCTCATATTACAAACCATTTCGTCTTCAAACTTTGCAGGTATTGGAACCAAAGCAATATATCAACCCGATAAAAATAGATATTTTACAGGTTTAGTAACACTTAGCCAACATGGACACATCCATGCATACATACATATTGTGTATACAACCATACATCATATGTACACACATACAAGCATGCATATATATAATTTGGGAGAGCTTATGGTCTACACTGGGGGGGGCTCAATTGCCCTAGTCAGGAGGGGCCTTTGTCCGGGGAGCTTCTGTCCGGGGGGGGGGCTTTTGTCCTACGCTCATTAGCATCACTCAGGTTAGCTAGAAATAGACTTGGAGTAGGTGCATTTGTTAAGAGACAAGGAAGGAAGAGTCCAGAATACTGGACCTGGTCATTTAAATCATCTCAGTAGACATATACAGCATCTAACAACAAGTGCACTTAAACATCCATAGACAGACACTCTGTTGTCTGTCTGTCTGTCTGTCTGTCTAATTGGTCCCTTTCTTTGGAACGTGGTTTCTCCTTCTGTTCAACCTTCTGTTCGCTCGACAATTCTATCTGGCAGTCTTTCATCCTATTTCACTATTCTCAAAACCTGCTTTATCTCGCGGGACCTTGCGCACTGGCCGCGCATCTGAACGTTTCATCCTACTACAGGCGCTCTACAAATGCTTAAATAAGATTAAATAAAATAAAGTACACTGATACAGTCATTGCTAATATTATGGCCTTCTTTTGGGAAGTAAAAACACAAACGAGTGTCTACTAGCAGTAGGCGATAATGTGCACGATACCGAACACTGTGTGTCTGCGTGTATCATGCAGGGTCTTAACTCTTAATTATTAGGACATCCCCTTTCAACAGCAGAGGATCAGTGAGTAAGTAGCTAGATGGTCATTCATCACAACATCTGTCCATTTTCATCACCTTCTTGGTATTTCAACACCTTTCCTACAACTATTCCGCATAATCCACACGTGATGTTCACTGACTTTACTCACTTTAGCCCCTAAGACCTCAAGACATCCCAACTAAATCAGGCAAAGAAGCTGGAAATGATAATAGTCTTCTGATTCGCTTTTACAGATGAATCAGAAAGGCTGGAAGTCTGAAAGATGTACCTCCTGTTCATTGCGTTCTTTAAATTTCTGTACAGAGATTTGCCTAAGATTGACTGGAAATATATGTTATTAACTAGCCTGAATAAATTTTACAAAGAGAATCAACCACAATAGGATTCATCTGCACATAGATTCACACTGTCAGCCTATGTATCTATGTACAGCATTTATACATAGACTTGCATTACGATTAGCCAGACTTTTGTAAAAGATTCACCTGTACAGTGTACACTGCACAAACAATAATTCGTACAATACCTATTAACAGTTTCTATAGCAACCGATTCCCATGGACCCATCCATATACTACGTACGCCAAAAAATCCGATTTTCGAACCTCCTTCCCCTGTTGCACCGCGTACATTTCATGGACCCTTCACCCCATGCTAAAGATATCTATAAAACATTGATTATACCATAGGCCATTTATTTTTGTTACACATTATATTTAACAGTTTACATTTGTTAACTGTTATGAAAAAATAAAACATTAACAAGACTTGTATTTTAGAAAATTTTTACTGCTACATAAAATTGATTAAGCAGAAATATAGTCTGTGATTTGGATCACAGTTCTGATTTAAATATTCCGTATTGTGGATGTCATAATTAGACAATTGTATTTGCGTATTTCGGGACCCCCCACCATACGCACCTGTACGCAGAATCGCCGAAATTCGAACCAGCCTCGCTGCGTACGTAATATGTGGACGGCCTCAATAGAGACGATACAATAAGTAAGATTGACCAGTAGATCAGCTTCCTCTAAGACTCTCCACACTTTGGCCTGTGTAACCTTCCACACCTGTATAACTTTCGTCTAAGACAACTCACCAGTAAAGAGATGACCCTCCTCTTAGCTTGTCCAAACCAGAATGCCAACCCTATGTTCCTCTCCCAACAACTGGGGTATAACTCCCCTCTCTGACTCTGTCCAATTGGGATGCCCTCTGCCCACTTGAGGGCGCTGCTGGGTAGCGACCCTCTGGCCCCGAATTGACCGCGGCTGGTCAATTAATGAGTAACCAGTGTGACAATGACCTTGGTGGTCGATGTTCTTTGTCTGAGGCACGGGTGCCAAGTCACTCATTCCCTTTGTGCGTCAATGGAATTAGAGGTCGTTGGGGGTAAGGGATAAAACCCAGCGTCGTCAGAAGACAAATAGTGTAGCAGAGGTAGA
The DNA here is from genome assembly GCA_959347315.1 of Bimastos eiseni. Lineage (NCBI taxonomy): Eukaryota > Metazoa > Annelida > Clitellata > Crassiclitellata > Lumbricidae > Bimastos > Bimastos eiseni. The sequence continues at coordinate 2,778,038 of OY365817.1, forward strand.
TAGAGTGTAGCAATGCCCACACATGAAGACATTCATAAATACATGCATATACTGACTGACGGTTACACAAAGGAAGACACATGGCTCAATGACAGCCTAGCCCAAGAACCATGACCTGTGTGTCACTAGATAAGAAATATTAACAATAGACATGGTGAAGTATTGCTACAGGGCAACAGCTTATTCAAGAGCGCTGATAATATCAATTGCAATAAATAAATAATTGAATAAATATATCAGTACTAGTCTATAAGGCAAAGCTCCTTTGGCACACAGTGAGGCATGAAGGAGACACTCCCATTTCCCAATTAACGGACATGATCCCTCCGGATAGGACTTAATTGAAACACTAATTAATAAATATTGAAGAACAATTATAAGCTAGTTTGGTCAGCACATCTTATGCTTGCCTGCCAAACTCCTCTGACTCTTCTATTGACGGAGACGCGTGTGCAGCCCATGGCGCTGGGTCGCAAGTCCAACATAGCTAGAGTTCGTTAAATCGACTCGACCCTACAATCGTAAGGGAGTGTGCCACCATGTAACAACACCCATACCTGCATTCGTTACAATAACCACCCATGAAGCAAAGAATCCAGTTAAACAGAGAGCATAAATAGAAATAGAAAATAGAGTCGTATACTGAATTAACCGACATATTGACCCAACAATTATCTGGGCTCCCAGCAGCCAGTCCATTGAAGCAGCAGATCACCACATATAGTTTGTCTCTGTTGGAGACAATCTACATTGAGTCGACTACCACAACAGGATTTGGCCGAATAGTATTGTCTACAAATTTATATAGCGCCACTCAGAATCAAATTAGAGGCGCTTCCAGAGCGAGATACCCAGATAAATGAAAGTGGTCTTTAGACAACGAAAAGAGTCACTTGGCTCACAGTCACCGGTTGGTCCGGTTAGTACGGAGGACCGGAGGACCGTGTCAAAGGAATTAGATGGTTCCATAGCGCAGGGCCGATGCAGGCAAAGCCTCTTTGTTTTAGCCTTAGCAGTCCTCGCTCGCGGGACAAACACATCATGATTGTGTACGCGTTCGGCCGTAGAAGCAAAATATTTGCTTATATTGCGGCCGCAGAAGAATTACCAAGTCGAGAAACTTCTCTTTAGACGCACGCAATCGCTCTAATAAATAATGTCCTCGCCCCGTTGACGGTAACCCGAGAACCCTACAGTGTGGAAACTGAACACGCGAAACGTTTGCCCAACGTCTCAGGCAGCCTTGCGTGTTTGCGTGAAACGGCCGCCAGTCTAGCTTCCCTTCAACACCCGTCAAATACTATACAATATACAGACTGACGGGAACGATTCCAATGGCAATGAACTTGAGACTTCTCTACTTCTCTCTATCTCTCCTTCTATCTCTGTTTCCCTCTCTGTCTGTCTGTGCCCGGTTGACAAGAGACCTGCTTTCTCAAAGGCAAACTAACCGACGTTAACGCATTCAAGCACACACCCACACACGCAACCATAGCAGACGATATGACGTGTTAGACATTTACTATAAGATAGATTGAATATGACTTCACTTTATCCTGATTCCTCCTCTTCCCTCTAGGCCATTACCTCACTTGCTGCTTCAACTTTAAACGACATCCACCTTAGCCGTGTTTGCCTGTTTGATTCTCTGTATTTTGACCTTCTGTCTTAGTATCGATTTTATTTTTAATTAAATGTTGAGTTTACGAATTTAAAGGTAAACCAAATATCAAATAGCAGCCAGTTTTATACCAGAAGGATATTCTAATTTGCTAGTATACTAGCAAGCAAAGTAATTAATAATAGATCGAATAACTGGTCCCTTCATATCGAAATATACAACAACCTTATATTATGCTCAACCATGAAGAAGTAGAGTATTGGATAACACACTGCCATAGGATGCAGAGCTGAGGAACAGAGTTCGATACCCGTATCCCCGTTAGATTGGCTTGTCCTTCTTTCGCTAGGCGGAATTAGATGTATAATGTAATGGGCGCCTTGCATGGCTGTCGATAGTTAAATTCTACTCCGTTAATAACTTGTATTCGTTCTTATTGTTTGTAGTCATACTGTGGCAGCTTGCCAGTTTGAAAATAAGAGAAAATTATTATTATTATTATTATTATTATTAAATGTATACCATTATAAAAAGCAGATTACAAAGTTTTATGATTAGGGCCTACATCCAGAGAATTGAGACTGGTGGACCTCCCCTTCCACACAGTTCTGTGCAATTATTCGATTCGTGAGGCGTGCCTACCCGTCTCACAGAAACGCTCTGTTATTCTGCCGGTTTTGAAACATAATGGTCTAGACCAGAATGATCCTGGAAACTATCGCCCCATTGCGAATGTTTCTTTTATTTTCAAAATACTTGAATGCATTATCGCTAATCAATTGATAAGCTACCTTGAAATGCATGAACTGATTCCGTCGCAGAAGTCGGGTTTCCGATGGAACCACTCCACAGAGACTCTCTCGCTTTGGCTGTTGTCTGACCTCTATGGGGCTATTGACCGTGGTCAGGTAACTCTCCTTGCCCTTTTCGATGTAAGTTCTGTCTTTGATTCGGTGGACCACTCCATTCTTCTGAAGCGCCTGTCCACCTCCTTTGGCCTGGTAGACCAGCCATTTGAATGGCTTAGGTCTTTCTTACTGGACCGCACAAACTGTGTGGCCCTAGGCTCGTCTAGGTCTCCTTGGGTTCCTGCCCCTTTTGGGGTGCCTCAAGGTTCTGTCTTATGACCTTTGTTATACCTCCTCTACAGCCTACACTGCTGATGTTTGCCCCTTGTTGGCGTCTCAGGGGCTTTTACATCAACTGTTTGGGGACGATGTGCAAGCCTACATCCACACACGCTCATTGGATGTGGTGGCTACTGTGAGTCAGATGTGTTTCACAATGGACGTCCTCTCTTCTTGGATGGCCTCCAATTGGCTCCTCTTAAACCCCTCCAAAACGCAGCTTATGTGGTTGGGAGGACGTAAGCAACTTGAGGGTGTTGACATCCCCGACTTAACCTGCTCTTTCGTCACATAATCTTTTCCCTCACAGTCCGTGATCTGGGAGTTACTCTTGACTCAGAGCGCACTCTCTCTCAACATGTGAACCTAGTTTCACGGAGTTGCTATTATCTTCGTCAGCTTCGAGTGGTCTCTCGCTCTCTCACCCATGACGCGATCGTGGTTCTTGTTCATGCCTTTGTTACTGCTCGAGTTGACCATTGTTGTTCTTTACTTGCTGGCCTTCCTCTTGTGGTTCTGGAGCGGCTGGATCGGCTTCAGCGCTCGGCTGCTAGGCTTATTGGGCGGTTTACTAAATTCTCCTCTGTTCTGCATATATGCGCGATGTTTTGCATTGGCTGCCACTGTCACGGCGAATTTCATACCGCATTGCTGCTCTTGTTTCGCGTTGCATTCTTGGTTGTGCTCCATCTTACTTGCGTGATCTTTGCTGCCCAGTATCTGATGTTGCATCGCGTCGGGTGCTTCGCTCAGCAACAAAGGGTGAGCTCCTAGTTCCGCGTGCTCGCTTGGCTATTAGGCAGCACCGTTCTTCTCGGTTGTGGGCCCTTCATTGTGGAATGATCTCCCATTTGAGCTGTGCTCATTGCTTGTGGTCTAACCATAAAGTTTTTACAAGTACCTCATAACATTTTTCTTTAGTCATGGCTCGACTGGGAGCGCTCGTGAGTAGGTTTCTTGAAGGGGCGCTACATAAATGGTATAATGAATGAATGAATCCAATGTCGGCCTGTCACCTCTACCGTTTAATCTGCTACATTTTTTAACCTGACCTTCTTACTCTACCGTTTGACCTATTACCTTTTATCACCTGACCTTCATATGTACCTCAATCGCGATACCTGTTACTTTACCCTTTACCTGTACCTGACTATAAGGACAAACGACCTGAAATGACTCACAGACTACGCCAACATTTTTACAGACGGTCCTTGTGTTGCCCATGTCAGTCAATGTTTGCAGGATACATTATGAACCATTGCTCCCTCGATATCACGCGTGACATAACTAGACCCACCCCCCACCCTCCCAACACACACACGCAGCTATCTGGGACACAGAACATATCCCTATAAATAGAAAACATTGAACCATTAAATTATCAACTGTTTGCACCCCGAAAGTGCCAGTCCAAAGCCAGGATAAAGGGGGAGGGCGACGCTAATTATCTTTGTTATGGCACTGCAACAACACGTAATATACACTTTTACACACATATATTTCGTATACATATATAATATCAACATAGTCACATATATATACATATGTATACATATGTATATATATATATATGTATACATATATATATATGTATACATATATATATATATATATGTATACATACATATAACCAAGAATTTTGTTACTGCTATATTATGGCTTCAGATGTTACGGATAATTTTGAACGACTAATTGATTAATCCTCATTACTAAGGTTAAGGATAAGCTAACATTTTATTTTGATAAAATAATCTTGTCAGACCGCTTCTTATATTGATATACTGGATATAAAGGTGTGAATGCTCTTGTGTTAAAACAAGTCCTTGAATTGAAAAGTGTAAACAGGGCTACTAATTAACAATATGAACAAATAACTACTAACTACCAACTAATTACGACATAATCACTAATATTAATAATACAAGCAATTACAGATAGATAGTGAATAATGTTAGTTTCATATACTGATTGGGAATACATTTAATCATAAGTAACAATTAATTAATCATTAATTGTTAAAACTGTAGTCAACTATCAAATAAAATTCAATCCTTAACAAATAGATAAATGTATATATAAAATCAAATATGCAATGTGTAATATTTTAGAAGCTTTTCAGCTGTTGTGCAGCATATGGTATCTTAACCCGTTTTAGCCCAATGTTCGTTTTACGAACATATGTTTTGACGACGTCACATTGACTGATGTCATCACTTTACTTTTCTTTCTATGAACTTTTATGTCATCCAAAAGTTTGATTTGTCGGATAAATAGCAAAAAATTGATGGCTTTAAAGTTTTGAACAGAGTTTTTCTAATGCTAAACACTGCAAAATCAGCTATGTTCGTCGCCTCTTGTTTGCAAAGTTATAATTTCGGTCTGATGTGTGATCTAGAAGAAGCTGATAGGTATTTGACAAGTGCACTTATTTGGCACAAAGCACATGTAATTTGCATAATTTACTGTAAGAAATTGAGCTGTCGATTTTTTGATACAATGGGTCATGTTCGTTTTACGAACATTGGTCCAATAGGGTACTGATGACGTCAAGTCATCAACGTTGATTTTCTCATACATTCTTCTGACCCTCGGTCAGGTGCATCGGCCAAATAATACATATATATTCATATGTGCACACACACACACACGCACGCACACACACACACATACACCTACACACACACACATTCACACACTCACATACATACACACACCTACACACACACATATATATATAGGTATATACATTGTGTGTTGCAGTGTGTGCATAGGTGTAAGAGTGTGTGTAGGTGTGTGTAGATGTGAGTGAATACGTGTGTGTATAGGTGTATTGGTTTGTTTGCGGGTTTGTGTATGTGTTACTGCATGTGTGTAGGTGTGCGTTTGCATGTGTACGTGTGCGTTTGCGTGTGTAGGTGTGTGAGTGTGTGTAGGTGTGTGTGTGTAGGCGTGTGTGTAGGCGCGCGTGTGTGTAGGTGTGTGTGTTGGCGAGTGTAGTATGTGGGTGTGCGTGATGTGCGGGCGTGTGTCTGTGTGTGTGAAGCTGAACGCATTAGGCTACATTCAAGATGATTTTGAACATGAACCATCAATTTATATTTCAGTTTTGTGCTACAATGTAATTTCTGACATGTTCAGTATTTCAGATGTTGTCAGTAGCCTATTGGCCCAATGTTCGTAAAACAAACATATGCTAATTTGCATAATCTATTTGACATAAGTGAAAAATATTAATACATATGGTCAACAATTGCCACCAAGGCCCAAATGATCAGCACATTTCATAAAAAATGTCCTTGCTAAAGTTTTGGTCCTTAACGGGTTAACCAGATACCATAGCTGTTCAATTAGTTATATGTCTTAGATCTACATAAAAGTAAGAAAATTAGTTTTACATAAAACTATGAGGTCAGTATTATAAAATATCACCAATAATTATAATTAATAGTTAATAATAATAACCATCATTAACTGAAATTATTATTTTTATGCCCCACAAGGTACTTAATTGATGTTGGTCTTAAAATAGCCCTTATTAATGAAGTCTAACTATTATTGTTCTTTTCATACGTTTACAAGAGCGGGCAAGGTCCGATTTCTCAAAGAAGAAGCAGAGGCCGGCTGATGAGAAATTCCTGGGAGTCTGAAGAATAATATTCCTGGGGTGTCAATCTCAATCTGAATGCTGGAGGCAAACCCCCAGTCCCAAGGGTATAGAAGGCAAAATATTCCCCAAGAGTAAAAAAATATCCACCCTATGTGAAGTTGGAGGCATTTGCCTCCGGAACCCCTATCTGGACGCCCCTGTATTATTCTACACTATATCAACGCCCATGTAGCATAAGCTGGACCCACCCTCTGACCCCCTCCCCCCTTAGAAAAATCGGACACTGATTACCCCATGACAAAGCCTCAATCGATGGCGCTGAGTAATCTTGAGAGAAGGACTCATTGAAGGTACCTACACAGCAACCATCCCAAGAGAAGAATAAACTCATGTGCATATATATATATATATATATATATATATATATATATATATATATATATACCCTGCATATTGCACGGCGGACGTTCTAAACTATAGGAGCAATCATAGGCCCCACAAGTGGTCTTTTATTTATGCAAGATAAACACACTCAGTTTACAAAATCGTCGGAGGCGGTTGAAGTAGCCGACGAGGAAAATCCCAAACAGACGAATAGTCTGAGCGCACAGCGATTACAACGAGCCGCACTGATGCGTGCTTCCTGATTCTACATCTATTGTAGCTGAAAGTAGCATTTTTTTGCAATCCACAAGTTTTTTTAATGTGGAAAAATAACTCATAAATACTGTCCTCGTTCATCTGCCTATTGGCTGCCTGTCAGTCCAACAGACAGCGATGCTCCAAAGCATAAAAAGAATACATAGTAAAGATCATTAGTATCACACTTCTCTTCTATCAAGATTTGGGACAGTAGACTGTATTGTACCACGTTGCAATGTATTTTAATGCCTGGCACATCATTGCATAGTATAGAAATGTATTACATTGCATATAATACAACATACGGCCCTAAAACAAAAATTATCTTATTTGCCTTCCAAACTGGGTCGGGTCAAAGAGGTCAGGCAATAAACTAATTACCCCATTGAAAAGCAATCTGGGCCCTTCCCAGCAGCAAGGTCAAAAGAGGATTAGCTAAACATGGAAAGTTTTATGGATTAACCTTCCACCTTTCTATATCAGTCGAGTTCCCTTTCCAATTATTTAATGATTATGCTGCGCTCAAGGTCTGAATCCGCGGCACAAGACCAGTGCATGCCAACCATGAGACAGGGTCTGGATGAGCACACTAGGACCTTCAATGATCACAGAAAAGGCCCTGCATGCTACCGATTAGACCGATATACATAACAAATTGTCTTGAAAATGAATGGTTATCAGTTTTTATCATTTATCAAATTTGTTAAAGTTAAGTCAACTGCAACTTGTGTGTTAAGCCAAGAAGGGGTCAATGTCTTAGATGAGGAAAGGAAGTATGAGACACAATACTAGGTGGAATGTTCCCTACTCTCAGATGTCCTCAAACATTTCATCCAATGAATTTTCATGACACTTGTAAAGTGTTGACATTAAATACCCAAAATTGTAGTCATAACACATCATATAACATGATTCGCTATTCTATCTCAACGCATATCACGTTCTTACGAAGGAGAATTACAGGAAGACAAGTGTTGTTTTAAACTTATATACTAGGTTAGGTAGGGCTAAATATATCAGGATTGGAAACATCTGGGAGATCCAAAAGGAACAAATATCCCACTAGGTAGGATATTTCCTATGATGCAGTAGCATTAGAAGAAGCAGTTCATGCTGATTCCAGAGACTGACTCCAGAGGGAAATAAAACAAGTGAAACTATGAATTAGGAGAGGCAAGGAATGAGTAGACTTAAGAAACATAGGAAAGAAAGGTGTAGTAACAAGAAGTTAAAAGAAAAACAATCATCACCATCATCAATCGTCGTCATCGTCATCATCATCAGTCCCTGACATTCGCCAATTGGTGGCAATGGGTAAGAGTAAAATATCTCCATTGTCCTCAGTCAGTTCTCAAGTACGTCGCTTCTCAAAATTAATATTATAAATCCATTGTAGCCATGGTCTGCTTTTGTTCATTTTCTTCTAAATCTTGCATGTAGATCATTTTCATGATTTGGTCAATAATAAAGATAAAGAAGAAGTTTCCAGATAGGATGCCAAGAAAAGGTGCAACTCTGTAACGAAAATGTGTGGACTATATTTCCCAACAGGCACATACCCTATGACGTAGAATGAAAACAATTTAAAAGCAAAATGAAGATGATTAATATGAGGGAACAATATCAGTGGAAAGATGAGACAGCAAGGGAGAAGACTGCCAAGCCACCCTGTGGCTTATCCTTTTGTCCAGTGAGGTTGCCTATTTTAAAATTCTGTCATAACCAAAAGAAGTAAAGTCGCCCTCCTCCATTATCCAGACCTGAGACTGGCACTGCCAAAGTGCAGGCAGTGTATGATTTTAATAACATATGCTGTTGAAACCTGGCCTTTCATTTCTGCCAGACATAGTACTTATTGAAATACGCGACCACACTAAAGGATATGTCAAATAGGGCCTAGACAGGCCTGAGCCTAAACGAGCAGGCAACAAGCCTAACCCGGTAGACTTACCGTCATCATCGAAACCCAAACTGCTTAGACTTACCGTCATGAAAAAGTATGAGGACGTTACTGAAGGTCGCAGGTAAATATCCGACCTTACAACTCACTTCGTGTTGACTATCAACCTTTCAACCGCTTTTCTTATCGCTAATGTCATAAAGCTCAACGGAAACGTTCCGCAGGTCTACATGATCTCAACGGCCTAATGTAGGCCTAGCCTAGGCCCTGGCAACAATCTAGGCCAGGCCTTATTGTCACACGTTACGCTAGCTTCGATAGGTAGAGCCACTTTCCCTGAGGAAAATGAAAATAAATCTCGAAATCTACTTAAATTAACATTATTCTCTTTATCAAGACACGATCGGAGATAAAGAAGATGATATAATTTTAATTAAATTATACCAGTGTAATAAACAATGTTATTAGAAAAAACGGCAACAGAGATTGCACAAAATATTTTGATTTGTTTAAATACAAATGCGAACGATATTGAACGGGACGTATTAAAATTTGGGTGAAAGTAACGTCTTACCTTTTGCTAATCACAATTTTATTGTAATACTATCATAACAATCTCCGTTGTACCTTGACAGAATACTTTACAGCGTCATGCTAAAAATCTAAGAAAACATTTATAAATCTGTGTTGTATAATCCGGGTCTGTTTACTCGGAGTCGAAAACTGAAGATACCGAACAGCGTAAAAGATAAGATCGCATTACATCTGATAAGATTCAACTGAATTTGCTCATCGAACAATACATATAGGATATGCTATATTATTACAAGAATTATGCTGCTATGGGGACGTGCATTAACCATTATTGCACTCGGTGCGTTATTTTTTTTACCGGATTAAGTGGAAACAAGCCAAATGGGCGCTGGAAATGTTACCATAGCAACATATAATCGCCACATTATAATGTGGTGATTGCCTTATCTAGATTCCTTGATTGCGAACCCATAGAATGATAATAATGATAATACTTACCGCTGTTCAAATCGCACTTCGAATTTATCCTCCAACTTAAAAATGATGATAAAAAATGTTAATTGAACCTATAAATTCTAACTAATTAATATGTATCTTCTAGGGTCTAAAATTCTAAGGTTACAAAAAGCTTATTAATGCACTGTCTAGTGTGATAATGAAAGTGATGAGACCATATATAAAATATCATCTGTCGTACTGTACAGAGCTTGGGCACTCGTGTCTCGATCTCACCAAATCTAATGAACTTCGAACACGAACACGCGCCCGCGCCCACACAATGCACGCATCCGTATTGGACCCTATATAAATGTAATCTAGGATGAAGTGACATAATTTGCATAAGATAATAAGGTTGTCCCTTCCGCTCAAAACCACGGGTTTTCGAAGATATGTCGCTGTAGCCAATCCTTGATTCCTATAGCTTTATTACAACACACTTGTAAAATTTCTTTCCAAAGTAATAATAGTAATAACCGAAGTGTGCGGCACCATTATGAGAGTAGTATATACGATTCAAACTTTTTGTTTGCAAATCCATAAAATTATATGTTACAATACAATACATTTGTAATCTTATAGGCCTGTACTGACCTTCCTGTAGTGACAGTCATATAATATTGCAGAGCAATTATTGTGCACGAATAACTTGCTCAAGGTGCCGTCATTTTGGCAATAGACTAGTATTGTATACAGTAACTATTCGGGCGAGGATCGAACCCCGCGGCCTTCAATGTACGCTGCCTACGAATGTAGGCGTACTAAGAGTTATCAAAAAGGATCAGTAAAACTGATATAACTCTTCTCCAGATTGTTACATTTGATATTGATTCGTAAGCCTCTTGCACTTGGATTACATTATACAAGCTGGAACTAAACATGCATACCTGCTTACCGATTGTATTCGAAATATATAGATACGTTACATTTTACGTTTGCACGACCTATGAATATAAGCTGTGAATGAATTGGTTTCGCGCTGTGCTGAAATCTTGATATTGTGGCACCAAATTGTTGTGGCAAATCATCTGACGCTTAGTAATTTGAAGACGTGGAATCTGAAATATGTAATTTATGGTGGGAGTATTTAACAGCGCCATCTTGAGGCGAGGGTCGTGCGTGTATATGCCGTGTTATGAGTTTCTATAATTACTACAAATGTTGACCTTAACAATGGCGTATTTTCCCGTGTTACCGACTTTATAAAGTCGTTTTTGATCGCTCTAGACTCCTGCTAAACTTGCCTCAACGATGGCCAGTAGTGGCCAGAGTATTGTTGACAGGGCGCTGGCCGCTAAGCATACGGTGGCTGGGCAGAGCTTGGCAAAGTCGGTATGCAAAGCTACAACCGAAGAAATTATGGGGCCTAAACGAAAGCATCTTGACTGTTAGTATGCGGAATTAATTCAGTTCTGCTGATTAAATATAAGAATCGCTAGTTTAACGGTCTCACGGCACGTTAAGTTTTACGTTTTTTACTTACAAGCGCTTAGATGTTTTTTGCTTCTACTCTTTTGACCAATGTTTGACATCTGAAGCCAGATAAAACAGTTTGTCGGTAGCACTTAAGAATGTGTAATTTTTAAAATCAGCAGGTTTATTAAAATTACTAATACATTAAAAGTGAGTTAAGTGACCCATATGAAGTCTCACCTCGGCTTACTTGCATTGAAACGACTTGCATGAATGTCACGGTATTATGTTTTAGCGACTAATTACTGTAGTATAGGGCGTATGATGGCGGATGGCGAGTCCTTTCCCTTGCAGTCTCATCTTCCCACCCAAAGTATGCTCATTATGGCTTAATTGGCTAGGGGTGCACATGGAGCAGAAATCTCCCATCTAAATTTCTGCCCTGGCGGAGATTTAGACCTCTGACCACTCGATTGACATTCCAGCATGCTGACCACTACACTATGGAGTGTCTGTTAAACTGCTTATAAAATATTCCTCTTGAACGATGATTGAAAGTTTGCTTTAAATTCACCGGACATCCAGGTCTCGACTTATGCAGAATTGCCGCATGACAGTCGAGCATTTATTTGCATTTACGTAAAAATGATCTTAAAGTGCCGGCCCAGATAAATATTGGAACAGGTTAACTACTCGAAACTGGAGTCAGCTGAGATGGCAGCCACTCAAGCAGACTCCTTGAATATGATTAATATTTATTTATGATAATTACCCTGAGAGAGGTTTTTCTTATTTGTATAATGTAGTTTTTCTGCTTACAATCTTCACATATTTGGCTAATTATCTTAAGTCCACAGAGAAGCAGTTGTAATCGTATTCATGTATTTAAGTCAGAAGCCCTTCCCGAGCTGAGCCAGAGTCTTCACTGACAAAGACAGCAATTTTCAGATGCTGATCAGGGTCTAAGGCAAAAATAGTTGGTCCTAAGTGACTGAGTTAACCAATTCCAGCATGATTTACATTAATGCGTGGATGATATGTTTATGTTTATCACTTAGTTCATTTTAACCCCAATGAAAATCAATCAATCAATGCAATTTATATAGCACCTCATCAAGATAACTATTCCCAACCCAAGCCTGTCAAAAAGAAAGGTCTTAAGAAGTTTATAGAAAGAGCCAGACAGGTCGCGCGGGAGAGAACGCAGGTCAGATGGGATGTAGCTCCAGACACTAGGACCCATAATTGCGAAAATGCTTATTACTTGATGTGTAATTTATGGATTGCTTTTTCTCACAGGTAGAAATGTGACATTAATTGATTAATTAATTCCCCAGACTTAAAACTCTGATGATTGAATCATATAACAACTGAGTCCTGGTGATCATTAAGTTGGAGGTTGGATGTAAAAGCTTGACAGAGATTATTATAAGTTGTAGATATCTAATGTACAAAAGTGACTATTGAAGCCATTTGTTAATGTTTGGAAAGCATTGTAATGTATTGTATTTGTATATTGTATTGTATTTCCAGATTTCCATGGCGTCTTTCCCAGTACAACCTAATCAAGGCGCTTCCAGCGCGAAAAGTGATTAGAATTTACATAGACTAAAGTGATCACAATAAATGAATCTATTAATCAACAAAACTTAACATGGTGCACCTTCAAGATTTCTACTCCAAAGCACTAAAACTAAGAACTGGTGATTTTTAAATTGAACTTTGAATGCTTTAAAATAACTGGTAGGTGATTATAACATGTTGGGATGTTTTTGCTGTGTTGTATGTGTAGATCTGTTGCATTGTACAAACGAGCCCAATGTCTCCATTCCACAACTGGCCAATCTGCTCATTGAAAGAACACAGAACTCCAACTGGGTTGTCGTCTTCAAGGCTCTCATCACCATCCACAATATGATGAACAACGGAAACGAGGTCAGTTTGATTTAGACCTCATTAATTTGAAAAATCAAATGTAATCCAGTTTTTAATTTTCCCGCTATTGTCGCTATGCCCAAGACATTTATCGATGATCGTACTTGCTTGCCACCATCTCGGTATGTGGGGGCAGGTGACCATTTCGCTCCCTCATCGTCTCATCTTTCCACCAACAGTGTATGGTCTATGTAGTCATTTTTATCTGCGTTGGCCATCACTGTATGCAGAGCATAAATCACTGGCTTACTGTTCATTCACGTGCTTTTTTTGTAGAGGTTCACACAGTTCCTCGCCTCTAACAACTGTACATTTAACCTCGACAGCTTCTATGATCGTGGTAGTGGAATTCAGGGTCGGTTATTCTACTGTGTACTCAATTCCAGTGTCTGTTTAGTAATTCATTCACCTATTCGCATCGTTCATGGTCTCGCTTGTGCATTAATCGGCTAATTCATTCACTTGCTCATTTGCATTTAGTGATTCATGCATTCATACTTACAGTCCTTCAGTCACTCAATCATTCGTTCTTTATTCATTCATTTATCCAATCATTCAGTCACTCATTGAGTCATTCATGCTCTTATTTACCCACTAGTTCATTCTCACTCATTCTTTCAGTTAGTCAGTCATTCATTCATTCAGGATGCAGACCATTCATTCACTCATTCATTGTAGATATCTAGCCCATTGTGCCTCTGGTTGTGTTGTTGATTCTTTGTATTGACAAGTTGAGTGAGTAGTCTGTCGTTCTCCAACTTTCACCTGGACGCTATACAAATACAACAGAAACAATTCTGAGTGGATAATTTCTCTTCCTAAGTTCAGTGTTCTAATTACTATTACTCTAATTTAATCTAATCTAACAGCTTCTATAGTGACATCATCACAACATGTAAGATTTTGATTGCATTCTAAAATGATAAGATGATTTTCAATCTTGTTTATTTGTAGGTTACGGAATGTCGACCTTCATTCGCCGTTACGCCAAGTACTTGAATCAAAAAGCCTACTCCTACAGACAGATGGCCTTCGACTTCTGTCGGGCAAAGCGAGGGTCAGAGCATGATATACTGTCTTGGTATCTACAATGAATGAGTGAATGAATGGTCTGCATCCTGAATGAATGAATGACTGATTAACTGAAAGAATGAGTGAGAATGAACTAGTGGGTAAATAAGAGCATGAATGACTCAATGAGTGACTGAATGATTGGATAAATGAATGAATAAAGAACGAATGATTGAGTGACTGAAGGACTGTAAGTATGAATGCATGAATCACTAAATGCAAATATATATCTTTGGATATATATGACGCCTCTTGCAGAATGACTATTCAGAGGCGCTCTCAGCACGAAAACCCTGGGAGCATAGAATTTAACGCCTTTATAGAGCGAGAAGCCGATGGAGAGAAGTGAGTCATTAGTTTAGCCCTTAAAGATGGAGGAAGTTCATTCCAGGTAAGTGGACCCACAACAGCAAATGCCCTGTGTTGGGCCAAGGCAGACGCCCTTGGAGGTACAGCTGATTTTGAGCGGCAATATACAGACTTTCTATGACATTGCCTGCATATCTAGCACATTGGACTGGCATGTACTCTTTGTTCTGTAAATTTGTCTAATGCCCTAAATATTACACTGAGGTCTTCTAGTGTAAGCTTCTGATCCGATCCAGTGCATGTGGTTGGTGTTATGGACTGCCTACCCTGACCCAGTCCGGGGATGAAACCCAATCATGGGTAGGATTTCTAAAAATTCATCAACCTCATTATGAGCTTGACTACCAAATAAGTGTGTTGGATGTCTATGTAATGTAATGTAATTGAGTATTTATATGGAGCTATTACTAAGCAATTTTTACATCTGTTGACAAAACTGTGCACATTCAACTGAAAGTTGTCCATAGTTGACCGAAGCACAAGCGGGAACTAAGGAACGGATTCCCATTGACAGATGGCGTGGGTGTTCAGAGTCTCTGTATCTCTGTTTCCAGTACATTATGGTTTTACTTTTGTTTTAAACAGGAAGGATGATGGACTCCTTCGAACGATGAACACAGAGCAGGTCCGGTTTTTATCTCTATTATATTTATTTAGCTGTTATCTGGAAGTTTCTTTGTTTATATAAATGTCAGTTTTTATGTATATACTTATTTATGAAGTTAGATCTTAATTAGTTTATTTATTTTGGGTTGTTGTAATTTATCATTGTTGAAACTTTCCGTGGGTGTTGTTCGTTCCATTTTCAGTTCAAAAGGAAGCAGATGTACGTATTTATGTGTATTTATATATTGTATATATATACATATATATGTATATATATTGTATATATATACATATATACGTTGTTAAGCAGATATACATGTATATAATTAAGCACAGATCTATGTATATTTGTATATATAAAATCAAGCAGATATAGTAAACAGATCAGAAATTATGTGATAAATATGTGTATATATATATATATAATTAAGCAGATATTTAGAATTGAGCTGATATATATGAAATATATGTGATATATCTGATTAATTATGTGTATTTATTTGTTTTTCGTTGGAAGTATATACATTACATTTTACTTATATTACTTTACATTTGATGGTTGTAGTTAATCAAAGCGTTGCCCGTTCTTCAGCTGCAGTTTGATGCCCTCATCGAATTCGACGTAAGTGTAGCATTTGCTTTCAATATCTGTTCCAGTCATTCGTTGAAAAGTTTATATCAACGCTTACAAGGTGACTACTCAAAAGTGCTTCCATCTCCAGCCCAGACAAAAAAAACTAAGCTTTCAAATGGCCATCAAAGGTACCGGGAACAGTTTTAACTCCAGAGAAAGACCATTCAAAATCCTAGGGTCTGCCGCAGAGGATGAGCTTTGCTTAGTTGTTATATGGGCAAATGGTACCACAAGAACCTCCCTCTCAGCAGAACGAAGAGAGGCACTACACCAGGCCATTGATATCAGCTAACAGAATGAATGCACCTTTAAATGTGATGATACTTTTCTATGTATTACGAACATTGGTCAAAAATTCCAGGCATAGAAAAGATTGGAAACCTCTGTGTTGGATAGTCATAGCCTGTTTGGGTTACTTAAACTGCCCTATGTTGATTGTTCTCATACTACCTAGTGCTACATAAATACACACACACATACATACGTAGATTGATGCGATGATTTGAATGTTGAAACAAAAGGTATCGGCTGGTCAGATGAACAATGGAGTCGTAAGCGCCGCTTTCATGCTCCTGTTCAAAGACTTGATTCGTCTCTACGCTGGTTACAACGACGGCATCATTAACCTACTAGGTGGGATCACAACCTCTGCACTTGTTGTTGCTAACCACTCTATATTAGCTATACATCATTTGATGGTGCTTATTATCTGTGCATATTAATTAATCCAAATCTGAAGCTGTTTGGGGTCAAGACAGAGAGGTGTGCAAAGCCAGTCTTGATGATTGATGTTTTTGATGATATTAATATTATGTAGGGTCTTGTTGAAGGCTACAGAGTAACCGTCTCAGTTATTTTGACTGCACCTATACAAATGTCAGACTACATTACATTATAGCTGTTCTCTGTGTTACAAGGCAATCTCACCAATCGTAAAAAATTTATAATTATTTGGACAATTATGCTAATTATTATGTGCCTATCAAACATCTTCGTTTTCTTGAGTGACGAGTCACCATTCCTCTCCCTCGTCGTCCCGTATTCCCACTGACAATATACGATCAGTTTATGAGGCGATATGACACTGGGCGATTGAATTTGATAAAGAGCCTGGATCTAAGATTTAGAATGTAATCTATTTTCAACAGAGCTTTGATGTAACAACTGCTTTTTGATTTCTAGGACAATACTTCGACCTGAACAAAAAGAATTGCCGCGAATCGTTTGAGATTTACAAGAATTTTCTCACTCGGGTCGACAAAGTCGGGAACTTCTTCAAAGTTGCTGAGGTATGGTAGGAAATGTTTGGTTATGGCGCTTTTGAAGCACTCTTAGGGAAAAACTAGTCAGTGATGCTCGCGACCCAAGCCAGTGAAATTGCTGTCACGGCTTGACGAGTATTACTGTAAGTTTACACAGATGTTATTGTGAGTATGGGCTTGAACCTTCCCTAAAATGGTCACTGCATTTTAATGCTTCCCAACCTGTGGTCCCCATGAGATAGTGTCAGTCTGCAAAGTGAATCCGGAAACAGAAATTTTGTTGGCAACATTGGAAGTTTTGCGTGGCAATTTGAAATTGTGTGCGGTGTATTATTGCCTAGCCATTATTGTCTGGGTTTAGGTGAAGACATTTAAAGGATAGCCATCATTCAGAAGCAGCAACATCCTCTACGATATGCTTCAACCATGGCAGTAGCTTTGGTGGCGGGAGCAGGGCTGACTGCTAAAAAGGCTGCTCTTACTTCTTCGTTAATTTTCTAGCTCGTTTTGACACAATGTAGCCTACTGTGACAAGCTTCCAGTTTCTTTCTTTCTGTTACTGGATTGAGTTTTTTTAATGAGCATTGTTTACTTTTTTGTTGGCAGAGTGTTGGAGTTGACAAGGGCGACATTCCTGACCTTGCGAAGGTAGGACACTGTTGAACTAATCACGTGAAGAATAACGAACTTAGGCCTTTCTATTCGCAAATAATAATTGTATTAATAATAAACATAATTACTATGATAATGATGGTAATATATGGGGTTGATTTTGTAGGCCCCAGCAAGTCTTCTGGATGCCCTGGAGCAACACCTGAATGCATTGGAGAACACCAAAAAGACTACAATCGTTTCTAAGTATGTGCAGCAACCGATCCTCTTGGGATAATAATTATTACAAATAATTGCGATAATAACAACGACAGTATAAGAGTGGCACAGTGGCCGATCGGTTAGAGCGGTCAACCTGTAACGTTCAGTGTGCACTGAGCGCGCAGGTTCGAGCTTCGTCCGGGGCGTCACTGTGTAGGGACCTTGAGCAAGTCCTTCGCGCACCATTGCTCTGCAGTACAACTGCAATTGCGCAGTCGAGGCGTTTGTATGCACTTCTGAGCAAAAAGATGTTGGAAGAAGAGCGGTAGCAAATTTCAAAACAAATTTCGGAAATGAATGAACGAAACAGTTAAAACAATCACAGCAGCAATTATGATAATAAAAATATTATTAAAAAATGCTAAAAAAATTAAAATAATGAAAACAGCAATAAAAATAATAGCAAATGAAAGATGAAGTGAATAATTTACAGTATTTGATTTCCAGTTTAATTAACCCTTTAACGACCAGCGTGTACTAAGATGTAGCTGGTCTTTAAAGGGTTAAAACAGATGTGTTGAACTAGTGTGGTCTTATGAGTTGGTTTAATTTCTGAAAAAAATAATAAAAAATATTAGTTATGACGAAGAAGAATGATTCCTTAACCCTTACCACTCCTGAAGCTGCTGTGAGCAGCTAATTTTAATGCATTTGGTATAATAATTGGACGGGTAAGGGTTAAAGATGTGTTGTTTGAAAATGGAACGTTCTTGAATGTTTGTAATACTGAGGTATCGTCAGGAGAAGTATCAGATAGCTTTTGCGATAGATTAGATAGCGTGTGCAATTCAAATATACTGTGACAACTCGTGCATTCAAGACTATCGTGATAACTTGTGACATCCAAAATATCGTGATAACTTGTGCAATCCATAATATCGTGATAGCTTGTGCATTCCAAACTATCATAATAGCTTATGCAATCCAAACTATCGTGATAACTTGTGACATCCAAAATATCGTGATAGCTTGTGCAATCCAAACTATCGTGATAACTTGTGACATCCAAAATATCGTGATAGCTTGTGCAATCCATAATGTCGTGATAGCTTGTGCATTCCAAACTATCGTGATAGCTTGTGCAATTCAAAATATCGTGATAACTTGTGACATCCAAAATATCGTGATAGCTTGTGCAATCCATAATATCGTGATAGCTTGTGCATTCCAAACTATCGTGATAGCTTGTGCAATTCAAAATATCGTGATAACTTGTGACATCCAAAATATCGTGATAGCTTGTGCAACCAAAATATCGTGATAGCTTGTGCAATCCATAATATCGTGATAGCTTGTGCAATCCATTATACCGCGTGTTACTTGTCACTGTGACAATTTCTAGGACGCTATCATAGAAATTGTCGTAGTGACAAGTAACCAATTGGTTTGACAATCATTGAGCAGACGTTTGCATGTTCTGTTCAAATCTTTTCCTAGACCGGTTGTGTCGTTCAGCGCGGGCGGACAGACTTCGGCCGAACCGCCGGCTCGGCCACCACAATCCGTCGCTGCGACTCCGACTTTATCATCGGCGGCTGCCACCTCCGGAGCTGTCGGCATCTCGGAAGCGGATAGGAAGCGGATCCTGGAAGAGGAACAGAAGATGCTGGACAATATGAAGGTAAGGATTATTGTTTTATTTATTTTTGGTAAAATGGTGGTAAAATGATCAGGGTAAATATTATTATGATAGAACTCCTTAGTGGGCTCTTTTAGGAGTGCTACATAAATGCTCAGAATGAAGGTACAATTATCTTGATTGTCTTGATAGCTTGTGGTTGTGATCCTTTGGCCTAGACCACATAAATTCTCACTGCCTGCGAAAGATGAGAAGAACTTCATTCCTTGGGTGCTATGCAGAACCCTAAGTAAAACTCATGGACCCAACTGACTACCAAGAAATTGTCCAACTAATGCTTGCTTTTTTCAGCATCTGTCCCTTGCTGGGATTAGAGTTTGGTACTATACAATTGACATTGTACAATGATTTGCTGTGTGATGTACCATGTATTTCAGTAAGCGAATATTGCCTCATGTGCAAGCGTTTAGAAAAAGCTAGCACTTCATTCTCGTGGCTACCTCAGGGCTATTTTAAGGGTCTTCAAGCAATACTACAGAGCAGAAAACCTCTGTCGGCAGTTATATACCATTGGAAAACCCGATAAAAACCGGGGAAAACCAGATGCCAGGTATTCGAGTCGAAGCAGACGAGTCGTTGAGTTTGGATACGAACAACACTGAAAAACTTTATGGTATTTTTGCTTTGTACCCAATACAAATATACATATTTATTTATTTATTATTGTTTGACATTGTGTCCTATCATATAGTGAGATATCTTCTTATCTTGACATATTCTTGTGTTAGCAACAGAACCTCAAGGCCTCATCTACATGGTCCACATCAGTTGCTGTAGCTCCAGCACATTCCGTGCCACCCACCACCACCCTCCCCATCGCAAGTCGACCACCGGACACCCAGAAGCCGGCGAGCGCCATACGGCCCGGATTCAACCCGTTCGACCAGGTCGATCAGGGCTTCGATCTGGCGCCGATTCCGGCCAGCTACGATCTCCTCGGCCTTCAGCAGCCGGCCGCGTTCTCCGGCGCTTCCACCAACGGATTTGGGTCGTCTGTTCCGATGGACAACAGCGATCTCTTTTTGCCTCGGTCGAATGCCTCATCGGTCGGGAATGCATTGTCTCCGGGCAACAGGGTCGATCTCTTTGGACAGCCGTCGTTTTCAGGTCAATGTCTGCTTTATTACTTAGGGGATGCTATGGTGACTGTGTCTAGCACAAGACGCTTTGGTCATTGCTGCATTAAAACCAGAATTTGGTTCTTATATTATGTAATAACAATAACAGAAAACAGTCAAAGCAGCAATGATAATAAAAAGTAACAATAAGAATGATAGAAAGTAAATAATAATTAAACTCACTGTACAGCTGTGTGAGCATTCTACTTTTGCATTGAGTTGTAGTTTCGTTAAGGAAAAGATGCTTTCCATGTGTCTCTATTTCCCCAAGATAGCATTTTATTCGTGTGATAGGTCTCGATGAGTTGAGAATGTCCAGCACATCTACACCAGGCGGCTCCAATGGCTTCTTTGGTGGGGCGGACATCGGAAAGGCCCTTCCGTCGCTGGGAGCTGCTCCTCCGATGTTCGGAAGCAGCTCTTCGACGCTGGGAAGCGCTCCTCCGATGTTGGGGGTCCCGTCTTCGGAACTGGGAGGATCGCACTCCGGTGCTGCGGCCAGGTCGGTCTCTCCGGATAAGTCACAGAAGCTCATCACTAAAGACCTTGATGCAAGTCTGGCTACGATTGCTGGAAGTTTGAGTATTCGTACGCCAGAACACTTCAAACGGTAAATAATTGTTTCTTATTTTTTTATAACGCATTTTTTTGGCCACCGCTGCCCAGTGGCCCGGAATTTCTCTGCCTGGGGCCTGGAATTTTTCTGCACAGGGGCATTGAATTTTTCTCTACCTGGGAACTGGGAGTTCTGTCAGCGGGCCTGAAGTCGCTCCAACTGACTATTGTAATTGAGCATTTATGTAGTGCCACTCAGAGATTCAGAGGGACTCTCGACTCAAGTATGAGCTGTCTCTAACATATAAGATAGTCTTGAATTTCCAAAACAGAGAAAGAGGGCCAGAGAGCTCAAGCAACCATCAACCCAGCTCTGTCAATCATTCGGAAATTTATATAATACCCTTTCAAGGTATCTACTCAGAAGCGCTCAATCCATTCGTACATCCAGTTAAGCCGATATTTTGGACAACACCACATGTATCAACCGATGCTATATGTTAAGTTGCTAATATAATCATCATTATTACAATTAAAATACTGTGGACTTAACACAACGGCGCATTGAACAGTGTGTTGTCTGATGAATCTACACTCTAACTCTAACATAGTTGTTTTCCATTTGTTTAATTAGTTTGATGTGTTGTTTAGGGCAGAGCACCAGTGGGCCGGACCACACGAAAAGCGTATGACCGGAGCGGGAAATACCGCGGCTGGAAATACCTGGACTCAACAACCACCGTCGCCTTCCATGTACGCAGGGTCTAGGCCAATGACCGGACCCATGGTATGGATGATGATGATGATAGTAATATCGATTGTGATAGTTATTATAGATTAATGGTAATAATTATTATATTATTAATAGGGATACTAATAGAAACAGTGATGATGATATTAATATTGATAATGATCATAGTAATAGTGATAATAATATTAATAGCTATTTTGATATTGATAATAATATTTATGGTGACAGTAATTGTGATAATAATGTTAACAGTGATAATTATGTAAATATTGATAATGACATGGTAATGGTGGTAATATCAATCAATCAATTAAACTTGGTGTAGTACCTCTTCAATAATATTAATAATAATCATATTGATAATATTAATTATGATAATGGTATAATACTATTATTAAAAATGTGTCCTATTACAAATATATTTTCCTGCTTATTACTTTGAAGGTTGGTGCACAGCCGACAATCATGATGGCTCCAGTCCAGTATCCTGCAATGATACCAGCATATCCAATGTCTATGGTATAGTAGCGTCTTATCCCTTACTTTATCATAACATCCAATTTCTATGGTATGATGGCATCTCATTAGTGTTGTTCTAATAATGGTTTAGTTTTAATTATGATCGTTAGTCTTCATTTTTAGTTTTAGCTACAATTTTTTCTCAATTATAGTTTTAGTTGTTGTTTCTATGTCTCAAATATAGTTTTAGTTAGTTTTAGTTTTGTCAATTATAGTTTTAATTAGTTTCAATCTTAGAAAATAAAGTTTTAGTTTTAGGTTGCTGATTTCAGTAAAAGTAGGCTAATTATAATTTAGTATGCTAGTTACAGCTTTTGTAATTTAATATCCATTTAAGCAATAGCAATAATTCTTTAAATCTAATTTAATTCTAATCGAACTCAACAGTAGACCATAATTATTATGGTCTACCACTGACATTCGTCACACGTGAGGCCAAACACGAGAAAAATGAAAATTTCGACATTTCTGAATTAATTAAGGGAACTTTTCGCAGTAAGTTCCATACATTTTTGCTAAATAAAAAACAGGGTTCGAATTCGCGGTAAACGGTAACCGGAAGTAGACACATCTCTCTCATTCTCCTCGTGTGTCTTAGAAGAGGTGCTGTATGGCATAGCGTAACATCATTTGCAGGATTTTATACAAATCATGCAAACAACGAATAGGCGCCTAAGATAGGAACATTTTCAAGCAAAAATATTTGTTTTATTCTGGCTAAATATCATTTTAGTTTTCGTTGCATCTATTTTTATTTCGTTTTAGTTGCCACAATTTTTGTTGTAGTTTTAGTTGTTCCCCTAATTTAGTTTTAGTTTCCGTTAACGAAAACGTTTAAATTTCGTTAATTGCCGTGTTTGTTAATGAAAACAACACAACATCTAATCCTTTACTTTACCATAATATCCAATGTCTATGGTATGATAGCATCTAATCCTTTACTTTACCATAATATCCAATGTCTATGGTATGATTGCATCTAATCCTTTACTTTACCATAATATCCAATGTCTATGGTATGATAGCATCTGAACCTTTACTTTATCATAATAGCCAATGTCTGTGGTATGAAATTCCGGCGGCACATCAATGAACTAAACTAATTTTTTATGTTTAATTTTGAGGAATCTTGTTTTTAAGCATTTACCATGCCGAAAAGAAGGCTTCATTTAAAGTTATAAGCTTACAAAATTTTCAAAATAAATTAGAATAGAGTGGACAAACCATAGGGGTTTAACTTGAACAGGTTAAAATGCAACATTTACAATTTTAGATTTACAATGTTAAACAAACTGTGAACTGTGTAAACTGTGCATGTTATTGGTGTAAGACCTGTTTAAATGTCAATGTCAATGAGATATCTGGGCTTGATGTCCTTCGCAAATTTATTTAATACTTGGACGAATTTCCGATGAACAAACTCTCATTTTCTTCTTCAACACACTTCAAATTTTCTCTCTTTTGTATTTAATATTTGTAAGAGTTAAATTCACTGTTCCTCTTCTTCTTTTAACGTTAATATGTTTGTGTTGCCTGCAATTTGAACAAATGGGTGTTTCACCCAATCATAGTGTTCAGATGACAGGGAAGGAAAGTAATGCTGAACCTTGTCTTCAAGAGTGGTGAGATGAGGTGTCATTTCATTGCTAAAGTTTGCAGGAATAAGAGGAAACATTTCAAAATTCCAATATCCAATGTCTATGGTATGATAGCATCTGAACCTTTACTTTATCATAATAGCAAATGTCTGTGGTATGATAGCATCTAATCCTTTACTTTACCAGCATATCCAATGTCTATGGTATGATTGCATCTAATCCTTTACTTTACCATAATATCCAATGTCTATGGTATGATTGCATCTAATCCTTTACTTTACCATAATATCCAATGTCTATGGTATGATTGCATCTAATCCTTTACTTTACCATAATATCCAATGTCTATGGTATGATTGCATCTAATCCTTTACTTTACCACTTGATGTTCTTGACATTACTGTATATATAGTGATGTAGGAAAGCACGTTGTCTTCTGTGCATAGGGTCAGCCAATGATGACGCAGATGGTTGCGATGTCACAGAACGCTCCGATGTTTGCCTCCGCTTCCTCCATCTCCTCTCAGTCGACCGTGAACAGTTCCATCCAGCAGCCTCATCATCATCCTCAGCAGCAGCTGCCACCTAACGACCCTTTCGGTCTCTTGTGATGTAACAACGCCTGTCAAAGTAATGATAAGGTCAGACTGCAAGTCCAGAGGAGGATTATTGTGTTTCACTGGGATTCGGTGGCTGATGGGTTAATAATAAGAATTATATCTATACTAATGATATAAATAATAATATGTAATAGTAATATTTACTAATATTAATTATAAGATATACAATTGTACATAATTATACTAATCGTAATAGGGTATACTTGATAGTTATATTTTATAGGATATACGTAATAGTTATATAAGATGTGAATTATAATAATAACAAGGACATAATACAAATAATGATATAAAAATTATTTGTATGTTATAATAATAATAATAATTATCGTCTAATTTCAGACTGATAAGCTGCAGCAGGATTTCAAACATAGTATGAACAGATAATGAATAGTTTTTGCTGGAGTTGAATTTAACTGTTGGCATCCATGCAGGGCGCTCATTTTGCTATGCATCTACTTTAGCCAGCTCTCATTCGACCAAGATTAGGTGTAACTTCATATAATGAACTTTCATCCGACCTAGATTAGGTGTGGCTATGTATAACGACTTCATATGACGTCAATTACCTTAATAAATTCATCTGTTGATGTCCTTTTTTAAGGTATGGTGCTGCACAGGTGGTTCACTGGAGGTTCGAACGCACATGTGAACTTCCAAATACAGACTTTGTTACTGATATTTTTGCAAAAGTGATATTTGTGATCATTTTGAACTATGATATGTTTTAATTTCCATTGTTGTTAGGACACATAGCGACATAACTAAGCAAGCAGGAACAGTATTAATTAATTTGATTATCAATTTATTGATTATTAGCATTTTGTTTTACTCTTTTATTTGCGTCAATCAAAGGTGGTATTCAACCGCATAGCAGTCTGAAAATATCCGAGACTGGTGATGTGCTGATTGGTTAGAGCGGTTGGGCTTATGGCGCGTACAGTACGGGTTCGATCCTCGTCTGAGCAGTTACTGTGTAGGGATCTCGAGCAGGTCCTTTGCCCAAAGTTGTTCTGCAATATAATTGCATTTGTGCCATCTGTGCGTGTTCACAATTCTGAACTAATTGTAAGAAGGGCAGTATAAGAATGGTGTTTTACTGTATTATTGTGTTGTATTGGAGAAGAAAGTTATCAAACAACTGATGGGCACAGAGATAAGTGATGCAAACACTGGAATAGGAGTCTAGTAAGTTTTCTAAACACTGTGACTGAACTCTGGGTGCCTTTGCTTGAAAACATCGTTGGACTCTTGGCATTCTTGGTGGCTGTCCGCAGCTTTCGAAATCACTCCCCAGTTGTACCTGTTCTGTCACTACTCGGATGACATGTTTTCCTAGTAGAGAGAGTGTCCCAATTGATACGGGCTTTTAGAGGTGCAGTGTAGAAGGTGCATTGTAATTGCAAACTTCTCAATCTCTCTCTTTCACCCATTTTCTGCAAGTGCCTGAAGACCATTTCAATTGTGGTTCAACTCATGTATCCTTTCTTGAAATGACTTTATAGAAATTGTGCAGTTACCACTGCCATCACAAGTTTTATATCTCGAAATAATGATGGTTCTGATGTCATTTGATATTATTCGATTTGAAGAAAAGCTTGAACTATTTCTTGCTGTCTTTCGATGGTATCTCATTAAAATGCACCTCCTCAGACTTGCAATTTTATCACCGTGCACTAGTAACACTTTTCTTAGTGATGATTATATGGTCTTTTCATGTTGAGTGAGTTTCTCTTGTGGCGGTGCTATATAAATTTGTGGTTACGGTTACAGAATTACTTGTAAACTCCCACGTAAGTTTCCTGATCCACCACTAGTGAGGTATGTCCACACCTGAAGCTCGTTGTTGTATAACCATTGGTGTATTTTGAGATTGTGTTGTAAGGCAGCGTTTATCAAATGATGGGTCGCATCCCGGCATCAGGCCACAGAATATAAATTCAGGGTCACCAGAAGATCATTTTATTTTATTAAGTTTAATTAAAATAAATAAATAGAAAGATTATTATATGCTACAAGAGTTCAATTACTCCCTGGCTACTAGGCATCACCAAAAGAAGAAATTTGTATGGACATTCATATCTTTTCTTTTGCCTTTAGTCCAGTATGTAGGTGATAAAAATTTTAGTGGGTCACAAAGGAGAAGTTTAAAATAGCCGTGCCATTGAAAAAGAGTGGGAAATGCTGCTGTAAGGAGTTTATATTCTAAAGCCGTGTTGAATTTTGAATTTACTGCATTATGTGAAGTTTTGTATTTCAATTGTGCTTATCGTTGTAAGGAATTTTGAATTTATTTTTACTGTTTGTTCATGTTTGTACTTTAGCAAAAGTGTTGAGCTCTGGGAGAAAATTTGAAATCATTCCAGATTTTGAAATTCATCTTTATTATTACTTTTTTCCCGAGGTATGCATGATCCCTCAGGGTCTTGAATATTAATATGCGGCAATGTTGTCTGGAATTATTGTTATTATTATTATTACTGTCGTTGCTTTTTCTTTTTTACTTATTGGATATATCAAATTGAGTAGAAATCTTTTCATTGTTGCTGCTTGAAATTGAAAGAATTGTAATTATTTTGGACAATGTTTGATTCTCTGTCCAGGAAAGCAATATTGAAGATTTTCAATTGGATTACTATCTTGTACTGTGTCAAACAGTACAAGATTCTGATAGAATGCATTTACAACGATTATTGCTATTAACGCTTACTGGTATTATTATTATTACGGGTATTGTTATTCTTATTATTGGGTAGTATTATTATTACTGGTATTATTATTATTATTATTACAGGTATTGTTATTCTTATTATTGGGTAGTATTATTATTACTGGTATTATTATTATTGCAGGTATTATTATTATTACTGGTATTATTATTACTGGTATTATTATTATTACTGGTGTTGTTATTATTAATATTATTATTATTATTATTGGTTTTCATTCTTCATGGCTGTGTCCAGTTATCTTTTGATGTGATTGTGATTTTGTTAAAGTAAGCCAAGCCTTGGTGGATTAATGGCCGAGAATTTTAAAGGCAAAGGGCAGAGTGCAGTATATGTGGATAGATTAGCAGCAATAAATTTCTATATTATGTGAAGCACATAAGAATGTTCTAGATCAAGCAATCAATTTTGGGAACAACATATGCACTACTGTTATAGTTGCAGTGTGAACTTATTAGCTTATGACTTATGTAGTTATCGCAGTATATGCTTTATAATACTGTGTCTAAGCCAGATTGCATGTTTAAGTCAGTATTTTCAGGGATGAACAGTAATTGAAATTACACAAATTACTTCAAATTACGTGATTTGTCATTCAATTATAATTTCCATGTATTTCTTAATTTGAAATTGAATTTCATGTCCAAAATTAATTTATAATTGGATTATATTTCACGCTCCAAAGTAATGTGTAGGTCAGTCACATATATCTGAATGATTTGCTTATTCCTGAGTAATTTCTGGTGCTTTAGTTCATGTTCAACATGTTTTCCATTGCAGTGTGTTAAGAAAATGGCTAATAGAGTAGATGGTGTTTTATCTTGTACATTTTAATGAAGTCAGGTACACTTTGATTCACTTTGTCAAGACAGTTACCTGGTGAAATTACTTCCATTATTATATGTTCATTCTTGGCATGCTACATTCCATGGTGCATAATATTTCAGTCAATTAATATTTTATTTATTTATTTCATTTGTATTTCAGTCCATTTATTCATATACATCTTGCAAATACAATTACCACCGACAATTTTTCAGGGGCGTTGACTTAGCTAAAAATTGATAGCAATATGTAGAACGTTTCTACTAACTGTCATGGTCGAATTCATTTAGTGTTTTTATTAAATCTGGACTTTTTTGAGGCATTGTTGATCGTTTTTAAGTTCTTTGTTATGCACTAGTAATATTTTTGATTTGATGTTATGATTTCTCGAATGTTTGTAGCGTGGATTTGCTTCTTTGGCATATGTTATTAACTTTGAGTTACTGTTCCATTGTATTTGACTTAAATAAAACACTTGAGTCACGTAATTTAAGAATTAAAATGATTTGAACTGTACACTTTGTATTCTATTTCTTTTTGCCCTCTTTTATTTAACTTGGCTTGTGTAAAGTTTGTCATGGATGGATTGTCAGTTCGTCGGATTTTTTCAGCTCGTTTTTTTAATGTTCCCATTGACCTACAGAACTGAAATTTTGCACACATTTCAGGCATTGTCATGCAATGTATAAAATTTTACGGACATAACTTAAAATTTTGGTTTAAAAAAACGACAAAAATCCTAACAGTTAAATATCATTTAACACTCGAACGAGTCCTCCTTGGCGAGCTCCACTCCGCCAAGTTTCCATCATAAATGATATGTGATAAAAAATCTCTTAAGGAAATGAAACGATTGCGCCATCTAAGAGATAAAAGAAGGTCCCAAAAAACCCATGTTTTTACTTTGACTTGTTATGCTTTTGTCAACATTTAACAGAATGTGTGTATCTATTAGATCAAACAGAAGATCAATCAATCACTTGAGCTTACTTGTGAGGCAGCCATGGTATGAAGTTTTAGCGACTTCATTTTCTTAGCCTCAGCATATGAGGGCGGTTGGCCAATCCTCTCCCTAATCATCTCATCTTCCCACTGACAGTGTATGGTTGGTGTACTCGTTGTAGCTCCGTGGGAGCAGGAATCTCAAACCAACTTTCGACACTTAGCGGGGATTTTAACTCACGATTTCTCAACTGACATTCCAGCACCCCATGCATGTATTATGGCAATAGAGCACATTTTAAGGACCTCACAAAGTGATATGCTGGTAATAATAGGGTATGACCATGCCCCACGATTTCCCACTGCCTCCCCTCACTAATTTCCTCCCTTCCCAATGCTATAGGTAAGTATACAAGGACACATCATCATTAATAGTTGCTTGGACATGTTGAAAGCCAAGACAATGCTGTCAAGTTGCCAATGATACTTCAGCACAGGGTCAAAAGGTCAGGGTCACTGTCGCCCCAGTTTTAAAAGCGGGGCGATGGTATATGACTGTCACAACGCACAGTAACTCATTAGACTATCCCCCTCTAAACATGTGCATTTGAAAACAATCTGCAGATGTATGCTGCTAAAATTCATGCGATACTGTTCCAGGCTAGCACGTGAATTTCACCTGTTTTGGATGATGTTCTTGAGAACTAAAACTATAATAGATATCTAATTTAATATAAATATTGGAACATATTTTTATGCATCACTTCATCTATATAAATAAAGA
Source organism: Bimastos eiseni (assembly GCA_959347315.1). Classification (NCBI taxonomy): domain Eukaryota; kingdom Metazoa; phylum Annelida; class Clitellata; order Crassiclitellata; family Lumbricidae; genus Bimastos; species Bimastos eiseni. The sequence continues at coordinate 2,808,210 of OY365817.1, forward strand.
GAAGATTCTGTGTGTGTGTCGTCTGCATTTCCACAGTTTTAGAGCTATTGACTAGAAACCTTCGCAGTTGACTCGGGGAACACCTGGGACATCCAGTAGACGAGTTGGTGAACCCCGCACCCACTGTCTTCCTGGTCTCCAGGGCCAAAAACCTGTCTCAGGAGTGCAACAACTCCCCAATGAGTCCACATATATGTAAAGTTTCCTTCTAAGTCGCCAGGAGCGTGTCGATGAAACACCTGCTGCTCACCAAGCAAGACTTGCTGCTGATGCCGCCAGACATGCATCCCCTAGAGTATTAGAGGCACCAGAGGCAAGAAAGGTTGCTGATGCTGAAAGACAAGCAGCCTACCAGACTTGGAGTCCCCCCAGGTGGCACAGACCAGACAAGCTACAAATGCTGCCAGACAGGCAGCTGCCAGGGCTGTGTAGCCCCCCCCCCTCAGGTGACTCGGACCAGGCAGGCAAACATTTCATACAAAATAAAATTTCTGAAGTGTCCGAATGAATGATAACTTCATTCAAAATATCATGTCTCACGTTTGAAATATATTAAATATAATATATTCTCTAATTTTACCGAAAAAATTCAGAAATTCCGGAAAAATGATTATGGTCTCTACCTATAGTAAACTCGCCACTGATAGCTAATGACTGATAGTGGCACAGCATCCTTGGAGTGTACCTTGGATAGGAGTTTTTGGTTCTAACCTGTGGCTAATCATGGATGACATCTAGCACCGATTGTTCTTAGAAAAGTTTTTCAAGTTATCTTATGTTTTAGTTGTTCGTCTTTTTTCGCCTAAGAAGGCTTTTAATGAGAATTATAAAAGTTGTGTGCATTAATCTTTCGTAGTAAAGATTAACGAGTCTTAAAAGATGAAGGATCTCATTTATGCCGTTCTTCGTTGTTTTACCAAACTGTTATGGTGCGCTGTTTAAAGAAAGTCAGTGTTATTTATTGTATTCTAATAAAACAAAAATAATGTATTTACTAAAGGTTACGCCTAACGCCCTTTTCCGCTGGTGTCTGTTAGTATCTAACCATCTTTTTTATGAGAATATCTCGGAATTTGCACAACACTACAACAAAGTAAACTAATCAGTTTTCACGAATTGTACTCAATGTACTGTTATGAAAATCTCCTTCTGACCTGCGTTGTCTGCTGCGGGACCCGTCTAGCCCTTTGTTTGAACTTCTCGGGACTTTCCTCTTTGGTCGGGCCTGGATCGGGAGCGCCTCTGAATGATGATCTTGTCAGAGGGCTGTATAATTTACATAGTTAGATTGATAATTTACGTATTTAGATGTCAACGCTTGCTTGGTGCACGAGTTTAGCAAGAGAACTGTTTCTTCCCGTTTTGTTAAGGCTATTTGCACTGGGACTCTGATTAGTTTGTACTAGGAGAGTCGCTATAGAAGTCTGTAGGCCTAAATACAATAAAATATTCAGATGACCTTATTGAAATGTTAAGGCAATGTGTTGATAATAGTTATTTAGTATTAATAATGTGTGTATGTTACATTTCAATATGTTCTATTGCATTTGTATATAAAATACGTGTCTGTGTTTTGTTGTATGTTACAATGTATGTTGCATTTGGGTATGTATATGAAAATTTATACTACATGTGTGTGTTACAGCGTAAGTCTCGTGTGTTATTATTTGTTACAGTGAATGTCTTCACATGTTACTCTAAGTTGCAATTTATGTCTTTGCTATCATCTGTTATAAGATATATGTTCATCTGTCATTGTCTATTTTAGTAGTCACATTGGTCGTCTAATGAGGTAACCCCTTCCGAATCTCTGAATACCACCAGAAAGTAACCCCCTCTGACAAAACCCTGAAATAATGAGCAGCTACGAGGGTTTGACTCAGTTGACCGACCACCACAGACTCTACAACTTCAACGCACTCCACCGACGCAGTGACTCTGTCGAGAGCCACGGCAGTGTCTCGAGCCTCAGTAGCAACCACAGCAGCGTCGGCGGTAGGAACGGTGGAGGACCCCCTAGCCTCGGGGCGGCCGAGACGTCAAGGTTTCGGCGGGTGGAACCCCCACGGACGCTTAACACAGGCGGGTGTTCGCCCGCAAGGAACGCCTTTCACGGGACACCCCGCTCATCGCAGCCCCATTCGGCGCTGCTCCACAGTACCTCGGTGATGGAGGCGCCCAGGGGACAGCAAGCGTTAAACAGGTCACGTTCTGGAAGCTGCCCGATGGTGTGGGCTGCAAATGGTTCACTTCGAGAACACCCCATCGACGCGGTGAAACCGCTTCACCCGCAGTCGAACCGATGGGTGTACTCTCCGTTTGCGTACAGCCCGCGCGGGCAGCCTGATCGCCCACTCTGCGGTCAGGTGACCGGGTCTGTGCAGTACGCGGGCGGCCAGCATGACGACTGTAGGGCACTAGGTGGTGCCAGGATGCCACAGGGATCAAACTTCCTGTTGTCCAACCGGCGCTTTGGCGATGGGGTCTATGATGGGATAGAGCCACGTGACAGGTATCCGAGTGAGCAGAGCCTGGCGGATTACTCACAGTCAGGCCGGCGCCCGAGGTCGAGCGCCACGGGTCGTGCAACTGAGCGATGTCCCAGCGAGCAGAACCTGAGCGATCTTGCTCAGTCGCCAGGGGTCGTGACCTCATCACTGCAGAGGAGTCTGTCAACGATGTCGGTGAACGTTGCCCCGAACAGCAACTTCACGAGCAAGCTCAACTGCAGTCTGAGCCGCTCGTTCACGAGCAGGCTGAACGACGTCGCTCGGAAGGGGGACGAGGGCGTGCGCCCCCGTAAGGACTCCAACAACGGGAGGCAGAGCGTATCGTCGCCCCGCTCACCCTACGAGATGGGACTGTGCTTCAACGTTCCGCAGACGGGAGGGCGCGTACGGAAACAAAGGGAGGTCTTCGAGAGAGAAGCGTCTGGTTCCCCAGCGACAAAACGGGAGGCATCCCCCGCATCACAGAAGAACCCACCGTTTAATGGCCAAAGCCAGTTTAGGCACAGGTCTTTCGAGAATTTGAGTCCCGCATCAAAGAAGTACAGCCTTGGAAGTGCCTTTGGAGACAATAGGATGGAGAATCAATTGAATTCACGTGGTGATGGTAAGCGGGGTGCCAAGATGAAGGCCTGGACCCCGGACGAAGATAAACCCAGCGCACGGATGAACGCACAGGCTCCGGCCGATGTCAAGTTCAAGGGCGGTGCGAATGTCATCGCCTCTGGGGAGTTCAGGCACAACAGTCGTGTTCATGGCTATGAGAAGCGCGACAGTCTAGATCTGACTCTGACCCCGAATGAGAACAGACGTTTCGAAACGCCCATCAATCGCGGCACACGTGGGAATCAGCTCCATGGACCAATCAGCCGCGAGGTTGGCAACAGACGCCCAGCAAGTCTGCTCCAGTCGATGGAAAACAGACCCAACGGTCCGTCGCACTCTTCCGGTTCCTTTGAGGGCCGTCCCAGTCGCAGCCTCCAAGCCCTCAATGCGTCCGAATCCTGGAAACCGAAAAATGGCCCAAGTGTTTCTTCGTTCCCGGACAAACTCCGGAATGTGTCCCGTAATAATTCATTGAACGGCCCTCTGAGCGTTGGCAGAGGTCCCGTGTTCTCGGGCCTGTTCCCGGGAGATCCGGAAATTACCGGCTCAGAGCCGTCGCTGGCTCAGCCGTCGACGTTCGTGAGTGAGGTCTATGTGAGCATCGTGAAGCCGCGACCGGGGAGTGGGCTTCCGATCGAGCGCACAGTGAGCCTCCAACCCGCTAGCAACTCGCTTTCACTCTGCTCACCGATTTACGATAACCTGCTTGTGAGCCAGTCTCCAATCGTTGCTTCGGCTTCTAGGTCCTCGCTGCCATTGGCCGGTGTGGGTGCGGGCATCGACGGGACTCTGGGCGAGAAGGCCCCATGGGCCTCTGCTGCTGCTGCGAAATCTTCAACAAGGAGGCACAGTAATCCTACAGAGAAGGTTACGGAAACATCGCCTGGGGTTCAAGGTAGGTTCAAGATTTTTTGCAGGTGATATTGTTTTGCTAGATTTCTTTGGGTAGTTGATTGTGCCCCAATATGGCTTTAGTTTTATGCAGGCTCACGTTTCAATTTCAAGCAGGTGATGGTGTTTTACTAGACTTTTTGGGGTTGTTGAAAAGTGCCTTGAAAATTGCTGGAGGTCTGAGGTAGGGTCGAGATTTAACCAGGTAATGTTATTTATCTGGGCTTTTTTGGGTAGTTGAAAAATACCCATAAAGACCTGGTGTTCCAGGTAGGCTCTGGTTTTAAACAGTCATTGTTAACTGGGCTTCTTTTGGGTAGATGAATAATGCCTCTGAAATACCTGGAGTTTGTGGTAGGGTCACTTTTCAAGCAGGTAATGTTGTTTACTTAGGTTTTTTGAGTTGTTGTTTTGTGTCTTAACATACGTTGCATTGCTTTATGCTAACGTTACATTTTTATAGCTCACGTGGCCAGCCAGAAGGAGCAGCTGACGAGTTTGTTGAACGACATGAAGAATCTCCACTTATTCCGAGACAAACTGAGAACAAATGTAGGACAGATGGAGAGGGACACAGAGGAGGAGAAGAGGACTGTCGCGGACAATCACTTTCCCACCGTCAGTTAATCTAGTCTAATCCTTCCTGGTCAAATCTAATCTTGCTTTTGAGCTAATTACTAATAGGGCACCAAGTAATTAATGATCATTCTCACACAGTAGGTTAATATCTGATTCCTATCAGATGCAATCAAATATGATCTAGCTCTATCTAATCTGATCTTGCAGTTTCACTAGATTTCTCTATAGGGTTGGTTGGAAATACTCGGCTTTGCAGATAATTCAATCTAACCTCTTAGACTGCTCTAGTTCACCAGTCCAGTCTGATTTTTAAATTATTGTTATTATTGCCCATTATTTTATCAAGCCCCCACTATGTGGCACATTGGCCGATCGGTTAGTGCAGTCGACCCGTAACGTTCAGCGTGCACTGTGCGAGTGGGTTTGACCCTCATCCGGTGCGTCAGTCACTGTGTAGGGACCTTGAGCAAGTCCTTCGTGCACAATTGCTCTGCAGTAAAACTGCAATTGCGCCGTCAAGGTGTGTGTGTGGACTTCTGAGCAAAAAATGTTGGAAGAAGGGTGATATCAAATTTTGGTAATAAATAAAATAACAAAATAAAATGTAATGACCAAGTGTCAATGGACTTGGTGTCAATGGATGGCTCTAAGCAACTGATAGTAAAACATCTTCTGAAGGTCCTTACACAGTAACTTGTCTCAGCAAATTTGAGCCTACCTCATATTAAACATAAATTTAAGTTGAACTTGATCATCTGTTAAGCTCGGTCTGTTGTCTAAGTTAACTTTGATCTTCTGTTAAGCTCGATCTGTTGCCTCGTTGTCTAAGTTAAACTCGATCATCTGTTGAGCTTGATCTGTTGTCTAAGTTAAATTTGATCATGTGTTAAGCTCGATCTGTTGCCTCATTGTCTAAGTTAAACTTGATCGCTTTTTGCAGATTATGCCAATACCGATTATTGCCGATTATTCATTTGCTGAAACCCGATTATTTTGCCGATTATTTAATCGATTATTTCATTGTGTTCCCAAGATGTCCGGTTCCTGAAGATAGACCTACTGCTTCTGCCCATTGTTGTGATACAAACAAAACACTTGCTCTGTAGGAGACAGATACATGTAGTTTGGGACTAATCCTAGGCAGGCAATACAGATTATGCAGACCCCGTGGACCTTGCATGACGGAGGAGAGAAAAGAGATATCTGTGTAACTGGACGCCTTCTTCTATCAAACATGCCAATGATGCCGTTCCCTCCCCACTTTTACGACATGCCACTTTGACCTAAAATACCTGCCAGCAGCAAGATTGGGCCAGCGAAGATGACCTGTGTCAGGTGTGCCCAGGGTAATTACTACGATTCACTCTGCACAACACCAATGTTGACACTTTCCCACGCCTACTGGGTGGTCTTAAGTAGCCATGCTCAACAAAGCCCAAGTTAACACACTGTGGGAATGAAATGGAATGCTGTCTTTCACAGACCCAGTGATGTTGCTGTTGTCATTTTGCTTTTATGGACTGAAAACAATATCATAAAATTAAAAAAATAATTTTTAATATTGGTGCCAATTATCTTGCCGATATCCGATACCACCGATATCTGTATAATCGGCCTACAGCTCTACTTGATCATCTGTTAAGCTTGATCTGTTGTCTAAGTTAAATTTGATCATCTGTTGAGCTCGATATATTGCCTCGTTGTCTAAGTTAAACTTGATCATCTGTTAAGTTCGATCTGTTGTCTAAGTTAAACTTGATCATCTGTTAAGTTCGATCTGTTGTCTAAGTTAAACTTGATCATCTGTTAGCTCGATTTGTTGCCTCATTGTCCAGACTAAACTTGATCGTTGGTGTTATTGTCCCAGGCCTATGAACTGGAGAGGTTGTACGAAGCCAACAGACAACTGAAGATCGAAGTTCAGCAGCTGAGCCACGAGATCGATCGACATCGATCCAGACAAAGTGCGAACTTAAAATCATTTCTTAATTAAATGAATGGTTGGCTGTGCTATACATGATTGTGGGAGCCCATCACTGGGGACTCTTGCATGCATTGCTTATGTTATCCAGCATTATCTTAACTTACCTACATAATTATGATACTTATCTTATCTAATAATAATAATACCAATAATAATCTTTGTTTATTTTCAAACTCTCCTTATCTTGTCTTACGTTGTCTTAAAGCATTATCTTACATAATGTTATTTTATACTTATGTTATGTTACCATATGTTACCTAACCTTATGCTACCTTGTATTACCTTATATGTATATTTACCTATATTGTATTACATTACCTTTTCTTACACTATCTTACATTACCTTGTGTTACATTAGCTTATCTTCCACTACCCAACTGTCCTGAACTGGTCGATTGCTATGTGTTGTAGGTCGAGGGAAGATGCATGTTGAAGAGGTGGATGTTGATTCGTGGAATTGTTCTGCCTGTACGTTTAGTAATCATCCGGCGCTTAATCGGTGTGAATGCTGTGATCTACCTAAGCTCTCATTCGGTGAGAATTACCTACTGTACTGCACCCCTATGGTCGTCTCCCCACCCTCACGCCGCATAGTCATCTCTTCACATCCCATCATCGTCTCCCCCTTTATCGTCTCCCCACATCTAGATTTTTACAGTGGCTGAAGAGGCTGTCGATTTATGTGCTGGGCAGCAGTCCAGGACAGAATTGCTTGCATTACTGTTAGTATTATTATGGTTACTATCGTCATGGCTTTTATTATTATTTTTTGCACAGAAAGGATCCTCAGGGACTTGAATATTACATAGACACATATACATAAAAATCATGTGCTTAACTATATATATAACAAAGCTAAAGAGGCTTGGGTTGAGAACCAGTGGGAATTTGAACTTCTGCACTGCCGGTTAATTGTCCGACACCCGAACCACTTGTATCATCCAGTAAACAAGTTTTAGTACATCTATTTAATTGTTTCATTTGTTGGTTTGTTGACAGTGACGTTTATTTATTCATTTAATTGCTACATAATTATTTATTTGTTGATAGTGTGGATTATTTATTATTTAATTGCTACATAATTACTAATAATTTATTTGTTATTTTCTTGACAGTGATGAGATAGAGAACGTCATAGAAACTTTTGCTGGATTGAATACTGCAGAACGACCCAAAAGTTGAAAGCCAATGATCTTGTCCATTCGACACCAGCCCTTCTATCTGAGATGGCTTCATCAAGGTTTAGCATAGTCTCTGAGCTTTCTATGTGACGTGGCCACCTTGTGAGCTCTTGCTGAGCAGACAATTTCAATCGGGCCGTGTAGGATTTCTTTGGGACAATACTCTAGAGTTTGTGCAGGTTCGGTAGGTCAACAGACTGAGAAGTTGTCGGTAGCCGTGTTTGGGTTTTTTCCGCCCGTGTTGCGTTGTGCGATTGCCTTTGCTGTAAGTTATTGACTCGCCGCTTTGCTTCGAGGGCTTGCGTCGTCCTCGGGTTATCAGGTCACGATTCGATGATTTCGCCGGTTTGTGAGTCGTTGGATTATTTGGGTGTGTCTTATCGAACGATTTCGCCGGTTCTTTGCTGTTATCGGTTGTAGCTCAGTGGTGCAGTGGCGTCTATTCCCATCCTCTCCGTGGAATGGGAGAACAACCCTCAACTCTGGCCATGATAAATAAGAGATTCAGAACCTGCTTGGAACTGTGGACGATTGATATTCGTTAGATGCAAACTTCTGGCAACTGTTCTCCCGCCTACTCGCCCCATTGGTGGACGCCACTGGTTCGGCGAATCAACCGCAGCTTTAGAATGTCTTTGAAGTAGTTCATTGGCTTCTTATTCTGATTTGTGGCTCCTGCTTTTGACCTCGTTTTTCTAGCGAATCAGGATTTCTATTGCTGCTGCTTCCCTCAATTCAGCTATTGACCGATATATATCTTGGAGGTTGTGATAAAGGTGCTATAGAAGTTTTTGATTTGGTGATTTAGTTGTGATGTGCATTTCTTTGAATGTGCCCAGGAATTCTTTGACACTTTATTGCTTCGTTTCAAGTCTTCATGCTTTAGTTTAAAGGCGCGTTTCGAATCTTCTGACTTCGGTGTCGATGTTTGTTTTGGAGAAGTTAGTTTTATTGGCGAGTGTGTGCATGGACAGAGGAGGGAGGGATATCAGAGGGTGATGCCTCGAAATTTTGTCATTGATGCACGCGTTTATTGAGCAGTTTTTACAAATGGACTCAGCAGCAGTCAACCAATCAGTTATTGAATTGAGTTACAAATAGCGTACCCTGGCCTTAATTTATGTTATTGTGCCATGTCTTACCTTTTGCCTTAAATTACATAATTGCATCATACCTTAATATATGTTATCTTATCTTACCGTAATTTACGTTACCGTAATTACTTGCCTTATTTTGTCGTGCCTTATCTTTCCATGGGTGTGTAGCATGCCTTGTATTTGAGTATTAATATGCTGTATTTAGACAATGCACACAGATATAATGGAACACGCTGATCCAATGGATCATAATATGGAACATGCTGATCCAATGGATCGTAATGTGGAACATGCTGATTCAATGGATCGTAATGTGGAACACGCTGATCCAATGGATTGTAATATGGAACATGCTGATCTAATGGACCATAGTGTGGAACATGCTGATCCTATGGATCCTTAATGTTTGTCATGTCTGTCTCATTCATATTTCAATGCACATGTTATTTTGTAAACTTGCTCCCTGCCACCTTCAAGGCAGCCAGTATTTTTTTCCCAATCAGGAAAGACCTCTAGCTCCGCTTTTTGGATTTGTTCTGCTGTAAGAAAGAAGTTATTATGCACAAACAGTCAAAATATGAATAGCCAATCTGCTGTGTCGATTTTGTGTTTCATAGGAATTGATATTTACAAAGACATTTATGATCTGATTTCATTAGCTTTATTAAAAAATAGCTTATTCTAGTATCCAGAGCACTGGATAGATGTTCTTGCTTGCCAATTCTGCCTTCAAAATTGACTCTCAACTTGTTAAGTTCGAGATATCGCGTGTACGATAATCGACGAGTACTTTTTGTAGCCGGCTTTTAGCAGTTGCCAATTCTAGTAATTTATTCATATATTTAGGTTTTTCATAGATACTGCATAACGTGTTTATAGGTACTGCTGTATGGTGAGCCTTTTAAAGTCTACAATCTCTGCTTCCAAAGCTGTTTTTGATTGGTTTTTTATGTGTTTACAGATGGTTTTACAAGTTTACTTGGATTTTGTTTGATGCTTACTCGGGTCTTTCTGTAATTTGTCTGGGGTTGTCCAAGTGTGCTTGGGGTTTTCCAAGCGGGCTTGGGTTTCCCAAGTTTAGTGGGGCTTTTTGCGCTTGGGGTTTTACAATCACCAGCTGTTTGTTACTGCTACTGGGGATTTTTTGCTGTGTTGCAGCTTCTGTATTTTTGTCAGTACTAGTCATGTTCTGTAGTCTGTATTTTTTCTCTGTGTTCAAAACTGACAATGACAGAAATTTAGTCAATTATTTAATTAATATCAGACAGTTTTTAGATGATTAACTAGGTTTATTTTATGTAGGTGTTCTTTCATGTCAATGATGGTTAATGGTTAATTATATCTACCTGTGTAAAGGTATATGACGAGTTTAAGGATGTACTTACTATTCAGTGAATGTATGAATGGTTATAGATCAACAATTTCACAACATCTTGTGGTTACAATGGCTATGGACGTTAAAATAAATTATTTCAAACCGTTTTCACCACCACTATATTGCACAATACAGGACCACTCTCACTTATAGGGTGAATATCTCACTGAAGAGGGGTATCTATTTCTAACAGTTTTCACTCTCCTCCCCTAGTGGCTACGTTTGTTTTGTTACTCTCCTTTTTATAATGAACTTTGTCTATTTGAGATGTTTTGCAGATATTCATCTGAAATTGTTTTCGTCCTTTTCACCAATGCCCTCTGAATGGTTTCCATTCTACTTTTACAGTGTTAAATCTTTGAGTTTTAAATCTTTGAGTTTTAAATTTTTGAGTTTTAAATCTTTGAGTTTTTAATCTTTGAGTTATAAATCTTTGAGTCCCTCTACTGTCAGTCTAACAGTACTATTATGGTTTTAGATCATTTAAAAGTCAATTGGCTGCAAATATCTTAGAGTACTTTGCAGTAGATGTCTCTTTGCTTTGTTGGTAGCAGCCATTGGCTTAGGAACTATTTCGCTTTCACTGCCGTCGTTTAGTTAATTATGGTGCTGCCGAAAATGTGCAATAATGTTGCTTCCTTACAATTTGTAATGACTATATAATGCAGTCATATTACTTGGTCATATTTTGTAATTATAAACTCTACTGATTTCATGGTACAGTCATATCACCAAGTCATATTGTGTAATTAATTACTCACTACTGATTGCATGGTACAGTCATGGTAATTTTGTAATTGAGTACCTATATTGATTACATTATACAGTCATATTACATGATCGTGTTGTACGATTACACTGTCATTATTAAAACACTGTCATTTTTAGTGTCAACAATTGTATCATTGTGGCTTTAAGAGATTAACAACGTCTCTCATTCTTGTCATTTTCTACTTACCTTCTAACTCCACCAGCATATACAATGCATTTAGTGAATATTTATATACGGTTTGGCCATTCAGTTGTTTCATCAAATTTTTATGGCCTTTAACTTTTTTTCTGATGACTTGCTGTGAAGTATTCAATTTTTTATGATTCTTTTTATATCAGTCATTTTTGGATCTGAGTTGAGTTGAGACAATTTTTTTGTGTGCCTCAATGTTTGCTATTATTTACAGTAAGGCTCCAAGTAGATTAATTCTGAACCTTTTGGTATATTTACTATTGAACTTACTGTAAATCTTTGAAGAAATTTACTGTAAATTTATTAGTACATTTACTTTAGATTTCTGGCTCGTTTACTATGAATTTAGCAAATAATTAGCAGTAAATATGTGTTGATATGTACAAAATGTGTGAATTTGAAGTAAGTCTTTGAGTGCTTTTGTCTAGGCTTACTACGGTAAATGTTTGAGTATCTTGGAATAGACGTTTCTGTACTTTTACAAAGATCCTTTAGTTACATGAGTTGTAAATCTTTTTGAGTGCATTAGCTGTAAACATAATAATACATTTACCATAAATCGAGTACTTTGCAGTAGGTTTTTGTCTAATTTTGCTGTAAATATGTGAGTAATGTGTGCCTTACTACGTAGCCTGTTGTGCCCATAATCCTTACTAGTTCTCTACAGAAGATTAATTTGAAAAGCGAACATATGAACTGGGAATAATATGGATTTTAGTCCCAGGTCTGAACCTCTTATAATCAGTGCATTTTTAGGATAGAAGAAACTCGGTCAATTTGGTTGTGATTCCGTTTAAGGACACTTTGTGGTAATATAAATTATTACTTTTTATTAGCATCGCCCTCCTCCTTCATACAGGTCCGGGACTGGCACTACCAGAGTACGAGAAGTGTTGGAGTTATGGTTGTATGTTATGAAACGATGCTGTGTGAGATAACAGATATGATTAACGTTGCCATCCTCCTTTATCCGGGGTTGGGACTGGCACTGCCAGAATGCGTGAAATACGTCCGTGAATGGGAAGAAGGATGGACCAAGGAAATATGGACATGGGAATTGGGAAGATGTGCCTGGGTGAACCTCAAACTCATCTAAATTTGGATGGTTATTTTCAGTACAACAACACTGTGTGATTACAGAGATCATTAGCGTCGCCCTCCTCGTTCACCCTGGCTTGGGACTGGCAATACGATACACAAACTAACCCTATCACTATAATTATCCCTTACCAGATCAAATGCCTTAATTTGCCCTATGTTGCCTAACCTCCGTGATCGCTTCCTTTACCAGGCTTAACCCATAGCTCTGTCTTTTGCTTCTGCTCCTCACCCTCTTCTATCGTTCTATCCATCCTCTTCTCCCTCCCTCTCTCTCTCCCTCTCTCTTCCCCCTCTTTCTTCCCCCTCTCTCTCCTTCTCTCTGCTCTCTCTCCTTCTCTCTCTCTCTCTCCCTCTCTCTCTTCTCTCTCTCTGTCTCTCTCTCTCTCTCTCTGACCTCTGCTGCCTTCCGGAAGCGCCTGAAGACTATCCTGTTCTCCGTTTAGCTATGTTGAGTCGTGAGCGCGTCTGGACCTTCGAGTGGCGCTATATAAATGATCCATTACATAAATTACATTACAATACGAAACATTACATCACATGCTCACTATTTCACTGAACTGAACTGGTGAAATCGTTCAGCACCGCTTGCAACGGAATGTCCAACGGATGACCCAAAAACAACAATTATAGCACTTCACAATGCACTGCATTTGAAGATTATTGCAATCCTTCCATCGATGTATTTGCAGTCCTTTGGTCGTGTGTGTGTGGAGCAACTGGGTGAAGGATTTGCTTCTTATCCCCACACAGTAATAACCGGCCAGAGTGAAGGCTCGAAGGCTCTACAAGTCACCCCACCTTTTACAGAGAGCGGACACGTTATACGTTTGTCCCTCCCCATTTCCTACCCCTCTCATTGGGTGTCCCCCCACCTGTCAAACGAGATCGCCGACTCTTGACTACAGCAGGTTACGCTACAAACGCAGCCCCGCGTCTTCTCAGCTGTTGGTTCTTCCACCTGGAACACACTTCCCCTTAGAGGAACTGCTGTTATAAGGACTAATGCGCATTTGTTTTACAACTTGCTTAAGACTGACTAGTATTGCCGTGGCATGAACTGGTAGCGCCTACGAGTAGACTTCAATCAATCAATCCATGAGGCTTGATATAGCGCCTTTTCAAGAAATCTACTCTGCGCTGACTTATATGATGTTAAATGTAAATGAAAACGAATATAATACACGAGTACTGTTGTCAAAAGCCGAAACACTATGCCCAGTAAGCTGGAAAGGGTCGCCAATGGCCCACCGCCCTCGCACAGGCGTGGAACCAACCAACGGGTTCCTGTCGACAGCTGACAGATGGCATGGATGTCCAGGATTTTAGAGGGGCGCTATGCAAATGTTAAATGAAGGAACGAAACGAAGAGCATTTGTCGTAGCAGAGGAGTAATTACCTGTAAGCATGAAGAAATAGTGGCAGGCGATCGGACCGTTGAGGATGCCCGGTTGGACCTGAAGGAAATCCCTATTTCGTCCGCTGACCACATCCGCACTCCAGTCGATCACTAGAACCCCACAATTCTTCGACGACGGCTAGGCATCCCAGGCGTACAGGACACAGTCCCCATCTGCGGAACCCGCTCCACACTCGAACCTCAAAACGAGTCGGAAAGCGGGGTTCAAGTACTCCCACAGTTGCTGAAACAGACGATGTCGCCACTAGAGTAAAGAGGCGACAGAACCCTATCGAGACTCAGAATCGATGGCGCTTCTAGCAAAGAATTGCCCTCCGACTTGACGACGTTAACGTTGCTCTTGACGGCCAGCAACGTTTCGCGTGTTTTCTTGTGGAAGAGTCGCGCTATTGCGACGCTGTTCATAGCAGACGGATACCTAAAGCTGAAGGATGTTTGGAGGGAAACGTTTGGATGGCAGGATAGCGATTCAAGGGACTGCTTTGCCCAAAGGGATTGTGGGGTGTATGCTGGGATGAGGCGTTCGCTCTGAGCTGTGAGCCGTTGATGATGGCTGGGTGGTTGAGGTAACCGAGGTCGACCTCAACGGATAGGTCGTCGTCGATCGTCGTATACGTAGAGAGGAAGGAACGATGGATGATGGCCAGGAAGTGAACATGTTCTCCGAAGGGGACGGGACTGTTGTTGAGAAGTACCAGCGGACGCTGTGCAGCTGGAAAATAGGAATCAAATTCAATAATGCGTATTTGGTCATTTATTTAAAAACTCAATTAAATTCAATTCATTTTAATGCAGGCATTGAAAATAAAATGAAATAGCAATAATTTTTCATCAATCAGCAACAACAGGAACCTAAAAAGGACAATAGTCCAGTTAAGTAGGGTCACCTAAGTAATTTGTAACATAAAGGCAAATAAAATAGAAATATTGACTTCAAAATAAATAGTCCAAGCGGCTGTTTAGATCCAGAGTAGGCAATTGTACAAACATAAATCTTAACTTAAGTTCAGAATGAATAATAACTTTTAACTGAAGGAGCAAGATGAACGACACTAAAACTGAACGAAAACTAGTCGAGGACAGAATTACTTCATATATAGTGCAACATAATTCAACTGACTTTGACTTAACTATGTTGGATATAATTTTTTTTTATAGAATTGACATCTTTTAGTCATTTTCTCATTTTGGAAGACGTGCCCTGAAAATCCCGTCTGAGGTCGTCAAGGAGGTTAGGGACTCTGCCTGAAGGAACCAAGAATCTACGGACTCCGCCCGAGGGCGCTAAGCAGGCACTGGGGACACATGATCACTAGTTGAGTGGATTTTCTAAGTATATCATGGAAAGTCCAGAATAACGTTGTTACCTGCATAAACTTCAATCTCACAGAAGCTCAGGCTGATCCGACAACCTGTAGAATGAGACATCGTCCACACCTCTGGCAATTCATCTGCGCCGTGAGCGCTGCAGGGTAGTCGCTATGTGCTCATAGCAAATGCTGATCGTGGGAGGGCTCTCAACGATGTGCTCAGCTTGGTCTTAGCAGACCGATACGAAACGTCCTGGCAAATGAATCTGAAATTGGAACGACAGAGACATGCTAAGGAGCATTATCTTACAAGTATTATCATTGATAGTGCTAACATAATTGCCATTATCTATATCATTATTTAGTTATTTAGATCTATCATTATTATTTTCATTCCTGGTGTATACTCCATGTCAAATTATATTAAGTACCGTCTTGGCTATTGCTAATATAATTACTAGTATCATTATTATCAACAATTTTACCATTATTATTTTTATTACTATCAGTATGATCACTGTTATTATCGTAATTCATTACTGCTGATCCCTTCGATTACATTACACTACATTGATTACAACTGCGCCAAATATGACATCTGCGTATTTATTATAGGGCCTACCTTCAAGATAAGAACCTCGAATGATTAGTCACTTCGGTTTTCAACAGAGGTTTAGGGCCAGTTCTCTCACCCAATTTTTCCCATGAGATTACATTCGTAGTCTATATATATATATATATATATATATATATATATATAGCGCCTCTTCCAGAGAAACTCGTCAGAGAGAGACTCAGTACTTTCAATTACAATATAGACAAAATAGACCATATTAGATATATTAGATTAAATTACACAAATAAGTGAGTAATCATTAACGGCAAGAGACAAATGCCCACGGTATTAGGCCTACACTTCACTTCCCTGAAACAATGCAACGTATCATCTGACCATAACCATGGGCGTCATCTTTTGTCAGTACGACGATGCTCGTTCTGGTGTTCCTTCCGAAGTCGACCATCCACTAGGGATTCCTTTCGCCTTTGGTTCGCGAGCAGATGTTCTTCGAGTAACTGGATCCATCGAGGCCGTCGTTCCCGTGGTTTGCCACTCCCAAAGAGTCGAAGGTCGAACTCTGAGTGGAAGGACGATTCGGGGCCACATTGACTGTATACGAAGAAAAGTGTTATATTGTTAATGTAACGCTGCTGGGGCATCCGTGGACATGATGAGTTGGCAACTTCGTTTTCTTATCCTTGGAATATGACAGTGGACGGTCAGTGTACTCATGCATGATAACGCAGTTGGCTATGGGGCGCATGTGAAGCAGAAATTAAACAAATCAAACTTCTGAAAAATGTCAGCTGTGTCTAAAGTCATAATTAAACGTTAGTGGTTGCTGTTGATCAGGATGACGCCGATGATGGTTGAGACGACGATTATGATAATGAAGATGACTATGACAGAGGTGGAGTCAGTGGTGATGATGCATATTTAGATCTACAGAGAAAAACCAGTTTGATGCGAAATCCTATCTAGTCAAAGAAAATATCGAAAAAGCTGCAACCTCGACTCCAATCATATTAGGTCTACATTACCTGTAAAAGAAAAAAGATCTCTTGCACAAACTTCCTTCACTCTTTTATTTTAGACATCACTGACGAATAATATAGGCTACATTAATTTACAACAAAATGAGAAAAAGTGTAAAAACATCGGTATGAGTAGAGGGAGTAGCACAAACAGCTCGATTGTGAATAAACGTAAGATATGGTACAATTAGAAATGTTGAATCTCTTTATAACATCGCCAACATATAAACTTACAATGAGCAAATGCAAATACTGGCCAGTTGAAGATTTGACTGCCTTTGAAATTAAACTCAACAATTTAAAACAAGACACAATCAAAGCGTCTTCGTCTCAAGTGCATAATTTATTTTCCGGAAATAAGCGCTTTAAAAGTTTGCAAGTAAGCAAGTAGTCTAGCCCAGAAACAAAAAAGTACGAACCATAAATTTATAACCTGCAACACGGATTTACACGGTCCAGTAGTGTAATTTAATGTCGAGACAAACTGAATAATTTGCTATTAGTTGGAGTCGGTGATTAAGTGTTGGTTGAAAGCTACGATTCGAATAAACTATACAATCATATGCGATCGGCTTAATTACTTACTAATTTTAACATATAAACGCCAAAGCTTTCGTAAAAATGTAAGTTTAATGATATATCCTTTAGGCATACTTAAACTCTTCAAACACTTCGTCCTCGGCACGCTGGAATAAAATCTTCATGCACTGGCGAAATTAAAGCAGTTTATCTCAGTGGGCAAAAATTATATCACGGTTTTAAGAGGAACCCAGGAAAGGAGACTAGTGCACATTGCAAGTTTACTTGCAGTGTTATCAACATTCTAAAGATCGTCCATCATAGTCGTCTGACTTCTGCCTGCATGATCCTTGACCTGGAACTGTACATGACCTTTTTTGCCTATTGATTTTGCTTTGACTTAGCGCCTGTGAGTAACTAGGTTCCCTTGACTTTTTGACTTTTATGCGTGTAAGAAATAAGGATCTCTAAGACTTAGATCACGAGTTTAGAATAGCGTAAAGAAAATTCCGACGCTGTTGGGCTAGTTAGTGACTTGCGCTGGATGATTTCAATATTTTGGGACAACAATATTTTGGTTGGAAATGGCGGCAGGTTTATTGCGAAGTTAATTGACAAAACTGTCACTCCCAATGTACTTATTAAATGGCTGACAAATGATGATGATGAAACTCAGGTAAATTAATTATATTTCTTTAATGCATGCATTTTTATTAATAGAGAATGATAGGGGAGCGGTAGCTTTCCTCCATTACAATTTAACTCCCGGCCAAAGCAGCGCTTACGCGCCCATGCGAGTAGCCTGGAGTTATTATATTTTGCCAATGGATCCAGATATTGCCTGAAGCACGTGATGTATTTATGATGGCATTAGTATTTCAAGCAACTCTCTCACCTTGTGCTGTCATTTCTTGGAAATCAAGCGACCGCCATGACCAATCCTCTCCATTTTTTTCTTTCCAAAGTTTCATCCCTTAATTCCTCCAGGCTCATTTCAGTTTTTTCATGTATCACATCCGTCCATTTTTCCTTGGGCACCCTCTTTTCTTCCTTCCTCCTCCACATGCCAGCATCATTTCCTTTTCCATTCCATTCGATCGCATAACATGTCCGAAAAACCCCAGCTTCCTTCTCAACGCTGTTTGTTGTAACGTCTCATCATTCTCGACTCCAATCTTCCTGCGCACCTCTTCGTTTGTCTTCTTCTCCGTCCATGATATTCTCTGCATCTTCCTCCATATCCACATTTCACATGCGTTGATCTTCTTCTCCACGTTCTTTGTCATTGTACATGTCTCAGATTTAGCAACTCTCTACTGAATATACATCCGTGATATATATCCGTGGCGAGCATCAGTTAGTTACTTTCTATTAGTAAGAGCTCTTCTGTTGTTTTAAGTGCCCAATTAGATTTGGTTGCAAATCATGGATACATTGCATTAGTCTGAAACTCTTAACAAATGTGTTCTTTGTAGTATGATTAAAAAACTAAATTCTTAGTTTCTTAATTTATTAAACTTTGAAGTGTGAACAGAAATAAAAGAACAAAACTTAAGAAATGACCAAGTAAATAAGAACCTGTTGACCATACAACATACTTCTAGAATGACATATTTATTTAGCAATGTTATTACCGCAAACTGTTTATCGTACGTTCCAATTTGGTAGCAATCCTGAGTTGGATATCCTGATGAAGCGCAGAAAGGCTCTGTCCCGAGTGAATGCAAAGTCGCTCGAAGTTACTTAACTGAGTCTCTTGGTTCCGACGTAGCTCCGGAGTCGGTGAGCGACCCACAGACTCTGCTCAATGAACGTTCTGATGCTCAGACGATATGGAAGCCAGTGGTTTTGCCAGATGTTGTTCAGGGCAACCCGGAACTCGTAACCTACTCTGAGGAGCTCGAGGTTCTTGCCTGCTTCTACGCACAGTGCATTCAAGGTGAGTTCTAAGTGAGCTATATAAATCAAGATACAGTGCATGTAATTGCTCAAGTAGTTGAACAGCTCATAATTCATCCACTGTGTAGTGGTACACATGTTAATAGAACAACTTTTGAGCCATTGGTGTGTGCCAGTAGTTGATCTAAATTAGCATTTTTAATGAAGCTGTTGAACCTTTTCTTTGTCTTTCAGAGGGCCTTGTGTCAAACGTAACGATGGAACTCTATTTTCTCGTCCAGATGCTAACAGTCAGAAGTTCACAGGTTTTGGTGACAAATCTTGATTCAGAAGGTTTGCTCTGATTTGCTGACTTTGGTAGAAATTTTTGTTAATAGTAATAAAAATGATTATAGTAATAATGTTGGTGTGATTATAATAATAATAATAATTGTCTCTTGTCAGAATCATGTATCAGGTTGGATAAATGACCCAGTTAGTTGTCTGCTAACCTGTCCATTTGGATCTTTAACTGGAACCGTTTTTTTTTATACCTGGGATCGATTTGTAAAAACCTGGAACCGGGTTTTGACGCGGAACCGACTTTGACCTGGAACCAGGTTTTGACTTGGAACCGACTTTGGCTTGGAAACGATTACAACCTGGAACCGATTTTGTCCTGAAAACTGTTTTGACCTGGAACTGCTTTTGACTGGAACTGACATTGACCTAGAACTGATTTAGACCTGGAACTTTTTTACCTGTTACCAGTTATGACCTGGAACCGACTTTGACCAGGAACCAATTCTGTTCTGCTGCATCTCTGTTAATAATCAGGTACCCGTAGATATCTTGAGAGCACGGTTGCAATGTCTAGTTGAGTTAAGAAAAGCTTGCAGTGGACAGAGGTGTCTGCTCGTGAATGTTCGATTTAAAGCTGTCTAGAAATTACGATTCTAAGAGTTATATTGCATCAGTTGCTTCGACTTTTATGTTAGAATTCGATTCCGGGATCAGCTACTTGTCTACTGTGCACAATTTGATCTTCTTCGCAACCAATTCTCTTCCCTATTTACAGAGGTTACAACGTTATACATCATCTGTCTTTGTTTCAACATTTTCATCTGTTCATAAGTGTCTCAATAAACCATAACCATAGCCAACCATGTTTATTGACATCCTCAACCGATGAAAAATTGATGACATTAAACATGAACAAGTATATATGAAACAGAAAGACAGCTGAGGATCAATAAAACCCCAAAGGGACCAACGAAGTCTCTCTAACGTGGCACATCTTTTTTTGCATTAGATACAAGCAGCAGGAAGGATTTCTAAATAACAATTTCAGGCATACTTCTATGAACAAGCAAATACATGCACATATACTTTATGCAGTACATATGTACTTAGAGGTGTTTCTGCCATACTTGTACACATGATATATACACACTGTTTATATACATTTAGTTCATTCCAACATTGTGCACATTCATGCATTATCAAATCAATGGACAAAGTCAACATGGGAGCGAGGACTGACCTATGTGGACAAAGCAGAGATAGCAGCTTAGCAAATAGGCCCCTACGACAATCATTATTTAAGTTCTCTGAATGATTGAATGAATAAATGAGTGAATGATTATGACTAATATTAGGACTTTTGAAATATATTTATGATGGGACAATATTTTTTAAGATTAGCATAGAATAGTACTTACGATAGTTTTAAAATGTTAACTTCTATTAAAGATGTCTCTATTTCATGAAAGTTGTTTGAGATTGCTCTCTTAATTTTAGTCCACATTTCTTTGTATCTAAATATCGACCATTATTTTTGATATATTGAGATATTCTTTGTAAAATAATACAACCTCCTTCCTCAACATCACAGACTAATTGTAGCCGTTATGATTATATTAAAATTATCAGGGTTAACCTTAATAAGGTCCATAGCCCGACTGATGTCATGACATAACGCCGTCATCTTTCTAACTTGTTTTCGAATGCTTGAATACGTTTCTCCTCCTGTGTCTGCAGGCTTCGCAACCATACACGTATAGGCCTATGTGTTTTTGATTGAACTTTGTTGATTGCTCACATTATAATCATATTCTAAATGACACTATAATTAAACACTACTCATTCATAGCCTACAAAGAATTAATGTGATGTTAACCGACGCAGAAACTATGTAGATGAGATCCAGAACTTTATATGTTTACTAATTCCTGACTACTGAGCCCACAACATCTTTCATGTATATTTACGATACTTAGACTTATGCCATACTGAACTACTTAAAACAGATTTACGAGCAACAAATATTTGCCCCTCTTGTTACATACTCGCCATAGCAGCAGAGAATGTTCTTGAATAAGGATAATGATTGCGTGTAGCCCACAAGTAGGCCTACTTGCTCTGGTAACTAATAATAACTGCACATTGTCTTTAAGCATTTATCATCGCCCGCTCTTTTTACATAAGTCGACTGTTAACAGGGCGAACGCAGACAAAGGCGCTAAGTAATCGATGCATATTTGTTTGAGCCGTAACGACTCTGCGTCATGAGACAGACGGCTAGCGTCCACCCCTTTTTACCAATACTTGAGACTGGCACTATTCGAAAGCGGCGATGTGCAATTGCAGTCTTATATATGTATATAGGTCTGCACCGGGGATTGTCGCAATGAATGTAGCAGAAGAAACAGGAAGCACGATGAAGGACTGTCACATCGGAGGTCGTCTCCTCAATCTACCTATGAGACCCAGCAGGACAATGATCAACACTCCTTCCCACTCATACACACTTCCCTCGCCTTTACCCCTATCTCTCTCTCTCTCTCTCTCTCTCTCTCTCTCTCTCTCTCTTATCTCTGTCTATGTCTCTCTGTCTCTCTTTGTCTCTTCTCTGTCTCTCTCTTTCTCTTTCTACTTGCATCCTTCTCTCTTCCTCCATCCTCCCCGTTATGTCTGTCTGTCTGTCTGTCTCTCTTTCTCTCTCTTTTATCTCTCTCTCTCTCTCTGTCTCTCTCTCTGTCTCTCTCTCTGTGTCTCTCTCTCTCTCTCTCTCTCTCTCTCTCTCTCTCTCTCTCTCTCTCTCTCTCTCTCTCTCTCTCTCTCTCTGATCGCTGCATAAATCCAATTAATTGCACGCAGATCGATGTCCTCATCGTTTGCAATTCGATTTCCATCCAGATCGATTGTCGTTTCGGTGCGTTGCATAACCCGTCTAACTCCGCAGGGGACCCGTCGTGGTCAAGGTCCGTCGCATCTATAACCAACCGGACACTCCCTCCCTCCCAATGCATTCTCCGATAAAACGAATGGTGTTTGCTGATAGCAGACCGAAATTGTGGTTATGCTCCTGTTCAGAAGGAAAGCACAAGATGCCGTGAATAAAATAATAATAATCGTTTATTTTTTTAAACTGCCAATAACGCAGTATGATTAGAAGTACAGTGTGAACGAATGATGACGAGTTATATTATTACAGGAGTAAAATATAACTGTCGATGGGAAGATAAGGCGGCGAGGGACGGTATTAGCCACCCGATCTCGTATGCCGCGGCTAAGAAAACTAAGTCGCCATGCAGCACTTCAAACCCATGGCCGGGATAATAATTATATATATATATACATATATATAATTTATATATATATATATATAAATTAGGCCTACATACATGCATGCTTGTGAACCGTATTGGTATCTCCTTTTACCAGACATTGCTTATAAATACTATATATATATATATATTATATATATATACAGATATAAATGGTCATATATATATATGTATAATATATTATTTTATATATATAATGGTTCAGTCTGTCTGCATGAATTTCGCCTTACTTTTTATATGTGATGAAATAGCCTGATGTATAATTTCATGTCTCAAACAACTAGGCCTAATTGCTGTGCATATAATTATATATAATGTGTGCATCTAGGGTAGGCCTATGTTTGGGTATATGTGCATATATATATATATATATATATGTCTGTAGGTACATATATTGTGTGTGTGTGGGCGCGTGTGTGTCTAACGTTTGTACTATGCATTTAGGTTTCTAGTGGTGCATTAGGACAGTCAGTCAGTCAGCCTCGGACAACCAACCGGTGACCAACGGACTGGGAGCCAGCGCAGATCGCGGCCACTATGGTAGCCATCAGCGACTACGCCTACACGCGTCCTCTGCGACCTGTCGCCGCATCCTACACGAGCCCCGGACCCTGCTACGCCCTTCCGACCCTTACGGGGCACACTGCCCACGACCCGCGGAGCCCCCACACGCGTGGACCTGCCTATCAGTTTGGTCTCCCTTTCGGGCAGGAACGCGCCCCCTGCAGCCCCGGACCGTGCCATCACCCAAGGGTGTGTCGTAAGGGACCTGACGGCAGCCCTTCCTACTCCATCTACGGTCGGCGGAGAGAGCTGGAGGTGTTCAACACGCCTGGGCCGGGGGCGTATCCGTTCCACAGGGCAAAGCCGCTGACGAAGCCTAGCGCACCTTCGTATACGTTTGGGAGCGTATGGTCTGCTATGGCGAGTGATGAGAGACCAGGTAAGACCACTATTATTACAAAAGTCATAAATAATACAATTCGTTAAAATCCCTCAGAATATCCAAAATAAAAAAGCTGCAAGTGCTGTAATAGATTTATACCAAGCTAATCTCTGTCGACGGCAACGGCCTCTGTTGTCATAAGCTGTCGTTAAACCCTGGATCCTATCCCACTTGACACAGATGCACCTAGATTTACATACACGCAGGTGAATGTAGTGTAATGTAATCGAAGATTACAGTGTAATGTAATCTATATAGCGCTCCTTCAAGATATTTAATCATCACCATATCACTTCTGCCCTCAAATCACTCCACCATGGCTCAAGATACCTGAACGGATCGAATATAAGGTCATTTCACTCACCTACAACACACTGCAATCCTCACAGCCATCAGTTGTCCACGATTCAACCACATCGATCGTTCAACCCGTTCCTCTTCTACCCTCACGCTGCTCCGCATCCCGTCACATCATTACTCAAATTTCCAAATCGTTCCATGACCATTGCTGTCCCGCCTCTTTGGAACAAACTTCATCCAGTATTAAGACAAATATCCGATCAGTCGTACGAACTCACAAACTCCTCACCTCTTGCAATCTCTCCACAGGTCTTTAACTAACAACTGAAAACATTGCTATTTCGATTCCTTCTCATCCACCTCTCTCCCTCGCCGTTTCAACTCCAAACACCATCCACCTTAGTCGTCCGCCTGCCTGACTTTGGATTTTGACCCTCACCTATCGATTCTGTTTTGATTAAGCGCCTGTGAATAAGCTGGTTCCCGCGACTTCGCTTTTGTAGCCGCTGTAAAAATTTTGTGATTACGATTATGAGAGGCGCTCTCTTTAGTGCAAAATAGTTCAGTGTGTTTGAATTGTGAGTAATACGAGGTCAGAGTTTCAAGGCGTTCTCCTTAGTTTCCTAAACGACGTTAAATGTCATAATATTTTAAGGTCTAGGCCCTAAATGGGTTAGCAACACAGCGCACAGTACCCTTAAAGGTCGATTCACCAGTGTAAGATGTCGGGAGCGGTCGCTCTCCGCAAAATAGTTCAGTGTGTTTGTGTTTTGAGTAACACGAGGTCAGAGTTTCACGACTTGATTAATGAGTTAGAACTGTTATATTAGGGCAGCGTTTCCCAATCTTCTTTGACCGCGGAACCCTTTTGATCTTCAAAATGTTTCGCGGAACCCCGTTCAAAACCATCATATTCTGTTGTAGGTACAACGTACGCTTGAGAATGCAGATAATAACAGGTTTAGGCCTAGATTAGGTTAGACCAGCGTTTCCCAATCTTCTTTGGCCGTGGAACCCCTTTTGGTCTTAAATTTTTGGCGCCCGCCCAAAATTAAACATATTCTGTGGTAGGTACAAATGCTTGGGAATGCAGACAATTATAGGTTTAGGCCTAAATTTGATTAATAATAGCACAAATATTCATGACAAGGACATAATGAATTCTATTTCATATAAAGTTACACACAGATGTTAAGTAAAATCATCCATTTGTTCACACTGAAGGTTTTTCGCGGAACCCTTGTCTTCATCTCACGGAACCCTAGGGTTCCGCGGAACCCAGTTTGGGAAACGCTGTATTAGGGTATTCATCACCTTAGCACTGCTTGTCAGCAAGTGCAGCTTAGCCAACGGCTTTTTTAGAAACAGGTCTGCCACCTAGTGAATGCATAGAAAGCATTCATATTAATTGGCCTAACCATCATAAAAAGATTAGTATTATTATAATCGATATGACGGAATCTTCAAATAGACGTAAGAATAAATTGGTTAAATTTCATCGTCTCTACCCTGATTGTGGTAGTGTCCGTCTCTAGTGTAGGGAAAGGAGGAGGGTGACACCTATCATCTCTGTGTAACACAGTGTCGTTACATACAAACTTACCAATGTTGTTTAGACACCTTTAATCTTTTCGGCTTCATACAATAATATAATTAATATATTATCATAATATAACTAATTTATTATCATATAAATAGCTAGGATGGTCCGGTCTTCGTCAGACCGTCTAGGTCATCTCTTATGATCGAGGGTTTTGATCGGATCAATTGGAATACTTGATCTAGATTAAGATCCTGATAGTCAGAGGGTTTTGCGCATATCTATGAAAGAGTTAACTCATTGCAAATAATTGAACTTAATAATTGAACTACTATATATATATATATATATATATAATATAGTAGCTAATTAAGTTCAATTATTTCCATAGAAATTTCTCTGCGCAATCCTTATTGATGAAGGCCGACAATGTCATCGCTGTATAATATTTTGCATCAGTTAGCAAAACAGTGCACATTAAGCTAAAATTGTTGCTAGCGGTGGTCTCATGCACAAGCGTGGAACCTACCAACGGATAGCTGACGTCTGGTGTCTCTGGGTCAAGTTGCGTCGAATTTTTTAACATTAAGCTAACTTCTAAAGTGCCACTCGAAAGCCAAGCGCCAGACAACAGCTTATTCACGAGCGCTGCTTCGACTCAGAGTTGTTGTGCAAAGGGTATGGCGGCCAGAGCCGTGGTCAGAGGGGGCAGTTTAGCTGTTAAGGCGGGTGTCGTTTTGGTCGAGGATTGGATGGTGGACGATCAAATGGTCAGGGTAAAAGTTGTTGCAAAGGTGAGACTTTAGTGCACACTGCATAGTGGAAGACGGATGGGGTGATGGATAGAGGAGTCTGAGACAGATGACAGCGTGGGTGATAAATATGTTATTGTTAGAGCGCTCACCTATCGCTAGGTCTATGGAAACTTCGATAATTATGTCGCTTTGGAAACTTCTGTGCTAACGTTGCTATGGAAACTTCGACACTTATGTTGCTATGGAAACTTCGGTGCTTATGTTGCTATGGAAATTTCGAGACTTGCCTTGTTATGGTTACTGTGCAGGTCCAAATGTGTATACGATTCCAGCGGCGCTTGGCAGAACGGTGGAGAGTGGGAAAGTGAAGGCGCCTGCCTTCTCCATCTACGGGCGCAGTAAGATCGGAAATTTCTATGACGATATTCGAAAGGCAAGACAAACTCACAACTTCTCTCATTCTCTTATATTTTTCAGACTCAGTTGCATTGTATGCCTATGGGCATGGGCTAAACAAAGTTAGGGAGAATAGAGTAGGCCTATTCTGATGATGTATATTATAGGCCTAGTTGTTGTTTAGTTCCATTATTAGTTTTTTTTGGTGGAAAATAGTAGGCCCTAATTAACATGCTGCTGACGCTGCTAATGCTAATAATAATAATGGTAATAGGCCTAATGGTCAAAGTGATGTTACTAGCCATCCCAGGATATTGCCATTCTGATTTTATTAAAGCCTGAGGGATTACCTCAGATAAAAATGAAGGTAATTTTATAGGATAACAGCGATGTGATGTACGATGCATACAGTGTGATTTTATATAGTTTTAAATTTCGTAATATCATAATCTAATGTTATATATAATAGGCCTATGATATGTAATCATTGTAATGTAATGTAATGCAATAGGATGCAATACTAGTGCTTAGAGTCGCCTGTGCTTCGTATAATAGGGCTATATATATTGCCAATTCATTTGCTGTGAATATCTCTAAAAATAGATAAATATGTCCTTTTAAAATGTACGCAGACTCCGGCGCCAGGAACCTATCACGTGATAACCCCAGACCAATATAAGAATAAAGCGCCGGAATACAGTCTAACCGGAAGAAACGTAATGCCTGGTGACGCCACCATTAAGCCAGGTCCGGGTGCCTACTCTCCAGAAAGGGTCAGTCAGCTTTCGCTTGAAAACACTAGAAGTTACCGAATTTTCCGTATCAAAATTTAAACAATAATAATAATCTTCGATTGATTACAAGTGTATTATGAACGGATGATCACAAGTTATCACAGGGCTCCAGCTTAATTGTACGGCAACCATGCAAGCCTTGCAAGGCGACGGACATCACGTCCTACATCTGATTTAACTAACGCCGCCGCCTAGCGAATGCAACGATTAGTTGAAGTTATAAGTGTGGGAGGTCTACTGCAACTCTTCACGCCATGGCGTGTTGTCCATTATTTTGCCCTTCTACTCCAACCTTCCTCTAATTTTCTTCGCCTTAGAATTCTGTTGACCTATGCTCAGCGCTACTAATACTAATAGGCTGCTTCATTGTATTTACTTAGAGCAGTCTTTCAGGTTTAGTTAGGCCTTGGGAATTTTTCGCCCAATTGAAACTGCACGATCATTCGCCATAACTGTACGGTAATTTGGCTAATATTATTTAAAATTATATACCAATTATTTACTTGTATGCATTATTCTGGTGTATTATATAAGTTTGTTAAAATCTTGAAGATTGTATTGAATTTTACTATTTTTATTTAATAGGTGACAATGAATCGAGCGCAGCAACCTCGCTATTCCTTTGGCATACGACACAGCAACTATGCTGCACCGATTCTACTGGAACCCAGCGCTCGTGAATAAGCTGGTGCCCTGCGCTTTGTTTACTAGAGGCGCTGTAGAAGTTCGAAGCTTACGATTGCGAGAATAGTCAACGCCAGAGAATATAATTCCGATTTTCAACGGGCAGAACAATTGGTTGCTGAAAATAATTATCAAGGCTTCCTCTCGTATACCATCTTCATTTATAATGCTTTGATACATTCCCTTTAAACATTTCTAGATAATGACTACTAAGCCTGATTCGCATAGAGCATTCTTCGTTGGCCTTAGCAAGTAACGTAGCTATATAAATTGGCTTAGTCTTAGCAGTGGCGTTGCGCCATGAAGTGAAGTGGAGCAATTGCTCCATGCAGGGCATCAAGACTGATCAAGGGGCTGGTACTTATAAACAAACAACCTTCAATGTCAGCGTGCACACATGCTATCAAGTTATTAAAATTAAACCATTAATTAAGTGATAGCTCGAAAACTGGTTGACACGATTCCACTCGTTCCGCATAGCGTAAATACGTCCTACTTGCACAAATTTAGTCTAAATAGGATGTTTCCCAAATTCAGATAAACTGCATATAAACGCAGTAATTAGTTGTGTTCGTTGAAATAAACATATTTTCAGCACTTTTCTGTTCGTTGAGTAGAACTTTTTATGACATTTTTGTACTTCTTCTTTAGTTGAGAAAACTAGTGCAGAGGAGTTGAACTCATTTTGCACTGACTTTCGAGAACTTCTCCATTCTGCAGACGCAGAAGCGTCCAGATAGGGGGGAGGGCCGGAGGGTGGAGGCAAATGCCTCCAATTTCAAGTAGGAGGAGCAGTTTTTACGTCTCAATGGGGAAATATTTTGTGCCTTCCTGGCACTGGGGACAGAGGGTTTGCCTCCATCACTCAGAGGGGATTGACGCCTCTGTGCAGATGTTTCTATCTGAGGACGTGCAGTTTACCCTCACAAATACCGAATAGTCCATAAATTTCATGAGAATTGCATAAAGACAGAATAGCAGTTGTGTAATTGCATCTTTTCTGTTACTTCTTCACGAGGCTCTGAGAATGGACCTTGCTCAGTGGGTGGGCGTTTGAGCAAGGTTCGCTCCAAGGCGCAACAACTAGAGGCAGCCACGCCATTGTGTCTCAGCAGGCCTATAGGGCCTATATTATTAGTATTATGCTTTATTGTGCTGCATATTTTGTGAAACGGGTCAAAAGACACTCTGGGAATCTGGAACTATAAAGATGTTAGAGTTGCTTGGACCTAGATCTAGCTCCTATTATATATACTCGGAAATTGATTAAAGATTACAGCTTGCAGTAAGAAACATTTAGTTTTCAATTCAGAAACATTTCTCGTAGACAATTATAAGAGACATCCATCTGTTTCAATGACGGCTCCACAGGGGGCAGAGGGGCCATGGCCCCAACTGAGCTTGTGGCCTCCCCAATAGCCTCCCAGATTCTTCCCAATGTGCAGTGAAATATGGTGCGATTTAGATTTGATATTTACTTGCTAAGGTTTGATGCATGATGAATTTCAGAATAATTTTTTGGGGCAATCTCACAGGCATGAAGTACTATAACTTGCACATAAACAAAATCTGAAATTGTTTTTATGAATATTTTCACAGGATGATATAACAAAGGATATTAGTCGCAGGAACAGCCATTCTTTGTAATACGATTTTGCCAACAAGAAAGTGAATGAATATTTTCTAGATTTCAATCAGCAATCGGATAAGATGCAAAGTAATTGTCGTGGCTTATTTTAAATGCTCTTAAGTCATTTGGGGCGAACATAGGTTCAGGTTTAGTTGGTCGAGGTTATGATGGTGCAAGTGTAATGATCAGTGTTAATAAGAGTGTCCAGCAGTTGGAGAGCACTGGCCATTTGTTTCCATTGCCACGCACTTTAATTGAATGTAATTTCAGTTAATGAATTTATTCCAGAAGCTAGAGATTTTTGCATTACTTATAATTGAAAGTTACACGTTTTTGCTTCAAGTTCTCTTGTGCATAAGAAAAATTAATGGGTTGAAGCACATAGCGAGTTACATCCTAGTGATCCGGCGAGGCAATACCAGCAGATCTGTGATACTAGATATAGGCTTGCCGTATTGTTGCTTGCCGTAATATCAGTGATCAATTAGATGCATTGGCAAGACATGCTAGAGAATGTTGATGGGGCAAAATGTTGAAAGACCAATTGAAGGCTTGAAGCTATAGATGCTTGTTATTATTACCAGACATTATGTATGTACATATTTTATCAATTCAACTCCAATCGTCAAGCGTTGACTTGTCTGCAGCTGCCGACATTGTCAGACACAAAACGGTCTCTTTCAAAGAAATAGAGATGAAACAGGGGTCTTTGTAAAGGCAAAAGAGTAATGTAAGAATAGTTAAATTGACCCAGTATTCACTAAGCAATGTGTCCAACTGTCCTCTTAATGCCTACATTGTATCCGTTTTTCTAGCTCGGCAGTTGATGAAACTGTGGGACAACGTTCTCAAGTGAACACACGGACCACAGTTAGGCAGCACATTTCTGAACTATAGCTAGACGATTCTCTGACCATTCATTATGACAGGCATATTGTGCCAAAACATATGTCTTTCTTGAAATAATTAAAATGATAACGTTGTGTCTTTTGCACTTTTGCAAGGACAGTAATGTTGAAGACCTCAGCCATGAAATTCCCTAAGTTGGGCACCTGCTTATGCATTCAAGTTTATGTGCAACTAATATGACCACAACGATAGTTCTGGCTTCTTTCTGCAACCATACAAACTTGCTGTTCATGAAAGTTACAGAATGTCGAACATAGCCATTGTTTTACCAGTAACATCAACAGCCTGTCGGAAAAGCTTTTCTGCTCTGAAATTAGTTAAAATTTAAAACATAGATCTATCTAAAAAGCACCATAGTGTAATATTCGTCTAAGTAGTCTGACAATGTTGTCAATTGAATCTGTTTGTGAAGAGTCCATTACCATAGGTGTCTTTGTGGATCAATTTGACTCTTGACATGAAAATAGTAAACTTGCTTTTCATTAAGTGTATGTAAAGTGCAGATATAATGCTTTACTTTTAAATAAAGTCATTCAATTTCCAAATATCTTGTTCGTTGATGTGAAGAATTCATGCCGCCTTATGATGCATAAGCATGTATCTGGTCGATGTCACTCAGTGTGGAGCTATAGGCCTACTTGGCAGTATCAGTTTCGATAAATTCGGGTATACAATTGCCAGTTGCCCCTTCTCGGGACCTCAGCCCTCCCCTTGCCCCCTGATTGAAAAACATAGAGCTGACCACTGCTCTGTTTTAGGCTGTTTTTTTAGTAAAGGTACCATAACAATTTACGGCAACCATATTGATGTGCTCGTTTGTCCCATAACC
This sequence comes from Bimastos eiseni, assembly GCA_959347315.1. Taxonomy (NCBI): domain Eukaryota; kingdom Metazoa; phylum Annelida; class Clitellata; order Crassiclitellata; family Lumbricidae; genus Bimastos; species Bimastos eiseni. The sequence goes on from OY365817.1 coordinate 2,839,624, forward strand.
CGGTCCGACCTTGGGGGATTTGCTGAAGTGGCATATGTCCACTAGGTGCCCGGCGATTATTGGGCCAGAAGCTCACTTTTGATACTCGCATTCGATCATTGAGCTTTGCTTGATATCTAATATCAACTGTGCCAACTGCGACGTTTTTTTCCTGAAATACACGAATCATATTCAACCGTAAATAATTATAGGTATGTCTTAGGCTTATGTATACATGTATTGCTTAATTGGATGTTTGACCTACATACTCATAACTGTTATCGTCAGATGAAAAAACAAAGACTTGCTGAAAAACTTATTGATAAACATTATGCGACTGTACTATATAGTCTAGGGCCTATCGCCTAAGAACTGTCGACACCATTTGTAGGCCTATGCCTGTGACATTGATTCACCTTAGTCCTAATTAGAGAGGGATGGCCTTGGTGTAATTAAGAGGGTATATCAACCAACCTGAGCGTTTCGACGGTCAGAGACTTTTGACATAACATCGCTGAGTGTAGTGAAGGTTGCAATCGCTGATAACTAGGTTTGGCCTGTTAGTTGTGTTTAGCGCTGTCGGATGCCGAAAGTTCTTGAAGTCTTAGTATAGTCTAATTGGGCTTGTTTACAACTAGATCTCTCGAGTGCTATATGGATATCTGAATTGTAAGCCTAAGTAAAGTGCACAACGACCGTATCACGGCCATGATTAATAATTATTGATAGCAGAGTATTGGTCTTGTCTTGGAAGACTTTGAACCTCAAGACCAGTAAGCCCACTTTGAGAATAGAACGTACACTCAACCACACAAGTACGCAAGATCTCCTTCTCAAGGACAAACATACTGCGTTGAACTGAAACTACTACACTTCCTATCTCCGCTGTGTATCTGAATATTCACGCCAGCCACCTTGGAATCGATTGTCGTTGCTAAGATACCACTAAGATACCACTAGGCCAGTCGCTAAGTGGCGCTGCTGACGTGGCACCAGACGCGCCACGTAGCGACTAGCCTAGTGTCTTTTATGCTTTGACCACCACACAGACCAAATACATTGCGAGATAGGAAGTGTCATATCTAAGTCTACGACTCTACCATCTTTGTTGTAACAAGTAATTAAAATACAGAAATTAGAATAAAGCGGAAGACGCGCTGGCAGTGACGTCTGTCGTGAGATATTTCATCATCTGCAACATTTTTTTTGCTGTAGCATCCGAATTACATAATCTTCGTTGTCATAATAGAGCAGGAAACAAGAGTTGGAACTCTGTAGCATGCGATACTTAGTAGGTATTTTGCGCTAAATTTGTCGTTTTAAAGGATTTTTAAATGTAAGATTCGGTCGACTGGGAAGTTTTAAATAGTAAAGTGGTTTCGCTTGCTTAAAATCCACACCCATTGCGAAGAAAAATACGAGGTGTAGTGGGCGGGTTTCGAACTCTGGTGTCCTGACGTGACCGCATTGCACGCTGTTTCATGAGCCGTCATGATAAATGAAACATTCATCATGACAACTCGTGATTTAAACAATAATGAACATGAAAAAATCAGAAAAATACAGTGCTTGAAAAACCATTATGATGTTCTATATTATATCGTCATTATGTAGTAGTTGTACGCAATGGTTGCCAACAAGTTAATTCCACTCCTACTACTTGTCATCATGTGGTTTAGGCAGGTTGTAAATGAGTGTTATAAATGAACGTTTAATAACAATAATAATAATGATAATAATAAATAATTATTATAATTATACAGTATCAAACAGATTAGACGTTGAGTTATGTTAACCAGCTGTTGTTACAATTTAATCTTGGTGCACTTAACCACTGTTTTCTAATGATGGTGCTGGTTATTTGAAAGATCTTTTAGTGCATGCACTAACTCTGCAACTGCAGCAGTTCATAGACTAAAGACCTCTTTAATAAATAAATTTACAAATCAACTGCATCAAGATTTAATAAGCAATTTTTTCCAGTTGTTGCAACACTTGCCTTGTGAGATGGAAATGATGGGTTCAATCCTCCTCCCTTAGATGGTTGCTGAGTAGGGACCTTGAGCAACATCCTTCATTCGCAATTGCTCCTCACAATTCATTAATTGCTGCTTGTTTATTAGATAGCAGCAATTGGTAAACAATATCAACAACAATAATTACCTAAGTCGTGCATCTGTCTGTCTGTCATACACATTTAACTTATTCACCAGATGTCGCCTCTGATTTTTATTGGGTTACGTAAATGTGTATTTTAGCTCTGCATCTCAAATTAAGTATGACCTGTGATTTTTTCACGTGTTAACAGCTAGTTAATAATAGTTATTGGAGATCAATGTCATCCGGTCAATTAAATTAAGTCTTGTCTTTGTTGTTTTAGCTGCAACTTTGTCGTCGCATTCATGGATTTTGTCGAAGCCTGTCTGGATGAGATTGCTCTTGAAGGACTTGATGGTCAGTCTTTTCTTGTTCTTAGCTATCTATGTAGCTATCTAGGGTAGTTGTAATTATGACGCAGCACTTATATAGCGCCACTTATGATCCCAACCCAGGACACAGCTAAACGAAGAACAGGAAGCCTTTGGACGCCTCTGGAAGGCGACAGAGGGAAGAGAGAGCAGCTCCTCCTGAAGAGGAAGGGGAGGCTGTTCCAGAAGGATCCACATAGGCAAAGCTCCTGGCCTCTGCTCAACCACCAGCTGAGATGTCGATTGTTCAAATCCTATCATCAAGGAAAAGAGACTTTCCTTTAAAATTCAGGGGAAAAGCTTTTGTTGGGCTCCATTTGTACTGCAATTGAATGTATGTTGATGATTTTCGTTTATTAGTAGTACAAGGTTGGCACACCGCAACCTAGTTACAAGATATTTGATTAGCAAATTAGCAAATTTGATTAGCGATTAGCAATTGAGCTTTTAAAGTAAACTATGGGTAACATGTGTTTGTAAAATTATTGCTTCAAGTGCAATAAACACAATCTTGCCAATGACATACAAATTAGCGAATCATAACTATTTGCAACTAGCGATCTATCAGAGCTCTGCCATTTTATATGCTATGTAGGTTAATCCTACATTTCATAAAATATTTTTCCAATTATGGACTGGCAGGCCTTTAGATACCCACTAAAATTGAGCTGGAGCACTGAGCCATGTTTAAATTATAGTCTTTTTGCTTTTTAGGGATAACTCTATCTGCATTGTGGATTCGTCTGGGTGCTCGGAAGCCCTGTCTGTCCATCACACTAGATGATTTAGCGAAAAAGTTTTTTTGGTCGACCATCATCAGAGGAAACGAAGATGTTGAATTCTATGAATTGCCAAAGCCAAGGCCCCCTCTCGTGCTCTACGATCGATTTAAGCACTCCGACCCCGAGACTGGGGTCATAGTTCGTACGGTAAGGTCATGTGCGTTTGCTGTTTCCTTCGATATGTCGTTGTCTGTCTGTCTCTTTGCCTCTTTGCATCTGTCTTTTCAGCTCAGAATTTCTTTCTACCTCTATCCCTCCTTTTTGTTCAATATTTTTCTCCCTATGTTTGTCAATGTTGGCCAATATCTTTCTCCCTATATCTGTACAATTTTTTCAATATCTTTTTCTTCCTGTATGTGTGTGTGTTCTGCTCAGTATATCTCTCTCAGTCTCTCTTCCTGTTTCTGTCATTGTAATTGTAATTTCAAAACCAGATTTCGCCAAGTTGCTCCCCATATAAAAACACAAACTGACCTCACACAAAATAATTGTCAAGTCCTTACAGAAATGTTGATTATTGCTATGCTGATAGCACTGGACAATTGAGAGCATTATACTGGCTCATGGTCCCTTCACGACAACCATCTTTAGATAGACTAACGATCTTCATTACAAGCGGAGTGTTGGGCAAATTTGCTTAGGTAAGAAGTACGTAAGAAGGATCTAATGATCTATCTAACGAGACACAAAAGCGACAATCGCAATTCGATCACTTGTCTATGTGCTCGTGAATAAGCTGGGGCCCTTTGCTTGGCTTTCGAGTGGCACTTTAGAAGCTTGGAGATTACGTATGTAGGTGTCACGGACATTTGCTGTTGTTGGTTGCAGGACGATCATCCAGAGAATATCTACCCGATCTGTGTGATCAAGGATAATCCGAATGGCATCATGGGATCCTGTCTGGACTTTGAGACCCGTGTGGACATCACGGGTGTCGTACGGGACCAGAGGATGGATCTGGACTCTGTGTTGCAGCGGTAGTTTGGGTTTTATTCTGTTAATCTTTGTTTTAATTAGTTATAGACTGTAATTCCTGTATTGTCTATGACACGTTGTTGCCGTTGAGCCATTGCCATCTGTCTGTTATAAGAGTATATAACATAACTGTAGTACTGTTTTAGTGGGTCTTGTGGGCTCCCCAGTTGCTACTGGCTGATTAATATGTAATGATGTGGACCTTTTCATTGATGAGAGCTACTAAGAAAATTTTATTTGATGTATGTATGTATGTGTGTATGTATGTGTGTATGTATGTTTGTATATGTGTATTTATCTGTCTATCCATGTGTATACACATATAAGAAAAGAGCCATTTAAAAGTCGTGTTCTATTTCAGTTGGGGTGAGAAGTTTGTGATCGTAGCGTCGCAGCGTCTTCGATCGATGGCATTATTTGGTTGTCGTCAGGTGGATCCTGACGCTCTCATGACAATAACCGACATCAAGTACGCCATCCTCGAAAGAATCGGCAGGTGGGCCAAGAATGCGTGATCTTATTTCAATATTCAATCAATCAATCAATATTGTTTTTATTGTCTCCAACCACAGTATTTGTTAGCAGAACATTTATACAACCAGAGCCGGTGTAATTAAAAATAGCATGACAGAATATAACAACTATGTGTCAACTGGACAATAATAGGTTGTTGATTAAAGTTAGCATTGAGGTTGGAGGCAACTGGGAAAGAAAAGAATCTCCAAAAGAGTCATTTCTGTTTCATTATGAAATAGTCATTAATAGCTATACCCAGGAATAGTGGAAATAACATCAAAGTCAAAGAAGCACACCTTCAATATGTAATTAATACAGATTTAGTAATCTTTTCATAGATAATTGGTTTGTGAAGTTGGATAATCCTGTTAGGTCAGTTCCTCTTGGTGTTTCCTTTGGGTTCTCCATTGTCAATAAATTATAAACTGACCTATAATTTGTACAATGGGTGAACAATGAAATAATTTTGGCATCACTTTAAATTAATTTATTGATTGGGAAATGGGGAAATAAATAGACAAGCTGGGAAACGATGAAATGGATACAGAGAATGAATAATAATCAATTAGTAGGTTTAGTTTCATACTTAATATTGTTTTTGTTTTCTGATACATGTTGTTTCATTGTGTAACAGGTGTTTGCTCAACCATAAAACTGTTAAGTAGCTATATTAAAATGTGTTTTCCACCTGAAATTGACCCGCCTGTCATTGGACCAAGCTATCCTATCACCCGAGGCTAAGAAAATGAGGTCGCCAACACTTTGTACCTGTCGCTGCCTCGGGATTTGCATAAACGACTCATCTTCCTCTTGTTGTTTATTTTTTCTTTATTGGTAGATCTCGATATCACGGAGAAGTTACCCAGAGTAGAGATGGTCTTAAAGTATTCAAAATGCAGCCAAAGTCGGTCTTCTACGTTCGAAAGATTCTTCGCATCATTGGTCTCATCACAGTCCAGGTTTGGATCATTTTGTGATATTGCTAAATATCTCTCTCTCTCCTTCTGTGTTTATATCTTCCATTCTGCTAAATAGTCATTCTCTGTGTCTGTCTGTCTGTCTGTCTGTCTCTCTCTCATATGTATCTATCTGTCCAGTTTGTTAAATCTCTCTCTCTTTCCCTGTGCGTAGGAACTCTCATTTTTATTTCACTCTGAAATCTGTCTTATTTCGCCGACGTTGGACTGGGAGTATATCTGTGTAGACTTCTTGAAGAGGCGCTTTATCAAGTTTGATTGTTTGAATAATTGAACGATTGATGGATGGATGGATCGATCGATTGCTTGATCATCTCGCTCTCTCACATCCTGTGTTGCTCTATAGTGCTAAACATCATCTCTTTCTCTCTGTCTCTCTCTCTTTGTCTCTTTCTCTCTGTCTCTCTCTCTTTGTCTCTTTCACTCTGTCTCTCTCTCTTTGTCTCTCTGTTGTTGTTCAAATGGATGTTCTTCTATTTGCAGCCGGTGTCTATTCGCTCTCCGCAGTCTAACAGCATCAATGGTAAACTCATCCATTTGACTCGGTTCTATACAGAGTTTCGTCCGAAGTACATGGTCCTACTGGAGATTCTGACGTCACTATTGACTGTCAAGCCGTACCAGAGGGAAATGCTCGCCCAGATACGATCGGAAATGGTAGTTCAACAGACAATAATATTATTTATTAATTATATTATAATTAGTGTTATTATTTGTGTTGTTATTATTATTATTAGCTGTAGCATTATTGTTAGTATTATTGTTAATAATATTGTTAATATTATTTGTAACATTATTAATATTAATATTATTAGCATAATTATTGTTAATGCTATTACTAATGATATCATTGTTAGTTTTATTATAGTGTTATTATTTATTTTATTGTTGGCATAATTATAGTTAATGTTATATTGCTATTGTTAATGTTTTTAGTCTTATTATTAATTTTATTGTTATTATGCATTATGTTTATCATTGATGTTCCTATTATTTTTTATTGTTGGTATTTTTAATATTACCATTATATTATTATCAGTGTTATTACTGTTAATTTCATTATTAATATAGTTATTATTATTATTCGTTGCATTTATTATTAATATAATTATTATTTTTATTAGTGCGTGCAATGTAGTCTAGTGCCAGGCATGCTGAATTGCCCGTCTAGAGGTCCATGGTTCGAATCCTGACCAACGCGGAAGTCAAATGCATTTTTTAATTATGTGGCAGTATGAGTATAATTGAATTGTGAATTTCAGGGCCTGAAGGAAAAGACGTTCAAGAAGTTGTTGAATCTTGGAAAGAATAATGTCAAGAGTGAAATGATGAGATACAGCGATGCATATCCGGATGCAACAGATATCCCTTATGCAAAGAAGTCGTGAGTTACCCTTCCTATTCTATTTACGGATTTATAAAGCGCCTCTCACAGTACAACCTAATGAGAGGTGCTCCCAGTGCGAAAGACTCCTAGAGAAAAGAGAAGTCTTAAGAGATTGAGCAGAAACAGTTGTGCTACTAGATAAGATTGCAGCACGAGTCACAGCAGGAAGGCTGTTCCATAGCAAAGGGCATAGGCAAGATGTTGAGCTGTGGCAGTTCTAAGAAATCGACGAGGAAGACGGCATCAATGCACTGGTGTGTTTACACGACAAGCGCACACACACACACATAATCCCTTAGCACGCTAATAATATTTATATCTTCGTTTAATTTCTAGCTGACAGACAGCAGTGTGATTACAAGATAGTATGAGCGAATGATGACGAGTAATTACAGGAGTCGAATTTAACTGTCTGCAGCCATGCAAGGAGCCCATTGTGTTATACATCTGATTTGACCAACGCCACGGCATAGTGAAAGAAGGACTAGTCCTAATTAGGGCATAACCTGAAATCGCCTCGGACATTCGCTTCGGCCGAATATTGGACTATTCAGAAGTATTCGTCTTGGTAAACATTACACCCGCAAATAGCTAAAAATAACTTTTTTGATAAAATTATATGATTGTTAGTGTTATTCCTCAGGTGGCATCCAATTCAGTAATTTTGAATTGGCTCCACCCACTTTCCGGTAAACATTAGAGAGTAAAGACGTCGTTGATAACCTCATTTCAAATTTTATAACAAGGTTTTACATTTGTCGCAAATAAAGTTTTTTATATAATAAATATATTGATATAGCCTAGAGTGCGACGATACGCTATATGAAGGATATTGCTATAGACTCTGCATTGACAATAGATAGTTCTCCTTAGCTATGCACGTGGCAGGTTAACTACGCTTTGCCTACGGATGGTACTCGCTGGTAGTGGCGTCGCTTCATGGAAGCAAAATACGCAATTGCGTACCAAAAGAAAGATAAGATCAATTTTTAATGAAATTATGGTACATCTTTCAATATGTTTTAAATGAACATGTGAAGAACACACGTATTTCCGCTATTGCATACCAAGTTTTCAAGGCCAACTTGCTGGCTGATTTGCCGCTACTATTCGGTTCGTACCCGGATCCGGCAAATAGTTCATCCAAATACTCGGATTCGGTACTCGGTGAAAATTGTCTACTCGGTTACGTCCTAATCTTACTCACTTCCTCAGCTCTTTACAATGGTGTGTTTTTTATTTATCTACAGACCTCGTGATGTCAATAAGGTAGTTGTGTGAGAGATCAGTGAATAAAGTGTAGTTAGATGCTAGGTTAATTGTTTGGCAGGTGGTTGTTTGGTTAGTTATTTATTCGGTAGGTATGTTTTTGGGCAATTGTGTGGTGGATTTTTGGTTAATAAGTTTGGCAGGTTGGAGGTAGATAATGTTTAACAGGTTGGTAGGTTTGTTCATTGTGTGGTCCTCATCATTTAAATTAACGAATGTGTCTTCAATTACACCGCTAACGAGCTAGTGATTCTGCTCAGGAAAACTGTGGAGCGTAGTGTCCGGATGGTCCAGTTAATCAAGCCGTACAGCCCGGCCCAGGACGATGAGGACGATGATGACAACGGGAAGTTTGGACGGGAAAAAGACGACGAAAGTGAAAAAGATTTAGAAGATCTGGATCTTACGGTCGCGGTTGGGAAAGAGCTCAGTTCAAAAGGTAGATGTGAACCTTGTTTTTGTAGATTTATGAGTGGGCTAGACTTAAAGGCCAGCTTTGTCTTGTATTGAATTTAGAACTCTACGTGTAAGTAAGCGGGATGTGAGAGTGTTCTTTTTATTTTCAATTTTAAACATATGTGCAATTTTTGCAGTTGCTAGTGCTTAGATGTGAGGTGCCGGTCTTTTCTGTAGTTAACTAGTTAAGTTATAAGTTACCTTCGTACTATAATTAAAATTCATTCCTGCTGCTTGTATTTAATGTGGGAAAGGGTGGGCCCCATTAGCAGGACCTTGTTAGTCACTAAGGGGTTTCTTTTTTCTCCCTTTTGGCCCTTGGCTGTTTTTTCTGTCTCATATACTTGTTATTGTTTATTTTGTCAAATTTATCTTCAGTTTAGGAATGCAATAAAACAATTGGTTGGTTGGTAATCCTCTCTTGAAATTATTATTGCTGCTATTGTAATGATTATTATTATTATTATTATTACTGATATTCTTTTGTTACTATAATTACATGCTTTTAAGTGCCACTTGGTAATGCTCGATGTCATACTTGTCACTTTGTGGTTTAGAAATCATGTTTCTTGCTTCAATCATTTCAGGTTCTTCGACGCATCTCATCTGCGAGCGTCCAGTCCTGCACCAGGTGCTGGACTGCATTGAGATGTTGGGTGGAAGGGGTCAGTCCCTCATAGACATCGCCACCCGATACGGCATGACGAAGCTCGACAGTCGAACCATCTGCAGGAACCTTTCGCGCAAGGACTGTGTCATCTCTGTCATGAAGGACGAGGGGAAACATCGCGTCTCAAGGTTGGTTTATTTGGTCTAGATTAGAGGAAGAAGAGGAGCTGACCGAAGAGACTGCCATGGGTGTGGAATGTTGGCGACCTTATTTTCTTAGTAGAATGTTTAGCTTAGTAGAATGTTTGAATTATCCGCATTGGTGACAATTAATCGATGCTGATATAAAAGAAGTTTTTTCACTTTTGGCTCTTGTCTTATTTATCCTCTTTTATTTAACTTTGCTTGCGTAATGGTTGTCACGGATGGACCGTTCGTCGGACATTTATCGACTCTTTTTCAGGTATGTCACATTGACATATAGAGCTGAAATGTTGCACACATTTCAGTCTTGCATGACAATGCAATGTATCAAATTGTTAGACATAACTCCAAAAATGGCAAAAATGCAAAAAATTAAATATCATTTAACCACTCGATCGAGTCTTCCTTGACGAGTTCCAATCCGGCAACTTTACATCATCAATTATAATTATGTAATCAAAAATCTCTTAAGGAAATGGAACGATTGCGCTATCTACCAGATAAAAGATTGTTCTGAAAAACCCATGTTTTTACTTTGACTTGTTTACCAGCAGGTGAAAAAATGAAATGTCGGTATATGCCAACAAAGGTAATTTAAAAAGCAACAAGCGAGTGCAGTCCACTTGCCCTCAATGCATTCTTGAGCAAATTGACAACAACTGGAGCTTGTTTTGAGATGATTATGTCATAGTGCAAATTTACATTGGAAATAACACCAATGATCATTGGTTGTTCATTGTAGATATGTTTCAAAGCGTGCAATAGCGAGTGCTGCCTCTGGTGCTGCAACGCGACTAGCGGAGGAAGCGAGCCGAGAAATGGTGGACGGTGGAACGTCGCTAGTCGAGAATAAAGAAGCTGAAGGTGAGCAACTGCATCCTGCTCAATAAAAATCAAAGAGACTTAAGAGAAGAATACACCCTGAGTATTGAGTTGTGTTTAATGGCAGACAAGCAGCATTATTTTCCACCAAGTAGTGAGCAATGGTGCCAAAGATGTGTGAGCTGAATGGGTTGGAAATCTGGGAGGGCGTTTGGTTAGCTCGTACCCAGAAAATCTTCACAAAGTTAAATCTTAATGGTATATTTTTGCGATCTTTATCTTTATCTTCGTCATCAAAAACTCCTATTATGGAGAAAGGATTTTAGCATTGACTGCTGCAGAAATTTTATATAGTTATGCAGTAACAAATGACTGACTTTAACTTCTTTTCTCAAATTATATTGGAGCCATCTAAAGTCATAAAACGTTCTTGTAACTTGATTGAAGGTGGCTCTATGGTGATTCAACCATTATTATAACTTGATATAACTTGATACAACTTCACTCTAAGGGGTAAAACTTTAGAGTGTACAACATGGTAAAATTTTGCTCTAAGGTGACATGACTTTATTTTCGCTTTATACACTGTCATTGTAACTCTAAATGATTGAGTTTTGTTGATATTAAGCAATTCAATTGTGTCAATCGTTCATTACTATTGTGTTGCTTGTTCTTTGATGCTAGTCTTTCGATGAAGTAATTTCTGTTGTCCGTGTTTGCTAGATGTCTGCCTTGGGAGCAATGTTGCTCCAATGGCAAAATCGACACAGGACACTGAGTGTGAAGGTGTGACAACAGACGAAAAGGAAAAACAGGAACTGCTCAAACTGCTTGAAGTATTTCCAGGTGAGTCAAATAGTTTACAGGGAGCAGAGGTATTACCAGGTAAATAGGAAGTAATTCCAGGTCATAGGAGGTATTTTCAGATGATGGGAGGTGTTTCAAGGTAATAGAATATATTTCAATGTAATATAGGTCAGTAAATATTTTATTTAGCTTTTCTTCTCATTCAATATCAATATCGTAAGGGAAAACGTTTTTGACAAGAATGTTTTGTTGTTTTGATGTTTTTTGAACCAAAAGGCGTATAAGCAGATGGTTGAAATAAAGAAAATTCTTGATAATTTTCTACACACATTGAAATATGTCCAAAAGTTAGCGTTTGAAGTTTATCTTTTTTCTATAGTTTGTGATTGCATGTTCTTATTTATTGTTTTAATGACAAGACTGGAAATCCTATGCATATAGTAGTAGGAACTTGTATTGCAAATTGCCAGGGAAGCCTCTTGCATCTGGCATTTGCTTCGTAATATTTCGCATTTAGTACTTTGGTATGGTACTTTTGGAATTTTGTTGCATTACATTTGAAATTTTGGTACATTGCATTTGGCTGTGTTTACATTTTTAGTTTTTTGCAGTACTTTTGGCATTTGTTGCATTTCATTTTGGTATATATTACATTTGGCATTCGTTGCATTATATTTGGCAGATTCAGCAACGATTCGTTCGCTGAGAAGAGCGAAAACAGTTCTGACGGCTGTTGAACAGGCCAGAGTTATTTCAGACAGCGTTCTTATTCAGAAGGTTTGTTTGCAGATTTTTACCTCAATATTATTGCTGTTTCAACTTGTTTCAGTCGGAGAATTAACTGAAATCTATTAGTGACAATGCCTGAAGGCAGTATTGCGCCCGGTCGATGAAGACTGTGACTCTTCTTTCCTTTTGCTTAGTTTCTGTGAATGGTTATAGACTAGAAATTTACTGTTTCGAATTGAGGTTGAACTCTGAATTCTAAAAGTGAAACTTTGATCATTAATATTTTAAATTGAGACTTTGAAAGTATGTCTTTTAAATGGAAGTTTTGAAATTGAAGCTGAGACATTTTCTATGTGAAATTTATGATTTTCAGATTGAAGCTTTGAAATTTACTCTCTCATACTAATTGAAACTTGGGAATTTTCACTTGGATATTTATACTTTGAGGCATTATCTTTTAAATTACAAAGGTTCTGTTTCTAGAAAATTCGATTGGAAGAAGGTGTGACTTCAATGATGGACAGAAAATCATTGGTGCGACTCATCGAAAAACTCTGCGCAGGAAACAAAATCCGAAAAATCGTCCACACTCTGCGAATGCCAAACGGACAGAATAGACAGGCAATGAGAAATATTCCTCTATCGAATTTTTAGATTTCAATTTCCAGTCGTCTGATTTCTGTAGACTTCTACTTGGACATGATGTCCTATTGGTTTGAGAGAGTGGGGTCAAGTAATTTAGGAAGGAGGACGATATCAATATGCAGACTTTGTATTGGGCTGTATTCTTGGTTCGAACCATTTCCCAGTGCGGTCGCTGTGCAGAGACGTAGAGCAAGTCCTTGACTCGCAATTTCTTGGTGATTTCTTTTGATGCTTGGGCGTTAGATAGTGACCTTAATGATTGCATTATAATAATACTAGCTGGGTCACCTGGCGTTCGCCCGGGTAAAGACAGGTTTTTGGCCCTGGCAAATAGGAAGATGACGGCCGCCCCTCTACTGGGTGTCCCGAGGTGTTCCCTGAGCGAACGGCGAAGGTTTCTAGTGAATAGCTGTAAAAGTGTTCAAATGCATAAAAGGAGAGACAGACACATACACAGAATCTAGATATACTTGTAAATAAATAGTGTTTATAGTACAGACCCATGTGACCAACTGTGCAAACCGTACTGTATAGCTTGTGCCAACAGGTACGATATCTTGCAGGTGACATGATCCTGGCGAATTAGAAGGAAACTTGGCTTTTATGGGTGTGTGAGAGGTGCGCCGTTGGTTTTTGGCTCAAAGCTTAATGTGGCACAGCAAAATAAATTATTAGGACATAATAAGTGGATGCAATGAATTTTTGAACCAATGAGCATTCTTTCTGTAAGCATTTTCCTCGCAAGGTTTTCTGCGTGAGGGATTAGGTAAACCGTCTCTTACAATAGCAATTAATATTAGGTTTTGTTAATGATCTCTTTGTTGTTTTTATATAGTTGATGTTTCTCTGTGTTCCCTCTGTGACTGAGGATGATCATTTGGTTCAGAGTGCATTGGAAGCAGCACGTCAGAAGCTCATAACGATCCGATCAGAACCCACCATTAAACCGTACCAGGTCAAGGTAGTAACCTATCAGTTAAGGTCTAATAGTACCAGGTCAAGGTAGTAACCTATCAGTTAAGGTCTGTATGTCTGTCTCTGTCTCTCTGTCTCTGTCTCTCTTTATCTCTTTCTGTCTGTAGTTAATTAGCATCTGGAATGTGCTCCTGGTAGCCTCCATCTCTTAGAAAAATCTTTCTACTTTTTGTAAGCATTGGAAATCATTTCTTTTTAGCTGTGGCTGGTCTAGTATCTCCTGTGTGTAGTTTAACTTGAACAGGTCCTATTTAAATTCAATAAATGAATGAGCTGGTACCATTTTGGAGCAACACTTTCTAACTTTTGCAGATTATAATTACAGGTACATATTGATGGACTGCCATTGAAGCAGGGCTTACTCCCCGAGTTCCATGTTGAATTTTTGACACATTCTACTTACGACTATTAATTATTAATTTTAGCCATGCTAGGGTCAGGAGCAGCTCCCTCCTAGAAGTAATGCTATAGAAGTCTTTGGAATGAGCGATGATTTTCTAGTTTGCATCTATTGCTTCTGTTTTAGGATGAAGGCTCTGGAATCAATGAAGACATTGAAGAGGGTACACTGTACGATGTGGTAATTAACATTATTATCATTACTTTTTTAATTTTTACCATTATTACGATCAATACTTTTCCTGTTGTTATCTTTATGATTATTTTTTTACCTCTGAACAGTTGTTCTGAGAGAGGCTCTATATAAATCTGAAGATATGATGAAGAGTTCTTATGATCTAAATGGTTTCCAAGTGTATATGGTAAGGATTATTTTGGTTGCTCTGCTCTTTGCCATATGTTTGGCCGTTTGTCATCTTGTAGACTGCCTGTAAACGATACGGATATCTGTCTCGTATGGCTCGGTTGCGAACCCTCCATCAATTGCTTTGGTCTCTTGTTTATGGAAAACGTGAGGCTTTCTCTGCACAGGATCCGCCAATTGTCGGCAAGGGACAGGTGACGCCACCGACTGCACGTGAAATGACTCTTTCCTTACTTGGCGAGGATTTCTACACAACGGTTTGGATTCTTGTCATTAATATAATAATAATAATATCAATGATCTGTAACAATGTATGATTTGTGGAATTCCAATTATGGACAATTCACACACAGTCACAGGAGATATTAATAATGATAATAATCAATTCTATAACGATAAGACGATTTGCAGAGGCTGTGATCTTGCTTGACAGGTGGGGGGACATCCAAAGGAAAGGGTGCAGAGTTCAAAAGTCCTGGTCCTGCGAAAGAGGAAACGATCTCCAGACCTTGTACCAGACTGTGGGACTTGTGGCCATGAGACAAGCCTACACAAGCAGCCTATATTTATGTTATTTAACTGAAATATGTCGAAGTAGTATTCTACCTTGATACATTTTGCTAGTAACAGAAGAATGCCATGTCTGCATGTTTTAGCTAAAGGTTGGGGAATAAAAACTGTTTTCTATTCATTCTGTTTTTATAAAGATTGGGGAATAAAAACTGTGCTTTCAATTCATTCTGTTTTTAGCCAGAGGTCGAAGATAGGACGGACGAAACGCTAATCCCTCGCGAAGCAAAGATATCGTGGCGTCAAACTCTACCACAGCTGCCTAAACATTCTGGTAATGCTGTTCTTTCTTATGAACTGCGAAGAGGTTTTGTATGAATAACTGTTTTTGTTATGCTTTTATTTATGTATAAGTATGTATGTATGTATGTGTGCAAGTATGTGGGTATGTAATTATGTATGTTTGTATACATGTAGGTATACATGTATGTGTGTATTTATGTATGTGTGCAAGTATGTAGGTACGTATTTAATTATGTATACATGTGTGTATGTATGTATGTTTGTATATATATGTATACATGTATAATTGTATACATGTATGTATGTATACATGTATATATACATGTGTGTATGCATGCATGTATGTATGTTTATATGCGCTATGGAAATATTGTAATGTCTGTGGGTAATGTTCGGGGTAATATCCTAAGGGGGTAATGTTGGGATTATGTCTGGGGTAATGTCCTGTTCCCGGCCGTTCCACATTGAAATGCCATTTACGATGGGATTGGCAGGGTGTTGAGTCAGGGCAGTCCTTGCCTGGAAGAGCTGGAGATCAAATTGAAGCGCAGACTGGAGAGGGTGGGTGGAGACGTCAGACATAAGTTTGTTCATGTTCTAATTGTGAATTCCTACATGACAAGTGCTCAAGCCCGTACTCTCTCGTTACCCGATAATTTCCTCATCTTCGATTCTTCTTCGGTCTAGATTGTGTTTGAGAAAGAGTTTCGGTGTGGTCCATAAAAGCTCGATAACATTTAGCATCATCTAGGTTGGATTTTTTTAGGCCTGTACAAATTCAATATTGCACGTGTTGAATTCTTCAGGATATGATGAGGGTTGGTGTTGCGTTTTCGATGTCCTTCAAGTCACTCCAATCTCCGTTATCTGCCAGATCGTCAGTATTCCATTTGCGGTGAGTTTACTCTTTTCTTCCTCTGGGTACTTGCGATCCATGCGGATCGCAGAAATTAGAAGAGCTCTCTTCTGTAATGGATTGTTTTCAACGAGGATTTATTTGCTCATTTGTGTCATCCAGACCAAAAAATAAATGTAGAATGACAAATGATTATTCTATTATCAGCCCAATGACATAATTTGAACAGGACAGTTGTGTTAAAGAAAGACAGAAAGCCTTAATTAGTAAAGCAGAATTATTTGAAGTCATTAATTCGGTATACACGTATTGATTTAATAAATGATGATGTATTGATGCGTGTGCATGTATGAGGTAAAGCTTAATACTTTAAAAATAAATCAATTGCCCCAAGTGCTGCTGGCTACTAAATGAGTAAGGGTTTTCCCCCGCTAGCAGGACTTTATATGTCCCTTAGGGGCTTCTTTCTCTGCTCTCCATTGATCCTCTGCTGATATTTTTATTGTATTCCTCATCATTGTAATATTTTTGCTTTTATGTTTTAGTTTGAATTTATTCAATGGAATAGTTTGTTATAGTTAATGCGTCGCTAGTTAAATACAAAGCCTTATTTCTTGCATCAGATTAACGGACTTGAGAGTTTCCTCAGTGACCCCATCACGAGTACGACTCCATACAAGAAGCTCCCCATCGAGTGGCAGAAGATCATATCACGCAGAAGAAGATACATAACACACTTCTACAGCGACTGCAAGTCACTTGCTATGCTAGGACTACTGACGTTTGGAAGGCGCGACTTCAAGGCGAAAGAACAGGTTGGTCATTCATTTAACATTAATATAGCACCCCTGAAAAAGTCTACTTCTTTCATTCAGATATTTGAGCCAGTGGAGTGATTTAAGGACAGGAGTGATGTTTTGGTGCTTGGGGGTTTTCGTGACTGCATTTGCTAGAGCATATTCTGAATTACCTAATTGGGGGCAGATTATCTATGAAAAGGAAAAGAGAATCATTGCAGCAGTCCGATTCAATTCATTCAGTCATTCATTTTAATATTTATTAAGCGCACCACTTGTTTGCAAGCTGATTGTATCGCTGTGGTTGGGCTGGGAGCACCTTCGAGTAGACTTTTGAAAGGGTGCTATTTAAATTTAAAAATGAACGAATTTATGAAAATCCCAAATATGCCTCTCTGTAAGCACTCTTCTATCTGTGACTTAAGTTTCTTTGACATAATATCCCCTTATAGATGCTGCTGTTGACAACAAGTAATGAGCCTTTGTTTCACAAATTGCTTAAGACGGATTTGTATCGCCATGACTGCATTGGGGCGCCTCTGAGTGGACTTCTTGATGTGCTTTATGTAAATGTTAACGTGAATGAATTACTGTTTGTTTGTTACAGTGTTACATTTACGTCCACAAGCAAGCGACGTTGGTCAACACGACGCATTCAGACGTCCCCCGGTCGGAGTTTCCAATCTGTTCGTTCTATTTTGAGAATTTTGCAAACGTTGAAGATTACTGGCTGTCACTGCAATCTCTCAGCTTCAACACTCCACGAGGTACACACCACACAACCGACTTTGTTGCTATTTGGATGATACAGGTGGTCGTAATCAAGTATTTATGTAGTGCTAGTTTTAGTAAGAGGCGCTCCCGACCCAGGCCAGTGTCTTCATTTTCAAGGAGAACTGTTTTCAAGTGCTTAAGGAACTGATTAGTGGTTAAGGAAGAATAGTTGGTTGTAAGGGGCTGAGGTAGCCAGTTCCAGCTGTGGTGTATTTACTGATTTCTAAAGCAGCTCTCATACATATAGATTATATATATTCAATTAATTTCATTGAAGCCATTGAAGACAAATTAGAAATTACAATTATTTACCACCAGTCAGCAAGAACAGGGGGCCCAGAAAGGACCCCTGTTTTTGCTGACTGATGGCAAATAATTAGGTAGGCCACCTAACTCTAAATTATAACATTAAGACAAATAAGACAGAAATGGAGACTTAGAGTCAATAGCCAAAGTGTATGTTTAGTTCTAGAGAAGGAAATTGTAATAAAATAAATCTTAACTAAGTTCAGACTGAATAATAAATCTTGAATAAAAGCAAACTACACTAGATATATATTGTGTGTGTGTGTGTGTATCAATCAGTCAATCAATCAATCAATCAATCAATCAATCTATAAGACTAGACTTAGCACCTATTCAAGATATCTACTCAATGAATGTTCATTTGTCTGTGTCTGTAGTACCAATATAGAGACAAATCACCTCAATTATTAAGCATATATGAAATTACGATTTCCTGAACGAGTTTGCACCTCTGTACATCGTGAAGGGCATTATATCAGGTCTCATTGATTCATTGATTGATATTGATTGATTGATTGATTCGTTGATTTACTGATTATTGTCATTTTAATGGCAGAGAACCTGTTGGCGTTCTCCAAGCGAAAGCAGTACAGCACAGACAGGCGTTTCGACGACTGTCTGATGGAGAGAGAGGTTGGGAATGTCGTAGACAACGGAGTCATTCCTGGAGATGGAATGGGTGGAGCGGGAACAGACTCTACGTTCTTCTCGTCAGTCCATAAGCATTTTGCATTCCTTTGCTGTGTGTGTGTAAAGTCTGTGTCTGCCTGTGTCTCTGCCTGTCTGTGTGTGTCTGTCTCTCTCTGTCTGTTTGTGTATATGTCTGTGTGTCTGTCTGTTTATCCCTGTCTGTCTGTGTTTGTGTTGATACTAAATGTTTGCCCCTTTTTCTTCAAATTACCTTGGTTTATCAAAATTAATGCATATGAAACAAGTGGTGCTCTGTTCGTACCCATATCCAGCAGACAGTACATCCAAATACTCCGATTCGGTACTCAGTGGAAATAGTGCAATGATGAAACTTTGTTAGGATGTAATAGTTAATGATGTAACATTGGAAAAGCATCATGGCATTATAGTTTAATGACGTAGTGACGACGGTGGAATGATGTTGCTGTGTAATGATAGAATATTCTAATGACATAACAGTTTAATGATGGAAACGTAACAGTGTAATGTTGGTACAGTATGACGATGGAATGGCGTAGTAATGTAATAGTTGTATGACATTATAGTAATAGTGTAATGTTTGAATTGTAATACTACAGTGATGAAACTGTGTAATGGTTTAATGACCGTTTTGCATGTTTTTGTAGACATTTGAGGCGTAACTGGAGTCACAATACGGTTGGCATTGATGTGAAGATGGAGTCTATGATCGATGATGGTCAGTATCTGATTGACGAGAGAGCGAAGAAGACACAAGCGGCCCAAGGGGGCAAGACAAAGAAGAAGCAGGCTAAGATCCATGCTCCACCAGGTTTGTGTGGCGACTTCATTTTCTCAGCCTCTGCATTCAAGGAATCGTGAAAATCAAATAACAAAACATCTGTTATTGTTCAACATGTCAGAATGCAAGTTTGTATTCAGTGGTAGGTCCAACCACATGGAATGGGTTACCCCAAGAGCTTCACTCTATTCCGCACTGGGTTTCCCTTCGTTCCTCTTCCCGTGGACTTCTGTTGGTTCCCTGCATGCGCTCTGCCACAGCCCAATCCAGGAGCCTCGCCTATGTGGGTCCCACCAGCTGGAACAGCCTCCCCCTTTCTTTTCGGAAAGAGCTGGTCTCTCTTAGCTCTGCCATCTGTCACAAGCGCCTTAAAACGGTCGTGTTCTCTGCCTAAAAGCGACACTAACCCTAACCCTGACCATAAACGACCCTCATGACACGCTAAATTTTGTGTGGGTTCTGCCGTAGAAGTAGAATTTTAGTTTATTTTTGGGTCGAAGGTTCGGCCGCAGAAGATTTATCATTTTGTTAAGCATCATATTTAACAGCTCAAATTTGTTAACTGTTATAAAGAATTAAAACACTAACAACACTTGCATTTTATAAAGTGTTAATGCTTCATGCAATTTATTAAGCAGGAATATAATCTGTGATTGGGTTTACAGTTCTGATTTTAATATTCCGTCTTGTGGACGTCATAATTAGACTGTTATATTTGCATACGTACATATTTTCGGGACCCCTCCCCACGAAAAATCGCCGAAATTCGAAGCCCCCTTCCCCTCGCTTCGTACGTAATATGTGGATGGCCCCT
This sequence comes from Bimastos eiseni, assembly GCA_959347315.1. Classification (NCBI taxonomy): domain Eukaryota; kingdom Metazoa; phylum Annelida; class Clitellata; order Crassiclitellata; family Lumbricidae; genus Bimastos; species Bimastos eiseni. The sequence goes on from OY365817.1 coordinate 2,859,797, forward strand.
TACAGTTGATGTCATAAAAACGAGTATAAGTGATATTTTAAAGTTCAGATAGCCTAACATGTTAGCCTAACATAGGCTTAAACATGGAGGAGCAAAAATATGAAAAGGCAATGAAGAAGGATGACACTAAAAGTCTCTGTTATTACACAGTGTCTTTAAGCTTCAACTACTTCAATGGTCTATGTTGTCATAAGCAGTCGGAAAAACTCTGAATCTTATCCATTCGTCAGTAATTGGCAAGACAGTGAAGTAAAACGGGTGGTATACATTAACAGCCTGTGTCAGACACAAGGTGGAGCTGAACACAATATGCACATAAATAATTATATTCACAATTGTTACATTTAGACACTTTTAAATCATTTCTTTCTAATGTTGTATAATATACATGGTAATTTCTTTCAATAGCTAATGCCGCCACTGGCTGCACTCTGCCAGTGCCAGTCCCAAGCCTGGATAAAGGAGGAGGAGGGCGATGCTAATGGTCTTTGTTATCACACAGTGTCGTTAAATTGCCACTAGCACCAATAGCTGGTCACTGTTGAATTGGACCCTTGGCAAGGTGTATCGAAATTAATGGCCTATTTCAGACACAGGGCATCACTAAACACTCAAAAATTTATGTAAAACATGGCAACACTTACACACATTTAAGTCGACGAAATTCATCCTTATATTGCTGCACTCTCTCTTGTATGTCATTTGATGCTTAGTTGACACACTCACCAATGGATATGATCAACTGTTCTTTTAAGACCGACTGCTTCTCACGAGTCCTCACTCACTCTTGCTCAGTACCATCATTGCTCTCTATCCTATGTGGTTGTGTGCTCTTCTGAACTTTAGAGGTACAGCTGAAGGGTGGAAAATCGGGGAAGAAGAAGGGCGATACCAGTGTTAAATTTACGAAAGAGGTTGTCGCCGGAGTGGTACCGAAAAAAGGAGGAAAGGGAGTCAAGCGAAAACGAAATGGTGTAGTGGAAGGTATCTAGCCATTCCGAAGTTTTCATTTAAGTTGTAATGTTTCTTGTTGAGAATTGTCTTTGTCTTGATGGATTTTTCTGCTGGAGTTGGACCAAGATTGTCTCTATTTGTCCCAAAATGTATATTTATGCATGTATATATATTTGTGTATGATTGTATGTGCATATCTATGCATAGATATATCATAGATACTTATTTAATTACTTATATCTATGTAGATATCTATCGTAACACTTAACCTTTTGTTATTAATAGAGTTTAACTCGACAGCATTGCTTGCACATTTTTAGGATTACGAGTATTCTATCAACAGTGACGAGTCTCATTTGGTTTTTCTTGCAGGACTTTTGAAGAAGTCAAAGCGTGTGAGGGAGAAACGCGTCTCTGTCCAGGCAACAGACGAAGAGAAACTCACAACAAGCGGTTTGCATTTATTCTCCGCGGTTAATGACATAATTTGAGAGAATCTTAAGACCTAATCACTCACAATCATGACATGATCATTGCATGACATGATCCATCGTAATGAAAAAACATTATCACATTCATAACATATTCAATCAGAATCATTACATATTCAATCACGATCAGTACATATTCAATCATGATCATTACATATTCAATCAAGTATTATAATCATGATCATTAATATTCAATCATGATCATTACATATTCAATCATGATCATAACATCTTCAATCAGAATCATTACATATTCAATCATGATCAGTACATATTCAATCATGATCATTACATATTTAATCATGATCATAACATCTTCAATCAGAATCATTACATATTCAATCACGATCAGTACATATTCAATCATGATCATTACATATTCAATCAAGTATTACAATCATGATCATTAAATATTCAATCATGATCATTACATATTCAATCATGATCATTACATATTCAATCATGATCATAACATCTTCAATCAGAATCATTACATATTCAATCACGATCAGTACATATTCAATTACATGTCATTATATAGTTAGTTAATCATGATCATTACAGTAACCTTTAAAAAAGCAGTTTGCCTTCAGCTTAAAGTTCCCAGAAGTACACATCTCTTCATTTTATACTAACAAATTCAATCAGAACTTTACATTAGATCTTTCCCTTAGTCCGATGATGGTGTCTCTTTTTTTCAGCTGATGTGGAGAGATCGAGACGCAGGCGGAAGCACGACACCAAGGATGTGGACGCCATTCGGCTGCTGAAGAGACACCGGGTGACGTGGACCCCTCAGGAAGACAGCCTGGTTCGTTGTCATGGCGATGAACTCTCAACGATTTGACATATGTGCTGTGTGTGATTTTGGCATATGTGCTCTGTGTGATGCATTTATAGTTACCAAGTTACCTTATGTTATCTAATATTTATATAGCGGCGCTTCAAGATGCCTACTCAGAGTGACTCCGTGACCTTATTCTATCCAAATGACCTTATTCTATCCCAGTGGCCTGTCTCTATCCAGTCTAACTGCTAGTTGGGAAGGGTTATCCCATGTATGGAACCCAGGTCCTTCATGGGGATTAATTATCCTGCCTCTTGGTCCGTAGGCGTTCTCTTTTAATCTTTCGAATCTGTTCGAAATGTAGGTGAATAAAGAGAAGTTGCTGTTAGTGAAGGTGGCTTTAGGTCTTCTTGAAGATGTTCACAATGCTCAGATTAAAAGTGCAACTTCAATGAATTCAAATTCGACATTTGTATTTGGTGTGGAAATTCCCCGGAATTTTGACGATGGGGAATTTTATTGCTCATGCTGTTGTATGTTCTTGTTGTTGTTCTTTCAGCTGCTTCTGTGTCAGCTGACGAATCAGTTTCTGTCTGGACATCTGAAGCTCTGTCTGGTTGGAAATGCCGTCATTAGGGACATCATGCATGCTAACCTTGCGGTAAGAGGCGTTCCCTAAATGTTGCAGAATTTCATCAATGTTGTGCAGGGTTTCCGGGAGGGGTTTGATTAAAGATAAAAACTTACATCTTTTCTAAAATTATTTTTATGCTCTGAGGTACTTTGTTTGGAGATTACTAAGATTGAGAGTTAGTTGTGTCTTTATTTTTTTAATTTTAATTATAATTTGTTTGCCTTTATATATTTTAGGGGAGGATACAAGTATATTTCAGGCATATTATAAAAGTGATGTGTGTGGAATGGCTATTCATGTCTCCGAAGCCTTTGATGAAGGAACCACTGAACACTACAGCATTGAATCACTGAAAATTATTAATTCTTACAAACATACTTAATAATAATAATTATAATAATATCGTTTGTTTAATTTCAAAATGACAAACCAGTGCTGATATCGTGAAAAGGCACTTTATAAATATTGTAATACATTTCAATACAATGCAAAATGTATTTTGTTGTCCAGTTGGACTCGTTTTGAGAATTTTGTTTGTTTTGTAGGTATCCCGTGACAAGACTCGCCTGGCGTGTGTCAGACGCATCAAGTACATGATGAAGAACAGCGCAACGATACAGAATGTTCAGATGTACCTTGGAGAAGCCCTGCAGGACAAGGTTCACCTTGTTTATATACCTCTGAGGCAGGAGTTCCTGTGAAAGTCCTTTGAGATGGTTTCTGTGTCTCCTTTTCATAATTTTTGTTTTATCGCTTGTGTCATTTTTGCTTGGCCTAAATCTTGTCATCTTCCACCCTTGCTTCATTCATTCATGCATTTCGAGAAATTATGTAGCACCTCTTCATGCGAAGCTACTAAGTGATCTTTTGGATATTGACTGGGTAAAGCCTTGACTTAGGCACACTCTGGGTTCATTGAGCATTCATGCAATAGAATTTAAACTAGTTAATAGTTATTTATATTCAAAAAATTACTTGCAATTGAAGTTAGACACTTTGGTTGCTTTTTTTGTGAATCAGGAGCTGCTTGCCGAGTTCAAGGACGGAAGGAAGTACGCGATAAAGAATTCTGCAGAGAATGAACCGGTCTTCAAGCGATGTCTGGCAATGATTCGAGAAAAGTTCCGGTTAGTTTAGAAGAAATTTGACATAATACGTTTTATTAGATCATTTCAAGTTGACAGAAGGAAGTTTTGAGATGTTCCTTGACAGAAGAAGTAGAAGAAGAAGAGACTTAAGAAGGGGAGCTGTCTCTTAAGTAAGCCATGAGGCATCAATGGATATGATGCGTTGGTGTTTCCTTGGCCTTGGCATGTGAGGGCCAGTCCTCTTTCTCACCATTTCATCTTTCCATGTCATGGCTAGGAGGGAGGGCATGGGTGGAGCCCATGTTATGGCTAGGGGGGCATAGGTGGAGTCCCAAGTCACGGCTACGGGGGACATAGGTGGAGGAGAGATCTCGAACTAAATATCTCCTCTGGTGGGGATTTGAATCCCCGACCTTTAGGTCAACATTCCGCTATCGAGCAAATTGATCTTGTTCACACGTTTGCCTCGAATACACAGATTGGTGAGAAAAGACTTTTCTTTGATTGTTTCTCGATTGAAGTGGGTTGTTGCCCTCTATGTGTCTTTACCTGTCTGTGTTTCTATCTGCCTCTTGTCTCTTTCCTCTGTCCTTCTATGTCTGTTCATTGGTTCGTTTTCATTTTCCGAAATTTGATACCGCCCTTCTTCCAACATCTTTTTGCATACACACGCCTCGACGGCACAATTGCAGTTGTACTGCAGAGCAATGGTGCGCGAAGGACTTGCTCAAGGTCCCTGCACGGCGACGCCCCGGACGAGGCTCGAACCCGGTCACTCGGCGCACACCGAGCGTTACGGGCCGACCGCTCTAACCGATCGGCCACTGTGCCACACCGAGGTCTCTGTATATGTGTCATTTTTTCCCTCTGTGTTTGTCTCTTTCTCTCTTTATATCTGTCTCTTTACTTCCTATATCTCTGTGTATATCTCTCTTGTCTACCTCTGTCTCTGTCTATCTTGTTGTCTTTCTCTCTGTCTTGTTGTCTCTGCATATCTTTTCTCATTGTGAGCATCATAAAATTGCAATGCTGACATCTTCCTTTTCTTTCAGTTGTGAGAATGAGTCCGTGCAGGATATTCCGAACACTCCGGCGGAAGTGGTCGAGCGACTTTCGGACGTGAAGTGCACCAGTCACGGAAAGTCGATCCATCGAGACGTTGCTTCTGTTTCCGAGATCTTCTACAGCGTCCTTCATAACCTCATCCACGTCAGTTCTAGCATTCTCATGTCGATCTGTTTGCTTTGTTTATCTTGTTACTTCCGTGTTGGGCTTTTGTTTGACGTGTGGACCTTCTATGTGTCTCTGTCTGTGTCTGTTTATGTCTGTGTGTCTCTGTATGTGTGTGTGTTTGTATCTATGTATCTCTGTCTGTTTTTCTTTCTGTTTCAGTCTCTACGTCGGACCGTGTTGATCACTCTCCGTCTGTCTGTATGTCTCAATCTATCTGTCTCTTTGTCTCTCTCTCTGTCTGTCTCGGTGTCTCTGTCTATCCGTCTCTCTTTGTCTCTCTATATATATTTTTGTTTATTGAGCAAGCTGACAATCAAGCGAACGCCACTATCTATCTTTCATCTGTTGCTTCATATTGTATTTTTATGCCACGATATACATTTGATTAATGTTCGTTTTCTTTTTCTTCCGTGTCTTCATTCAGTCGGCCATTGTTCTGACGGATAAGATCGGTCGGTCTCGCGAACTTTTCCACTTGCTCTACCAATATCCGGAGTCAGTCGTAGAGTCCGTCTTTAAGTCTATGAAGAACGATCGGATGCTTACGAAGATCAAAAAGGTGAGTGATCCAAAGAAGTCAGTTCTGACAATGTCATGAAATCACTTGAGATAAAAGAATATAGTACAGCTTTAATTTGATATTGTCCTGTTTAGAATTAGTTCAGAAGTGCACACGCCTCGACAGCGCAATTGCAGTTGTAATGCAGAGCAATTTTGTGCGAAGGACTTGCTCAAGGTTCCTACACAGTGACGCACCGGACGAGGGTCGAACCCGTACTCTCCGCGTTACAGGCTGACCGCTCCAACCAATCGGCCAAAATATTGTCCTTGGCCCACCATTAAAAAAATTTTGGCAGCCCTGCTTTACTTGAGAATAGCACAAATTGTTGAAATGATTTGCTCGGTGGCCCAAGTGCTCGGATTCTAATTCAATCTGAATTAAGTTAATTAATTAAGGCTGTGGTTATTTGAGTTAAATTCTAACAATGTTGTTTTTACGTCTGTTTAGAGCATGGCAACAAAGAGTCGATGCGGGGGAATTCCTCTGACGCGCTTCGGGACTTTCCAGATCTCACAAAGGTGATTGTTGATTACTGTTGTCTAATTGTATTTAATGAATATGGAGATGGATGGAGATAATCAGCTGGATTGGAACATGAAACAGACAAAGATGTGATGGGATGTATTGGAGAGGGAAGGGCTCTGATACACACCCTGAAGTGAGTAAGAAAGAGAAGGAGGAAATGGATTGGACACACTCTGAGTGGAGACTCACTACTAAGAACTGTGAGAGAAGGAAAACTGAATGGGAGGCGGACAAGAGAAAGCGGAAGAGGACAGATGATGCTGGATTGATGATGACAGAGGGATATGGAAAGCGTAAAGAAAAGGCAAGGACGTCGAACATTTGACCCTGAGAGAAGCGGCAGAGAACAAGAAGAAGAATTATATTTACTTCGACGTTCAGAGACGTTGCTGTCTAAGGCTGTCAACAGGTACCCGGGTATCCACCTGAGGCTGACTACCCGGGTAATGAAATCGGTTTTCGGGTACTCGAAATTCCGTAAAATGCTTGATTTTACCGGAACATATTCCAGAAATATAACGTTGGTCATATTGGCTGACTGCCCAGGCAATGAAATCGATTCTTGGGTAACGACATTCCGTAAAAATGCACAATTCCCTACATTTCCTAACAAAATATCCCTGATCGATGGGTACCCGGGTCGTAATTTAAATGTTTTTTGACAGCCTTATTGCTGTCATCTTTGTTGTTATTTGAAGTGAGTTGTGTGTTGTAATGGCCTTATATTTTTAGAGGTCATATTTTGTGGTGAACCTCTGAGACCTTAACCTATGCAGCTAATGCCCCTTGATCTTGCAACTCCAGTCCCTTATGAGCTAGAATCCCATCCACCATGGCACATGGGAAGAGAGAGAAAGAGGATTCTGGGGTGGTTAGGGATGGGCTGTTGGTAAGCCACTGAAGGGTGAAGGTGAGAAATAAATAAACTTCTCCATTGCCAGAGAGTTTGGCTGGGAGTGCCTCTCGGCAGGTATTTTGGGTGGGCAGTTGCTGTGCATTATCCTAAATGAATGACTTAGTGGTAATCTATCACTTTGACATCCCTTATTAATATCTTTCGATTGTTTTCGTCTTGTTTAGCCCAGATAAATTCTTATACATGACAACCATTAGGTCGAATGTCTAATAGCGTTTGAATTAATTAATGGAAAGTCACAATGTGTGCACATCAAGGGATGCTATAACAACAGATCACAGAATTAATTGGTCTTTGTTTCTTCTTTCAGATACATGTACTACTGGCATACGAATTTCGTGCGCAATATATTCGCAGTCGTTGGTTTGTCGATGCAGCAGTTTCCTCCAAGTCCGGACAACTCCTCACATGGATCTGACTTCCTTGTCCTGAGAAACACAGACAGTCACAGTGTCGTTGCGGTCACGCTCATGTCTCTTAGACTCGTACGAATTTGGTCTTTTATTCTTCTGGGATTAGGACGACTTGCGACGGAATTTGTTTGACGTTGTTTTTGGGGATGCCATTTGAAATACTATTGATATTGGTATTATTACTGTTATTATTATTATTGTTACTGTTACTATTATTATTGTGTCTGTTACTACAACTCAGTTAAATTTGACTCTTGTTATAATCATACTGCTACAGTTTGATTGCAATTAAACAATGATTATTATTATTTTAAGGTGACGTTTGAGACAACCATACCTGAGCAGATTGTTGTGATTGATTCGATGTCAAAAGAGAATAAGACGGTTGAACGACCAAAGAAGAAGAAGCAGAAGATGGATGATGATGAGTCCGACTTAGAGGAGGAGGCGCTCATCGAAGTAGCCGAGAGGGACCGGACGCAGGAGACCTCGACCCAAGACCCCGGCCAAAGAACCTCTGATGAATTACCAGGTCGATACAGTTTAAATGTTTTTTCTTCTGTGATGATTTTTGCAAGTGTTCCAGATGTTGAACTGATTGCTGCTTCTACTTGTCTACATTTTTCTTCCTTGTTTTTTCTTTTGTCTTTTTTGTGAGTGGAACATGGTTAGAGCACTCGTCCTGTGATGAGGGACAAAGCCGGCCTTTGGGGGTGGCGAGGTCGGGCGCCGAGAAGTTTGGGCACTGATCGATAAGTTGGGGCGCCAAAACGGGTCACTTTTTATATTTTGGTGTTTTTTATTTCTTAGTTGTCAAAACCATTTTTTCGGTTTCTTATTTTGTTTAATTACATTTTCTTAAATGTCCCTTACGATGTCTTCGTGCCTTCAAGCATTGAACTAATTTACGTCATTGAAGCAAACGTCTTCAAATGACACTCATCATTTGAAAACAAATACAGAGTAAATACACAATAAAGAAATAAAACTTTCCAATATAATTTTATTTTGAATAAATAATAAATTAGGCTATATAAAAATTTTGATTTGTCCGAGAAAAATGTCAACGTTAAAAGCCGTCTGGCGGCGATTATAGAAAACGAAGAACAAAGAAAGAACATCAGTTTGACAAAAAAGTTTTTGAGCATTGAGAAACCTTTTTAAACGAATAAAACAGAACCAGAAGCACTATCTGCTGTTTCTGCTTCAAGTTCAACTGTCAACACAACCATTTCCACTGAAGGTGATTATGTGGCTGAACCAATGGCAGGTGAAGATAGCCAGCCGTGCACAATCAGTTCAAATTAAAGGGATTGAACTGCTAGAAAATAACGATGAAGTAGTTCATGTAGGCCTACAAGAGATTAATGATGACAGGTTGGAGGATATGACACAAGAAACACTAATATTATCAGATTGTGGTACTTGGCCAGTTCGTCGAAATTTCAAAACTAGACAATCTACTTGAAAGAAGAGAACTCCTTCAATTGTATATGCCATCTTCAAATAAAACTCACTGTGCCTTCAAAATCGAACATTGATGGTGAATGATGAACTGATCAGTATTAAAACATTTCTTTCTGGTAAGGTTAAGGATAAAATAGCAGTGCACATTGTGTTAACATTTATAATCAAGAGTACATGGATTGTTGTGCGAATTTTACTAGCAATTCCCGTGACTGTAGTACAAAGTTTTTCCAAACTGAATCAATCAAAGCCTATCTAAGGTCTACAATGTCACAAGACAGACTTTTAAGTTTAGGAACTCTGTCGACTGAAAATTATGTCGCCTAAGATCTAGACTCTTCTGTTATAATTAAGAAATTTCGTAATAAAAGACGCTAATAGTTAACTTCCGATATTAATTAAAGTTATTTTGTGTTCTTGTTTGTGTTGAATGCATTCTTTGTACTAATTTGTAATTTTCTTGATTCTGAAAATTAGAAACTTTTCTCTCTGGAGTCCGGACATAATTAATCGATTTGTTGTTTTTGTACTAACAATCAATAAATTAGTTCCATTATCTCATTTTGAAAGGGACGCCTGAAAACTCCGCCTTAGGGCACTAAGGAGACTAATGTCGGCTCTGATGAGGGATTTCCGGGTTTGAACCTCCTCTTCGAGTAGGAACCACGAGCAATGTATTTGGCACGATTGCTCAGCGCCATCGATTGACACGTTTTCATTAAAATCTCTAGAAATGCCTAATTATAATTCCGAATAAAATAATATGGTTGAGTAATCGACAATAGTGTTGAGTATTTAACTGTGGTTATATTCGAATGTGTTATCACAACTGTTTCTGATCGTTCTCTTAAGACTTTCTTTTCTTAATGGGTTATTTGCACTGATTAGGTTGTTCGTAAATTGAATAGAATACTCTGATATGCAGAGCTGAAGAAGTGACTTTGCTTCCTGTTCCCAATAAGGTTGACTATTCCTTCATTCAAAAGTGGAATTGTTAAGTCAGATGTGTTAATTGAATGGTGCATTTAATGGCAGTTAAATTTTTCTCGTGTAATAACTTTTCATCGTCCGTTCATACTGCGCTTATAATCATGCTGCGATCTGTCAGTTTGAGATTAAATGAAAATTATCAATATTATTCATCGTAACAATAATGGTTGTGTGTTTTTCTGTTTGGGACAGACTCTTCCGTTGTAGATGTCACTCCGTCTGTGATCATGTACAACAAGAGTCAGTCGTCTCGTACCGTTCTCTCCTACTACCGCTGTCAGTACGTTCACAGCAAAACCATTCGTCACATCAACCCAAACGACAACATCGTCATCAACGCCTGCGACGTCCGCATTCGACTGAAGCCGACCGAAGTACGAGACGTGAATGGCAACTGCGAAATGACGAAGTGGGGTCAGTTGAGTACTGAGTGTGGTTGTATGTCATGTTTACATGATGATGGGGTATGATGATGGGATATGATGATGGGATATGATGATGGGATATGATGATGGGATATGATGATGGGATATGATGATGGGATATGATGATGGGATATGATGATGGGATATGATGATGGGGTATGATGATGGGATATGATGATGGGATATGATGATGGGATATGATGATGGGATATGATGATGGGATATGATGATGGGATATGATGATGGGATATGATTGTTGATGTGCTGGACTGTCTGGTGAGAGACATCAGGGTTCAAATCAATATGATTGATTTATGATTGATTGATTGATTGATGAGTGATTGATGATTGATAGATTGATTGATTGAAATCCTCGTTTGGGTAGGAATTTGTTTTAGATTTCTAATCAATCTGATTTGGGGCGACTGATACTTATACGATGAACCCGAAGTCCTTGACTCTGGTCCACTGCACGATTGATCCCAAAGTTCTGGATTTAGGTCAATTTTATTTGTTTTTGTCCTATTGCTGACGATTTGGTCTGTTTGCAACTACTGTTGTAGCTTTGATGGCTATGGTTGAAGTCTTGTTGTCAGGAGTACTCTCATTATTCAAATGTTATTTGACTGATGTTTAAAAGTTGATGCTATTGTTTATACCTTTTGTAAGCTACTGTGCGTTTGCTGGTAGTCTAATAAAGAATATGCTTGTCTTATCAATGCCACTCAAAGGGTGAATCTAAAAGTCCTTTACTAGGGGTCGCTGCCACTCAGGAGGAAGTGCATACAAACTATCGATTAACAAGATACTGTGTATTTAAGAACGTAGTCATTGATGCTTCAAACTGCAAAACATCGTATGACCCTGTGTAGCATGTAGGTCCATGTAGTTCCATTCTCTTTTTGAAGTCTATGAACAAATACCTGATTTCCTGCATTTTTTCAGCCAGTGATGTTGAGGCCCATAGAAAAATCACTGATTGGAATCGATCTCACGTCATGCTGCATCCGAAGACTTGCCAGATGATCCTCAAGTCCATCCGAACCGTATATCCGGATCGAACTCGACCCAACCTGGTGCTCGACGTCTGTCTCGGACGATCGAAGGATCGGGGACATCTGACGAGCATTTACGGGGAAATTCGAAGACATGAATATCTCGGACTAACCATCTACCAGCTTCGAGTTAGTGGCGTCTATTTCTTTGTGATTTGTTTTGTCAATATATTATTAATTTTTTTCATTCAATTTCAAACTGACAAACCACAGTAGGATTACAACATAGTAATCATACTGTGTAATCATAGGACGAATTATGAAAAGTTATCACAGGAGTCGAATTTAACTGTCGGAAGCCGTGCATATTGTCCATTATGTTATACATCTAATTTAACTAACGCCACTGCCTATCGAAAGAAGGACTAGTCAACCTTAAAGGGATATGAGAACTGAACTTGGTTCCCCAGCTCTGCATCTCAGTGTGTTATCGATTACTCTGCAACCCTCCATGTGTATGTCATATGCAGGGTGTATGTCATATGCAGGGTGTATGTCATATGCGAGGTGTATGTCATATGCAGGGTGTATGTCATATGCAGGGTGTATGTCATATGCAGGGTGTATGTCGTATGCAGGGTGTATGTCGTATGCAGGGTGTATGTCATATGCACGGTGTATGTCATATGCAGGGTGTATGTCATATGCAGGGTGTATGTCATATGCAGGGTGTATGTCATATGCAGGGTGTATGTCATATGCAGGGTGTATGTCATATGCAGGGTGTATGTCATATGCAGAGTGTATGTCATATGCAGGGTGTATGTCATATGCACGGTGTATGTCATATGCAGGGTGTATGTCATATGCAGGGTGTATGTCATATGCAGGGTGTATGTCATATGCAGGGTGTATGTCATATGCAGGGTGTATGTCATATGCATGGTATATGTCGTATACTATTGCATGGCATATGTCGTATTCTCGTGCAGGGCATATGGCGTATACATATGTAGGTAAGGGTAGAAGTGTCCATCTAATTGAGTTTGATTTACATTTAGACTGCCCTGGAGATAATGACTTCCAATGCTTTCTACTTCGTACAGGAAACCTTTTCCGGCGTCGATGGATGCGACTTAAACGACCATTTGGCAATTATGGTCGAATGCAAGTTGGTAAGTCGTTGCTGTTTAGTTCATTTATTGACATAGTTGTTGTTTACTTACTTACTTATTTGATTTTGTTTTGAGTTATTTGTTTGTATCTCACTGATGGGTTTCTTCCTCATTTGAGGCAGTTTCTGTTTAACGGCCTTGAGCAAGTCCTTTGAAGAACACTCGCAATGTTGGCCTGCACTTTCGACTGATTCTTGGTTATTGGAATTGTGCTCAACAAATTCAAAGTGATATGTCATATGTCATATTTAATAATGAGAATGATACTAATTGGAGAATGAATAATTATGAATAATTATGAATAATTACAATATTTATTATAATAATAATTATAATGTAATCCGACTCATTTCTAAGTCCTAGGATGTAGCAATATCACGACAGGATAGGTCCTGTTGTGATTATTATTATTATTATTATTATTATTATTATTATTATAATCGTTTATTGAACAGGCTGGCAAACCGCAGAAAGTTACTTACATAAATACACAATGAAAGATAAAGAAAGTGAATTGACAGAAACTTAGATAATGTTGAATGATGGAAAATAGTTTTGTTTTCAATTTGTTTGAATAATTGATGATGTTTGTTTATTAATTTGAGCTGATGAGCATTCAGCTAGTCTACGTGATATAGTAGTTACAGATAGCAATAGTTACTGACAGCAAGTTTAGCATTAGTCAAATGCAACTGTATGGCAGTCTGAATGATAATGGACGAGTCTTTTGGCCCAAGCGATGTTGGAGAATTGGCCGCTGAGGTCTTTGTTTTGTCCGATTGGTCAGTCCAAGGATGTTTGCGTTGTGCATTTCAGGTGGTTAGAGTTGGTGTGACAGTTTTTCGTTACGTGTGCCTCGAGTTCGCCAGCAGTTGGCTCATTAGGATCGATAAGAATCTAAAGGGAAGAGGGGTTCTATTCATCGATGAGGTAATTGATGGAACACACTTCTGTCTATTTGTTGATCGATTGGTTCATTGATTGATTGATTGGTTTGTTGATTGATTAATTGGTTTATTGATTGATTGATTGATTTATTGATTGATTTATTGGTTTATTGATTGATTGGGTTGCTGATTGATTGGTTTGCTTATTGAATGTTTATTGCTTGATTGGTGTATTGGTTTACCGATTGATTGATCAATTGTTTTTTGAATGGTGTTTTGATTGATTGATTAGTTGGTTGATTGATTGATTAGTTAGTTGGTTGATTGATTGATTGGGTTTTTCGACACACATATCAGCACTAACATATTAGAATTATGACATGATTACAGCAGATACAATCTATCTGTGATGATAACGGTGAAGCAAACTCTGAAAATCCATAATAAATCAAAATAATAACATGCAGATGCATGTTGTTTTAGCCTTTGAGTTAGTCTCATTTCATTTATTCATATTCATAGATTTTATGATTTGGGCAGTTTTAAACTTTAAATTCATGGTTTGGCAATTTATTACAACCGAGTTTAAAATGAGAGAATTAAAATCGCTGCCATTTTCTTCCATATAGGAAGAAGACGTTACGATCGATCCTTGGGAATTGAGCTCCACAGCAGATGACACCTCTTCCAGTGCCTGTGCTGATGCTGCCTCCAGTGCCAATGCCTCTCCTTCCTCTTCTACAACCAACGCCTTCTCCTCTCCCATCAGCAGAAGCCGAACATCCCTCTTGTCAACAGACAGCGAATCTTCTCTCCAGTTCGTGCCTAGTCCACGGGTCACTGCGAAAAAGCGACCAAGCGACGATAAGATTGGAGAGGATGTGGAATTACCAGAAGGCGATAGGACGGAAGAACCGCCTTCAAAATGTCCGAAGGTTAGCGAGGAAGTGTGTCGAGAAACGCCACTCCAGTTTAGCGATGGAACTGAAGCTCTGAACTGCACAGATGTGATGGGGGAAAGCGTTGCTATGTCCGCAAAGGGTTTGTTGCTGATGAAGGAAGTTCATTTGGAATCTGCCTTAGAAACCCTTTTGCCAAACAAAGAAACTTTTGTGACCATTGCAGTACAGACTGATGTGGAAATTTCAGAGCCCGTGGCAGAGCATGGAGTATCAATCGGAGTAACTTTGGAGACTGATTCCGAGAGGCTTGATAGAATGAGCGACAATACTTTGTCTTCTGCCCCAAGTTGCTCTGTGTCGCCAACAGTCAGGACATCTGATGTTGAGAATGAGGCGGAAACGATACTTAGTAACGTGATTGATTCAAACATCACTAGACCTACTTCACATTCACAAATTACACCGGATGGTAATTTGATTGTCTGTTCTCTTAATGTTTCTGCTTCTCAAACTTTTTCCGACCCATTGCCTTCTCTGCCAGATGTTCAGTTAACGCCATCTGTCTCTGATGTGACGGAGTCCGATCCTTGTACGCTGTCCGAGTCAACCTCTCAGATCAGTTGTTCTGAGACGTCTGCTGCAAAATCTGCTGCTAGTCACACCTTTAAGTCATCCCTTCACGAAGCTACTGTAGGTGTTGATATATCAATGTCTGCTGCTTGTGAAGACACTCCTTCTGCCAGTCCCTCCAATTTGCTGGCGGGCATAAGCACTCCAGTTGCCAGCATCTCCAAATCTCTAGTTTGCCCAAGTGCCTCAGTTACCAGTGCCTCAAAATTCCAAGCTTGCAAAAATACTTTTACCTTAAAGAGTACTCCAGCTACTAGCATCTCCAAATCTTTGGCTTGCCAAAGTGCTCCAGTTACTAGTGCCTCGAAATCCCGAGCGAGGAAAGGTATTTCAGCTTCTAAAACCTTAAAGCTGCCACCTCGCAAAATCACTCCAGCCAATAACACCTTCAAATCCCACATTCGCAAAAGAACTCCAGTTGCCAGCGCTTCCAAATCCCCAGCTTGCAAAAATACTTCAAGTGTCACCATTTTAAAGTTCCCAGATTGCAAAAGTACTCAAGTTATTCCTCCCTCCCATTCCCCAGTCACCAACAGATGCCTTGCAAATCTAAGCTCCACTCTTCCTGAAATGAACACCAACATGACGCCAGTCAACGCCGAGATATCACCTTTCTTTCAGACCGAAGAGCTCGCCAGTCGCATTTCTACCAGAATCGACTCCAATGGTAATAAGGGAGCTAACGAAAGCTCCATCGCCGCAACAGACGACAACTATTTCTCTTCGCTCATCAATTCCGTCCCAAAGGTGCTGAAACGCCCTCGCGACTTCCTTAAGACCAGGCAGTCCTCAGAGCGCCGAGGGCAGATGAACCCCAGAAGTCCACGACCCATTCGTTTGCCCTCCTGGATGTCCCCTGCAAGTGAAACTGAACTCAACAACATTCAGAAATCGCCCTCTAGCATAACCAACCCTGCAAAATGTCGGACGCCAGATGCTGCATTGCTCGAAGCGCCAGAGACAGGAACTTGTCGGAATGTTTCAGAAACGACGGTTACTGCAATCGCATCCAACTCGAATTCCTCTCGGTTATCTCCGGTGCACACAAGACTAGGCCAGAAGTCGTCATTGTCATCTCCACGTTCCGATTCTGCTGCTGTGCCATTGGAAGTTCTGTCGCCGGCGGCTCCAGCAGGAAGAATCAAATCTCCGACCTCGAAAACTCCAAAACATACGGTGGTTGATACCCCCAGTAGAAAGACTTTACCTGTTGTTCGGATGGCCACCTTAGGGACTTGTACGACCATAACCGTTCTGTCTCCCGAGAGACCGTCCGAACAACTGGACAGAGACATGGCCAAGGCAGACATGACACCAATCAGCAATGTTCCAACAAGTCCCTCTCCGTCGCTTGCAACCATCGGTTTATCCGCAGTAGCGAGGAATTCGGAGAAGCCGACGGCCGCTTCGCACACCGTAAACGCCTCTGCTGCAGAGTCACGGTCAGATGGCGTACCCCAGCCATCAACGGACCGTTCTGTTCGACACAGGAACACAATTCCTGCAGCTGTGGGGACTTCTCCAATTCCGCCAATCAGGTTCTCACCCAGGCCCACATCGGGACCACCTCAGTTCACTACTCCTTCCTGGTCAGGGATCAGTTCTGTTCCATCCTCCACGCCCCGCGGACAGTCGATCCGGATTCGCGTTCCCGCATCTAGCCTCGGGAGCGTGTCGGGCACGAGCGAACTGGCGAGGCAGATTCAGGAGATGTTGTTGAAGCAGGGATCGTTGCAACCAGGACAACAGGTGCGACTGAGACTGCCTCCCGGGGTCACACTACAAAACCTCGGACTGGGTGGCACTCCTCCGAGTCCGGGTCAGCTTGTGGTCACTGGTGGTCAGTGTGTGGTCAGTGCTGGTCAACCTGTGACCAGTTCTAGTCAGTTGTTGTCAGGCAATAGTGAAACAGTTACAATTCAGGGAAGCAAAACCTTCTGCCCACCGAGCAATCATACTGGTGCCAGGCAGGAAGCCAGCGACAGGCAAGCGGGGAAGCAGTCCGCTGACGAGCAGAGTCGTTTCCGATTGCCGCAGGTAGATGGCGCCAGCGATGAAAATTCAATGGACGAATCGGGCGGTTGTTCTACAACTGCTGTTGCAGACAACTCGGACAACGGCGCAGCAACGGATCGTGCAACCGAGAACGGGTCGTTGCACCATGTCGACGCGGTCAGCATCAGCACCAACGGCGGGCGGATGGAGGAACTTTGTGTGACACAGGTATGCGGTTGATGTATATATTCCAGATCTTTGCTAAATTTTGCTCATGTTGGCATTTGTTCAAAGTGTTTGGGACTCCCAACTCGTACTCTCACCTAAACTCTCTTTCGATTTTAACTGAAGATGCCCCTCTTACAGTTGACCTCTGGCTAAAAGTCAGTGAAAGATCGTGATTCAATGGTAAGAAACACGAACCAAAGGTTACATGTAAAGTAATTGGACAAAGGTAGACTCTCGTAACAGATGATGTTGTACAAACCCTTTCAAAGCTGTTCTTCAACATGCAATTCTGAAGTTTGTAGGGAAGGCATTATCAAATTACAGTGTTGAACTGCATCAATTGTATTGAATTTTTGAAAGGTTTATAGATGCAAATGCAAGCATCTATAACACTGCTTGACGTAACAGAATGCACCTTGTTAAAGTATTTAAATGCTAATTGATCTGTTATAGTATTGACCTGTGATTGTTAATTATGGACCTCTGCTGATTGTTAAAGTATTGATGCATTGATTCGTAAAGTATTGATGCATTGATTCGTAAAGTATTGATGTGTTGATTGTTGATGTATGCATTGCTTATATATTTATATTAAGTATAAGAGATCTTGTTCATTTGTGTGCTTTTAATTACACAGAATATTTTTTGAATATCCAAATTGTGAGTGTTGACGAGTGGCCATTTTGGTGAAATTTTTTAGCAACCGGAAAATGCCCAAAAGCTTCCCGAAATTTCGCTGCCAGAAGGCGGAGTTGACGGCGAAAGAAGGACTTTTTCACCCCCTGCTTCGAAAGGGTATGCATTATCTGTTGTGAGAATCTACCTTTGACCTTTAGCCTTTTACTTTATGTTTTGATCTGTGTTTATTACCCTTGTATTATAATTTTTATCTGGCATATCACCAGAAACTATTGCCTTGTACAGTATGTAATTGCTCCATATAAGTCATTCACTAAACATTTTATCGTGTATGCTGGCCTATAAGTAAAATGAAACAGTTATAAATGTCCATGAAAATTTCTTGATGCCTAGTTGCCAGAGGAGTGACTGCTTATTTTTATGCAAATCAAGAGATGTTCTTGAGTTCTGGATTGCTGTGTTTAGTACGTACAAGAAGGTTCGGGTGATCCCGCGTCCGTGGCGGACACCAGAGGGCACTGTTAACCGACCCACGTTGCGGACAATGTTGGAGGCCGTGATGCTGTTCGTCATCGAAACACCGGGAGTGACACGAGGGACACTCGTAGAAAAGTACACACCTGTCCTTCAACCGGTCGCTATATTTGAACTCTTAGAGGTATTGATTGATATGTTGATTGGTGAAATGTTGATTGATCTGTTGATTGGGAAAGTGCTGATTGTCCTGTTGAATTTTGAAGTATCTATTCACCTGGTGCTTCTTATTGATTGTTAAAGTGTGGTTTGCTGTGAAGTCTACCAGCTGATGTCAAAAGTCTCGTCTAAATATGCCATTGTTTTGTCACAATTGACCAGGTTTTATTAATGTATACCAAATTATGTCATATTATAACAAATAATATAGGAGCCACCTATATTTTATATTTCGTATACCTGACTATATATACCAGTTTAAATAAAAATCTACTAATTTACATCAGTTTTAATCAAAATCTACCATAGCTTTTAGTCAAAATAGTCTATGATTTTTATAAAAATCTGCCACAGATTTTAATAACAATGTGCTTTAGTTTTTTTAAGGATCTGCCACCCTAGTCATTCATTGTTTTAGTAAAAGATCTACTACATCTGTTGAATATATTGATTTTGTTAGATGCTGGAAGAGATCGGGTGCCTTCAACGAACCTTACTCCACAGAAGCCACTCTTCAGCCTTGTTCTCATCAAGATCACGGTATCAAATTGGTCAGTTGGAAATTCATTCATTTCATTTTAATATTAAATAATAATGATAACAATACCAGTCAATCCAGAACAAAAGCCCATCCTAATTTGTTTAATATATGCCTGGGGTGGGGAATACTATTAATATTCGTAATAATATTAATCTTAATAATGATATTCATGTTTATTAATTACAACTGGCAAACCACAGTAAGATAACTTGTTTTAGTAGAACTAGATGAAGAGGAGATGAGTCAGGTGTTGGACTAGTCGTGCTTCTCATTCACATTTCTGTGACCTTGCAGACATTATAAAATAATAATAATAGTAGTAGTGGTAATGGTAATGGTAATAATAATAGTAATAATAATAATAGTGGTAATGGTAATAGTAATATAATGGTAATAGTAATATAATAGTAATAATAGTAGTAATAATAATAGTAGTAATAATAATAGTAGTAATAATAATGGTAGTAATAGTAGTAGTAGTAGTAGTAGTAGTAGTAATAATAATAGTAGTAATAATACTAGTAGTAGTAATAATAGTAGTAATAATAATAGTAGTAGTAATAATAGTAGTAGTAATAATAGTAATGATAATAATAATAATAATAGTAGTAGTAGTGGTAATGGTAATGGTAAATAAAATAGTAATAATAATAGTAATAATAATAATGGTAATGGTAATGGTAATAGTAATATAATAGTAATAGTAGTTGTAATAATAATAGTAGTAGTAATAGTAGTAGTAATAATAATAGTAGTAATAATAGTAGTAGTAGTAATAATAGTAGTAATTATAATAGTAGTAATAATAATAGTAGTAGTAATAATAATAATAGTAGTAATAATAATAGTAGTAGTAGTAATAATAATAATAGTAGTAGTGGTAGTGGTAATGGTAATAATAATAGTAATAATAATAGTGGTAATGGTAATAATAATATAATAGTAATAATAGTTGTAATAATAATAGTTGTAATAATAATAGTTGTAATAATAATAGTAGTAATAATAATAGTAGTAATAATAGTAATAATAATAATAGTAGTAGTAATAATAGTAGTAATAATAGTAGTAGTAATAATAGTAGTAGTAATAATAGTAATGATAATAATAATAATAATAGTAGTAGTAGTGGTAATGGTAATGGTAATAATAATAGTAATAATAATAGTAATAATAATAATGGTAATAGTAATATAATAGTAATAGTAGTTGTAATAATAATAGTAGTAATAATAGTAGTAGTAATAATAATAATAGTAATAATAGTAGTAATAATAATAGTAGTAATAATAATAGTAGTAATAATAATAGTAGTAGTAGTAATAATAATAATAGTAGTAGTGGTAATGGTAATGGTAATAATAATATAATAGTAATAATAGTTGTAATAATAATAGTTGTAATAATAATAATAGTAATAATAATAGTAGTAATAATAATAATAGTAATAATAGTAGTAGTAGTAATAATAGTAATAATAATAATAATAATAGTAGTAGTAATAATAGTAGTAATAATAGTAGTAATAATAATAGTAGTAATAATAATAGTAGTAATAATAATAATAATAATAATGATAATAATAATAATAATAATAGTTTTATCAACCTGATGGATCATTATTTACGTCTGGTATTTAAAAGAAATATTAATAATAACAATAATAATATTTCGTGTCCAATACAAATTTGTTTCGTTGATTTTAGTCGCAGAAGACTCTGGAAAAGAGACGGAAGTCTTTCGACCGACTCCCGGCTGTATAGTGAAACTCGGTCAGTTTGTCACGCAGCTTACATCCGGTGAAAGAAATCCATCCAGCTAATTCTAGGTGGAAAACTGTTGGAGATCCTGATTCACGCTGTGGAGAATGTCATAAATCTAGGAGCTTGTTGAATTATGTAAAATAGTGTGATGTTATTGCCTTTGCACGTTTTCATGCATCTATTGTGTGTTCCATTTGCTTAGTCCTTTGTTATTACCCTTACAGTGCTACTTGTAAGGTAAGAAGAAGAAGAAGAAGAAGAGCAGTCAGTCCCATAGGTAACCCTGACAGGAAGACATGGGTATGAAGTGTTGGCGACATTTTCTTTGCCTTGGCTTACGAGGGTGTATGGCCAGTTCTCTCACTCACCCTCTGATCTCCCAAACGTCTTGTGAAGTAGAAGCAACACTGACAGAATGCCATTTCTACTCAGCGATTATGAGCAAAGAAGGGCTTGATTATAGCTTGAACTTGTAACCAGGCTAGCACTGTAGCAAATATGCTACAGAATTGCCTTGTCTAGGGGTGAATTCCTTGGAATTTAATTGTGTAGGGATTTAACTACGTATGGATTTAATTGCCTATGGATTTAACTGTCCAGGGATTTAACTGCCTATGGATTTAAATTGCCTATGGATTTAAATTGCCTATGGATTTAACTGTCTAGGGATTTAACTACCTATGGATTTAAATTGCCTATGGATTTAATTGCATAGGGATTTAAGTGCCTATGGATTTAATTGCCTATGGATTTAATTGCATAGGAATTTAACTGCCTATGGATTTAATTGCATAGGGATTGCCTAGGAATATGTCTGACTAGGGAATCCACAGAAGAAGCACCAGTCAAAATCCTGTGTTTAGATTTAAGTCCCATTTGCAGTGTACTGTGTTATGTTTTGAAATCTGTGCTTTATGTAAGAAGCTTTATGTCATGTAAGAAGAATTTCTGTAATAATAATAATAGTTTGAAATTGACCATTTGTCTTTCGGTTGTGATGTTTCTGCACAAGGTGCAAAAATTATCGTGCAACTGTCTCTGAGCACAAACGTCAATGAATGCACGTAATGTATGAAATTACGTTACCCCAAACGATCTCATATATATATATATATATATATATATATATATATATATATATATATATATATGATATATATATATATTTATGTTACCCTACCTTAACCACTTTATCCTATAATTATTTGTAAGTATACCGTATTCTACCTTGGTTGCTATTACTGCTGCTAGCTTAACCGTTGTTAACTTAATTTACGTGATATCATTCAGTGTACCATACCTATCCATATCTTTTGTCGTTTGTTACCATTCGACCTTATCTTTACATTACCTTATACAATACCTTATCGTGAACTTTCTGTCATACATTGACCTCCTTTTTAACCATACCTTCTATATATCACAACCGATCATAGTCATCATAATATCACACAAACATTCAAAGAGTACAGGCTGACTGAATATAACGCGGCACCAAAATTGTGTTTAGTGGGCTTTTTAGAAACAGGTCTGCCACCTATCGAATGCATAGAAAACATTTTCTTTCTAGCACTTAACAGTTGACAATATGACACGCAAGAAAATGGCAGATCCTGCAAGACAACGTCATTATTATAGTCCTTCTATTATTGTTAATTGCAAGGGAACTTTTGATCTGACCTTTGCTCAGTGGTTAAATTACCCATCCACAAGTGCCAGATCTCCAAATCGTTACCGATTAGAAACTTAATCCAAATAACCAATATATTCGCTATGTGCTATTCAGATAACGATGAAATGTAGCAGTAGTTTAAGTTAAGCGACAATATGAGTCATCTGTCTTTGAACTATCACTGCATTGAAATTGCAAAAAATTATACGGTATCCATTAAAAACTAGCGCTATATAAATTCAACGTTACCTCTGGGAAAGTGTGACCCTAGGCGGAAGTCCGATACGACCTAAACAAGGTCGTGCGGTTTTAGTTGGAGTTGTTAGTTGAAAACCGGGAATGGGAGCTTCGGAGAGTACGCCGCGAGTCGTGACCTTAGAGGGAGACGATGGAAGTACTGTTGTTACGGTACGTTAAACTGCGAAAATATGACAAGTTAATGCAAACCGTGGTTGTATTTGCATCTTGTTTCACTTCTGCAGCGAAGCACGTTTCTGGTCAAACTAAACGTCGGAATTCACCATGAATATCGAGTATTGCAATATACAGTATTCTGAGCTAAATGTGAAAACCTATGTATGCTTGGAACTATATTTAATACCCGATGAATTAATTTGTACAAGCATCTTTTGTATAGAAATTTCAGTAGAAGCTCCGTTGATAAACTTAAAAGTAACCGTAAACTTGAAGATCGTCAAGTATTTTTTTAAAATTGAAATTCTTGAAATTTGATATTGCCCTTCTTTCAATATCTTTTGCTCAGAAGTGCGCACGCCTCGACGGCCCAATTGCAGTTGTACTGCAGAGCAATTGTGTGCAAAGTACTTGCTCAAGGTTCCCACACAGTGACTGACTCCAAACCCGCTCACTCAGCGCACACTGAATGTTTTGGGCCGACCGCTCTAACAGATCAGGCCCTATGTTTCTAATTGATGCAGTAGGGTTTGTCGACTCTATTCGAGAGGTTTAAGTGTTCACATATTATTTACTTACCTAGCTAAATGTTAGTACAAATATTTTTCCAGATTTCCGAGGCAGTTGCAAGACGTCTACTTGGAAAACAAACAGGTTATCGTCAGTCTCTCTAACCTGCGATATATTTAGTGCTTTTGGGGAATTAACAGCAGCAGCATGGAATGCGCAAGAGCCCCTGATAGTTCTCCATCATTGACATTGTTCAACCAAGCAGGGGCGTCACGATTGGAGCGGGGGGTCCAGAGGCAAATGCCTCCAAGGGGGGGATAGTTTTTGAGTATTAGGGGTGATATCTTGCCTTCCTGACACTTGGGATCGAGGGGTTTGCTGCCCCTGAAATCAAAAGCCCCATATCTAAAGTGGGAGATTGTACGGAGGTAATAGTAGTTGAAATAATACAGAAACAACAGTGGTGACTTACTAATCAAGGGACTCATATAGTGCTGTTGTCATGATCAATGAAATTTTATATAGAGCCTCTTCATGAAATCTACTCGGAGGCGCTTCCAGTCCAACCTCAGCCAAAGAGATCAGTTTTAAGAGAAGAGTAGAAAGATGATGATGAGTTCTTAGGTAAAAGCCAAAAGTCCAGAGGAAGCCTATTTGCAGTGTACTAGGTTGATGGCCACTCTGCATGTGTGGAGCTGATATCTCGAGACAATTATCTGCCGTGTGGAAAATTGAACCACCAGCCTCCTCGAGTGTTTGTTCTGTACGCTAGTCATCTGATTATCGGACATCCGATTCATGATTGGGAATAAGACCTGTAGTTAATACTGTTATTCATTTATCACTTACCATTTATCACTTAGCATCAATCGATGGCAACGAGCAGTTACCATGAGTGAAAGATTTGCTCAAGGTCGTAACCAAAAACTCGAAGAGAAGAGGTATTGAACTTATACTCTCTGTGTTAAAAGGGAAACTGTCTAACCAGTCTGCTTCCATGCCTTGCGTGATGTCAAAGACGCTATGGATATTGTCTATGTGACCTGGATAACAGTCCCAGCTGGAAATGTGTTTCCAGGCTCAATAATTTACCCACGGCATTGTCAATGTTGTAGCTGAAAGAGATTTGTTTTATTGAACTTTGTTAAGATTTTGTGAGAGTAGTACTAATGGAGTAGCCTTGGTGGTGACAGTTTTGTAAGGTTGATGTCACAGTTGTATAATTTATAGCATATTGATATTATTTGTGGCAGATATAATTTGTAATATATATATGTATATATATAGTTTGTTACAGATATCCATTTGTGACATATATAATTAGTAGGAGATGTTATTTGTGTCTGGTAAGCTTTCTCTTGTATTTCAGGGTTACCATCAACACCTGCAGATGTGGTAGGTTATTTGATTAAGTATATTCTTGCAAAACAGCTTTTAAAGAAAGTTGAATGCAATGAAAATTATAATTTGTTGTAATTATCAGTTTGTACCAAATAAAAAAAATCTCTCATATTTACATTTTCTGGCAACTGAATTATTGAATTGACGTGTTTTGGATTCGACTCTGAGTTCGTAGTTACCCTGTTCATGGAGACTGAAACTTATGCATAATGTTTGATAATGTGTTAATTTTGATTCTTGTTCAAGTTACATGCGATGATAATAAGAATGCTAGACACAGTTTGTGCCACTCTTTTTGTTTATCAACACAACAGAATCTCAACAGAATTTATAACAATATTTCTCTGTCCTCTTAGAGTTAAATTTTCTAATGGAACGTACTATTTAATTAATAATATTTTTATGTTCTCTCAAATTAAGACTTAGTAACTGGACATTACAAATTCATCAATGTTTTTACCTAAGATTCAGATTACTAAGTAAAAATTATTTATTTATGGATGATATATCTGTTTTATGTAATCTTGAATTGATATTTGCCATCTATATAATTTATGTAATTTGCATCTTATGTTTTAAAGGAAAAACCAGAAGTATCTTCGAGTTCTGTGTTGAGTCGAGAGGATTTTAAGACAATTGAGAGTTACTACGAACAAAGACTGAAAGCTATCGAAACTCAGGTGCTACATTTTCAGCAGAGTTCCTTTTTCTTGAATTAATAAATAATATATATTTGAAAAAAATGTTGCCACAGAATAGGATGGGCCTAGAAGGTTAGTAATAATGAAATGTACAGAAGAATTGTCATTAAAGAAAAATCTCATGCGAAAAGTCATCCATAGAAAGCTATGTTTATTTGGTCCTATCTGGCGAATGAAAGACAACAGAAAATTTTGAACACTGGTTTTTGTAAGAATGAATGGAAGAAATAGGAGAGGAAGACCAGATAGGAAATTGACAGATTACATTGGAGAATGGTGTGGAACAAGTCTTCAAGATTTGAGCCATATTGCAATGAACAGAGAGGTGAGAAGAGATGTCGTCAGAAAGTCATCAGATGATGAGTCAATGCTTGTTGATTTACTGATATTAATGTAACCTTGATCTGCTTTACTGATAGACATTCTCACAAATGAAATTATTTATTTGATGCTTTTTGCATCTCAGTCTGTGTAGGCTGCCCATGGTCTCCTGTAGGCTGTCCATGGTCTCCTGTGGGCTGCCCATGGTCTCCTGTGGGCTGCCCATGGTCTCCTGTGGGCTGACCATGGTCTCCTGTGGGCTGACCATGGTCTCCTGTAGGCTGCCCATGGTCTCCTGTAGGCTGCCCATGGTCTCCTGTAGGCTGCCCATGGTCTCCTGTGGGCTGCCCATTGTCTCCTGTGGGCTGCCCATGGTCTCCTGTAGGCTGCCCATGGTCTCCTGTAGGCTGCCCATGGTCTCCTGTAGGCTGCCCATGGTCTCCTGTGGGCTGCCCATGGTCTCCTGTGGGCTGCCCATGGTCTCCTGTAGGCTGCCCGTTGTCTCCTGACCGTCCCTTTTATACATGCTGCCTGTACAGCTCAGTCCGTAATCTGTGTTCATTCTTTTCTGAAGAGCTTTGCGTCAAGCTTTTTATTTTAGTCCCTTGCACAGTTTCACAAGCATCTAATGTGTGTAGTATTCAGCATTAATTTAATTGGTTTGGGTGAGAATCGCCAGTGATGCGTTCTTTCGTGATATGGCGTTTTATAAATAAATGTCTCATTTCAATTGAAAAACAGAAACCTGCGTTCAAATGTTGCTATTATTTTTGTATAGATTGTCCTATGGATCAGCTGCTTCAAGGCACCATGCAACTTTTTTTATTACACATTTTCACTACGGTTCCAGGCTTCTCACCAAAGTATTATTTTCTTTAAAATTTAATCGTTTTTAAATATAACAACAACAAGAATAGTTTATGTGGTGAGATAATTGTAACCATAGTAATCAATGTGTAATGTTTGAGAGGAAATTGCAATATATAGCTTTTTTAATTGCAGTTTTCACTCAAAGATTACACACTATCTGGGGTACCGGGCGTTCGCCCAGGTGAAGAAGATAATGAGACACCTTGATTGAGGACAAAGTTCGTTCGCAAAAGCCTACTGTTTTAGCTCCCCTTCTCTTTGTCCACATTCGACTAATCCCCACCACCAGAGGTGTAGCAAGATTTTTAAAAGGGAGGGGCATAATTGAAAAAAAACCGCAAAGTGCAAGAAATTTTTTTTTGCCCCCCCCACCCCACATTTTGAATTTTGCCTCCCAGAAATTTGAAAAATGGTGGGGCACTAATTATCTTAACAAAAGTTATCTTAAAAAGCCATTGGAGAAACATTAAAAAAACCGATTTGGGGGGCACTGAGTACTAAAACTGAGGGGGGCTTGGCCCCCCCCCCCCCCGTTTTGAAACTGGGGGCAGGTGCCCTCCGCTTGTTACACCCCTGCCCACCACCGCTTTGCGGACGTCCCATCACACACACCATTGAAACTGCAGATAATTTTTTACTGCTTCACTTTTTAATGGACATTATTGACAAAGTATGAGATTGATGAATAATAGTAATGTAAAAAACTTAGATTTAATACACGCTTATTTGCATGAAAGCTTTTTAATCATTCTCTCAAACGTGAAGTTTAACTTAGAGTCACTTATAAACAACCAAGATTATGACGTAACTACCATTAGACGTGATTTTGTCGATGATTTAACAGGGTCACATGCGGACGCCCGCACAGTCCATGACCCCCTCCTCCTGTCCGCATTTGTCAGCATTTTCCCATCTCCCCACCCTCCTTGTGGACGTCCTATGGATGACCCCATATCTTACTACACTTCATTTTCCCATCTCCCCACCCTCCTTGTGGACGTCCTATGGATGACCCCATATCTTACTACACTTAAGTCTACAAGTTTCTCACCGACAGATATAACGCGCTGATAACTGCCAGAATTCCCTTTTATGGCTTTTTCGAAACAGGTCTACCACCTAGCGAATGCATAGGAAACATTTGGATACGCAAACAAACTACTTAATGGTCTTTTTAGATACAGTGACACCTAGCGAATGCATGGAAAACAATATCATTTATTCGGCTAACCATTATGAAGTAAATCATCTTCGACGTCGTCAATTAAAAGTATGAATCGGTCAGTTACTGTTAACAGCCTCTACTCTGCATATTGTAGAGCCAGACTCTAAACTGAGTAAAGGAGGAGGGTGACGTTAATCATATGGGTTATAAAACAGTGTCGTTACATGTAAACTAACGTTGTGCTTAGACACCTTTAAATCGCTTATTCCCGATGCTATTATAGTGGCTAACTCGCTATAAAATAAATCGATCTGTCAGTCAATCGCGAATATGTTAGGTGTGCATTTGGAGGGCGACGCTAATGATCTGTGTAACTAAACCACTCTTTGTGATCTGAGTGCCAAGCCTTGATAAAAGTGTAGGGTGATGCCCAGGATCCTTGTCGCCAAACTGTGTCGTTAAGATGTGGGGTCCTAAATCGGATTTATGCTGATGACATGGACCTATAGACTTGATTCTGGCTTCCAAGTGACCACCCTTGTTCAAACCATGCAGGACCTGTCAATGCCAAATTTATCTGGCTTGGGACCCGGCAACAACTGGCAAAGATAGATAGACTTATATGCAATCTCTGCTGATCATTCTTGACCTGGAGCAGTCCTTCACCCAGCATCTTAACTCTGTTTTTACCAGTTGCGTCAACTTTAGTTTGTCTCCTGCTCCCTTTCCACTATTTGTGCAGCTACTCTTGTCCACAGTTTTGCTGCAAGTCATCTCAACCCTATACACTGGCATAGCGCGTGGTTGGATAGGGCAGCCGTGGCCCAGGGCGTGAATATGGAAAGGTCGCAAATTTCAGGATGGAATAACTTATTATTGCATAAGCTGCACTATTTTCAAAATGTGAGGCGCCAGACTGATGCTAGGCACAGGGCGCAATTATAGCTCGGTACGGTCCTGAGGGCAGCTGTTGTGTGTTCATCGGGCATGTGCTTTCTGATACATCTCCAGGACTGGCCGTGTGTCTACCTACCGTGGGGTATGTTAAATTCGACTGCTGTGATAACTTGTCGTCATTCGTTCACAATGTGTTTGTAATCATTCTGTCGGTTAGATATTAAACGATTATTATTATTATTGTTGTTGTTTTTATTGTTTGCAGAATGAAATCCTTCGACGGACAAGCGAAGAATCATTTGCATTGGCCGTCAGAGAAGTCGAAGAGAAGTTTTTGTATGTTGAGAAGTCACTCACTTTCATATACAATTATTATTATGATTATTATGCGTTTATTAATTGCCAATATCTAACGACCGGGTATTGGTTGATGGCGATGAGCAATTGGGAGTGAAGGACTTTCTCAAGCTCCCTACTACACAGAGATCGTCCCAGCATTACACGGGCTCCAACCATTCGCCCAGCATGCCCCGCTCTGCATTTTGCTTTGAATAGAAGTTTTTGTACAAGGGTTTTTTCTTTTAGCATTTTGTTTGTTAATGATATTTTCATGTGACGATGTAAGAGTAAAGGTCTATTATAAAGTTAGCTTGGAAGCTAAAAGGTTTTGGATAAAGGTCAAGATGAAATATTTTATGGACTTAGGATTGACTCCAAATTCGTGATTACAAGTATGAATAACTTACTATTATAATATTGTGTGTGATATTGTGCAGCTACTTTGTAAGTCTTAATTCTTCAGTTCAACATTTTATTTGGCACCCTCATTTTCTTAGCATCAGCATAAAAGGATTGGTGGATCTGGTGGCCATTCCTCTCTCTCCCTCTCTCTCTCTCCCTCTCTCTCTCTCTCTCTCTCTCTTTCTCTCTCTCTCTATCACCACCTGACTGTATGTAGATTCCTCTCTCTCCCTCTCTCTCTCTCTCCTCTCTCTCTCTCTCTCTCTCTCTCTCTCTCTCTCTCTCTCTCTCTCTCTCTCTCTCTCTCTCTCTCTCTCTCTCTCTCTCTCTGTCTCTTTCTCTCTCTCTCTATCACCACCTGACTGTATGTAGATGTGCATTAGAGCTATGCTGTGGCGCTAGTTAGTGCTTGATATTGACTTTATTAATATTATATATATGTGAGCAAAAAGTACCTATACGCATTACACACCTAGCTGCCTTCTATGTATCTGCTTCTTACAGTAAACTCCAAGAAAAGGGTATTCGGACTAGTGGGATCATTTGTCTCTTTAAGGCCTTTTTTCTTCTCTATTGCTGCCACTCCAGTTAATTAATTATCAATGTATGTATTTTACTCACCGATTCTACTCTTGGGATCAATAAACACATTGAATTGAATTAAATAGAATTGAATTAAATAGAGGTCTTTTTAAAGCCGCTGTGATCTTTTGCTGTGTTCCAGAAAGCCACTTCCGTCCTGCTCCGTTTGCACGGACTTCCAAGAAGCCGTCACCGACTGTTACCGAAAAAATAAACACGCTACAATCAACTGTGCGCCGGAGGTGAAAGCGTTTAAGGAATGCGTACAGAAGAAACGCGAAGTAAGCAAACCTTTTTACTAATAATTATTTCCTTTATCCCAGATAAAGTCACACCGAGACTCTGCTCAGATACTCGACTAGGCTGAGTATTGTAGTACTCGCCAATACTCAGACGAATGATTGGTCCGATTATTTATAAAATAAAGACAAATGCTTCTGCCATTAGTACTTACTAGTTAGTGCTTCCTAGTAAATTGAGATACAATCAATAAATTCATAATAATTGTGCAAACTGCCAAACCAAAAATCAAGGTAATTGTGTAATATTTGATACTCTGACTCGTTACTGCTCACTCATAATACTCGGTGAGAAATTGACATGTGATTCATCCTTAATGTTGGCCATCAAATACCTTGGAAACAGTCTACAGAGCATTGTTAAACAAAGACTGATTGTCTGTTTATGGGATCTGTACTCAAGCAGAGTACTAAGGCATTTTTAAACTAAGTTTCCAAGTTGAAAGTGCAGGGCCGATGGTTCAATAGACTGAGGTATTTTGCAATGTCTTTCTAAATTATTTTATTGGTTCAGGCTATCTGCTATCTGACAGAAACGTCCGCATGACGCCCGTGCCCTTGTCCGAGTTTGGATGGCTTTAGTCAGGTTGATGGCATTTTTGAATTGAGCGTTAAGATAAATTGATGCCTTGCATTGGCTGCCATACAGTTGAATTCGCCTTATGTAATAACTTGTTATCATACATTCATGCCATTACTTATAATCATGCTACAGTTTTTCAGTTTGAATTAATAATTAACATGAATAACACTAGACAGTATATAAAATGTTAAAAATCATTGCCTAACAGTGTTTAAGATAAACTCTTGTTTAACTTGTTATTTCTTGTGATTTTCATAAGGCTGCGGTTTGTCAGTTTGAACTTATGGACTAATATTGCATTCATTCGACGGCCAGTTTGATTGGCCGCATAAAGTCCTCAATGGACATCTTTACTAACAAAGGTTTTTCATTAAACAGATGTAAAATGAACTGTAATCTTCTGTGCCTATAACTATAATAATTTATAGCAATTATAATAACTATGATTATAATAGTATAATGATTATAGTAATGATGATGATTCTTATTTTTCTAAATGACATCATTTTTGTCACTTGTTACAGGCCGTTCTGGAGAGAAAAGGCGGTTAATTGTCGAATTATGCAGATAATTTTGTTAATTGCCAATGAAACATCGGAACTAACGAACACTAAAATGAAAGTCCATAGGATTGAAGTTGCGGTCAAACTTAAATATTACTTCACATCATATGTTGACTCCTTCATTTTGGGGCTAGTTTATGATACCATATCTAGGTACTTTTCTAAGTTTGCTTTACTTGTAAACATGGAAGTAATTACTAAAATGTTGTACGGGATAACTTTCGGTGAATTGAATACTGCATGAACTTGCTTGATTGCAAGTTGCAATCATGGCTTAGTTTGGTTTCATAAAGGACTTTTTTGAAATTAACTCTGTTCTTTCTTTTGGGATGATTTCCTGTATTGGTCAAGTGAGAGCCATCACCATTGCTGCCCATTTGAATGGGTATACTTGCCACCTTACTCCAGATTCAAAATAACAAAGCTATACAGAACTGCATTCTCTGTGGTAGGCCCTGTAGGGTAGGGTTTGGAATGGGCTTTCTCTGAGGTTATGTCTTTTCCTAAATCGTGTAGTACCATTTGAAGACATTCTTTTTTTGTCTGTGCTGGAGGAGTTAGTAGCACTTTTAAGTATTTGCCTTGAATGGGCTCTATTTGAATTTATTTTTTAGTAATTAATGATTATTGTCATCTAAAGTGATAGCCATCTAAAGTGATAAAGTGATAGCCTTGTAAGTATTTTTGCTATGATTTAAAAAAATGTCTGTTCCTTGATACACTTTGCGATCCGGCAACTAAGGCTGCTGTTAATGGAATCGCCAAACCCTGTTGAACCGTTCGCCCTATGAATCGACATCGGGGACTCGGGGGTCTATCTGTTAAGTGATGAGGAGGATAATGCCAAATGTGGACAAAATGATGGATTCAAAGTGTTTGATTTTGTTTATTCCTTGAGATGGCTTAATGACATTGTATATAGGATGGAACAGAGTTGGCTCATGACGGAGCATTCACGGACACCGCAAGAGAGTGGGAGAGTGTATAGGGAAATTATGGCAGGGAAGGACATGTAAGACAAGTAGGACTGAAGCGATAGTAGGACAGAGTAGTCATTGAAAGAGTCCGTGATCAATCGTGTCGGAGATGTCAAGGAGACAAAGGCAGGAAACTTGCTGATGGCTGACCGCAGAGACTAGTTTGTTGTACAGATACAGAGTAGAGTTTTGGAGTTTTGTGGTGAGAATTGATAGATGAGTTAGGATGGGTATACGGCTAGCTTGTAGTGATGCCACAATCGCTTGAAGACAATGAATATTAAGAAACAACAAAACAATTATTTTGGTTGAAACCTTTAAATACGTTTAACGACAAACATTTAAAATCGACGGAGCTCTAGTGTTCAAAATTTCTCAATGGATCCGAGTACAGTTTTGAAAATTCTAGAATTAAAGAAAGAAGAAACTGATGACATAATCAAGTGAAGATATATAAGGCTCCGTGACGCTGACCCCTCCTCTGGGCAGGATTAATTCAAGCGTGAATTAAAGATACATATTACACATAAAATGGGCTTGATCAAGACTTAATCGTCTTGATCGCTCCTCTCTCCCAAACTCCATGTGCTACTAGTGATTGCAGACATAGTTGTTTCACATTTTCTAAAAACCAGCAGACTATCTAGCGAATATTTGGAGATATTATATGAATTCTATGTGTAGTTTCATTTTCTTTGTATATTTTATTTTGCCCTACGTGATAATTGGTAATAAATTGATAATTGCTAGCGCACAAGGAAAACCAGGAATAGGCCTATGCACGATTGGTTGTAGGGGTCATTCACAAAGGACGTTCTCAATGAAGGGGAGTGGGGTATAGTAAATGTGGACAGGAGTAGGGGTCATGGACTGCGGACGTCCGCATGTGACCATGCTAAATTATCGCCAAAATCACGTCTAAAAACGCTTTAATGGTAGTTACACCATAATCCTGGTCGTTTATTTGTAGTTTTAGGTTATTCTTCACATACGAGATAATGATATACGAAGCTTTCATGCAACTAAGCGTGTATTAAATTTGAGTTTTTTACACAGCTTTATTCAATCTCGTTCTTTGTCAATAAATGTCCATGAAAAAGTGATGCAGTAAAATTATCAGTATAATTATCAGCAGTTTCAATGGTGTCCGACACATGTGTGATGCGGATATTCGCAAAGGGGAAGGGGTCAGTGGAATGAGGGCAAGGGGAACGGGGTGGATAAAGTACAATTTGTTTGCATATGTCCGTTATGGACTACCCCATAGCAGTTTACTCCTGACAACTCTGAACTATTTGCCAACGATAATGCATTCTTCTAAAGATTATATTATATAAGATTTACAAGGTTGTATATCTTGCCTTTGAAAGATTCTTCTTTTGCGCGACACTGTCACCCATCGCGTCCCTATCAAAGATGAAATCCCGCAAACGCCACACCCGAATTGTGCCCACCGAAGCGTGACACGTCGACGGTCGAAAGCCACTGGAGCGTAACGGGCTCCGGTAATCACTGGGCGTGACGGATGGTCGCATCATCGACAAATGCCCACTTAGCATCCGGGTCCAGTGGACGGCAGAGGGAATCGCCTGCCGCATCATCCATCCGCCCCTCGGAGCGAGAAAGGCAATTGACCTCTGTCCATGCATTCACATCAGCGCCTGAGAAATTCGACGGGTTTAACACCTAGCAATTACATCGTTTAGCGATCCGTTTGTGCCAGATCGATGGCTTCCCTCATTGATGTAAGCACATGCACTGCAATGGCGTCCACTCATCTTCCCATTGGAAAGTTGTAGGCGGTTTGAAGATCGAGTAGGAGAAGGATGTGCTTCTACCTCCGGAGCTTTTGTATACAATGCAGTGCAATTATAATTAGCTGGATATATTGGACTACTCTAGCAGGTATATCCTTATTCAGTTGTTATTAATTATTATTATTATTTTGCCCTGAGTTACTTCATTCCCCACAGGGACTTAGACACATGTATATTCTTATTAATATAGTTGTCCGTCTTCTGAGGTCAATGAATATGTACCCTTGAAAGCAACCAGGTTGTAATGCTGGATGCAGAAAGACGCTGACAATAGAAAAAACGTTTCGCGTTATTATTATTTTATGTTCTAGTTGTCTATATACATCGTTTGCGCCTTGTGAGGGATGATGTATAACAATGCTAAAAATATTTCTACATCTGGCTTAAAAATAATAGCGATAGTACTGATAAGGGTGACACAGTGGCTGAGAAATAAGAGGAAGGATGGCAAAAGGACAAAGTGTTCAGATATTGATGAAGAAAATATGGAGGAGTCGCAGCATAAAGTTAACCACCAAACTGAGACTAATGAAAGCATTGGTATGGCAGGTGGTTGCATATGGCTGCGAAAGTTGGACCATCAAGAAAAGAGATGAATAAGGAATTGAAGCTTTTGAGATGAAATGCATAAGACAGATTCTAAGGGTATCATAGACTCAAAAGAAACAAACGAGTGGGTATTGGAGAAAGCAGACATGGAACGAGAGCTACTTAATCTGATAAAAAGGAGGAAATTGACATACTTTGGATATGTGATGAGAAAAGAGGGAAACTGTCTAGAAAAAGAAATCATGCAAGGCACTACACCGTGAGAAAGAAAACGAGGAAGACCAAAGACACGATGTATAGACAATGTGGAAAAATGGACCGGTAGACCACTTGACAACTTACTAAAGAAGACGAGAGACAGGAAGAGATGGAGTAGACTTGTCCATGAAGCGAGGATGGTTAAGACAAGACAAGACAAGTGGCCGATCGGTTAGAGCGGTCAGCCCATAACGTTCAGTGTGCGCTGAGCGAGCGAGTTCGACCCTAAGCCGGGGTGTCACTGTGTAGGAACCTTGAGCAAGTCCTTCGCGCACAATTGCTCTGCAGTAAAACTGCAATTGCGCCGTCGAGGTATGTGTGTGCACTTCTGAGAAAAAAATGTTGGAAGAATAGCGGTATCAAATAATAAATATTTCGGTCATAAATAAAAAATAAAATAAAAGCAATGATTGCGATAATTACAATAATAAGAGCAGCAATAATAATATGGTCAAATCAAAGCATTAAGCCAATAAAATAATAACCTCTAAGTTTTGTTCGGTGAAGTTTTAATGTCCCGATGTCCTTGTACATAGGGTGTATATTGGTCTCTGGGCTCTCTGCTTACATCAGTGTAGTCTCCCGTTTACAGATCAGCTTCTTCTCTTATAATATAAGGCTGCTATTGGCCAAACCGAGGAAATGAAACTGCTTATTCTTGCGGGAAATTCAACTTTCCGCACTAGTGCATCTGCTCTAGACCAGCCAATACGATGCTCTGACTCGTTTGTTATCTCTGCTGCAGTACCCGGATTCAGAGAAGAGGAATCGAACGATTAAGCAGAGAGAGCTCCATCTGCTGATAAAAAGATTTCCGACCTTATCCATCTTTCAATATGAGTGGATCCAGTTTAACTGACAAGATCTGGGATAGCACAAGGTAATTATAGTAGTAGTAGTAGTAGTAGTAGTAGTAATAATAATAATAATAATAATAATAATAATAAAAATAATAATAATAATAATAATAATAATAATAATAATGATAATAATAATAATAATAATAATAATAATAATAATAGTTTACAAAATTAATAATAAATATGTATAATTGAAAAATATAAACTACTAGTAGTAGTAAGGAATACACGGTAAATTAACGATAAAAATAATGATGATGAGAATTATAATAATTATAAATAATTATATTAAAAAATATAATAATAATATTGATTTAGAATGGCCACTACGGAGTTGGCCAAACATTGCCTATTAATACCTAATACATGAGGGTAAGCAAAAATAATAATTTTGATAATAATAATAATAATTTTAAAAAATATTGAAAACGATTAAGGACCTACTAGTTAGTCTGTATGTATGATCGATGGTTTACGAATATAATACTAATAAGAATTCTGGCTTCCATTAACAATGACCCAAGTAACATTGAGACATGGCATCAGATTCTTCGCTTTGCCTCCAGCGTTCTTGCACAGCCACAACGGACTGGCCGCAGACGTAACGCGGCAAATGTGGTTAAAAGACGTCTCGAGAATAAGGACTACGCGAGAGAGGATGATGTGGAAGCAGATTGTGCGTCAGGGACTCGAAGGAGGGTAGATGCTCGAGAGATGTTTTTGGCAGCGGTGAATGACACAGACAACGGGAGACCCTCGCGAAACAACTCATCTTTTTCAACGTCTGTCTATTTGTACACAACGTTTTAATGCAGTGGCATTCAGGGGCTCTTTCGTTCAGCCCGATGGAGATGAAAACCTATAACAATAATAATAATGATAATAATACTACTACTACTACTACTACTACTACTACTACTACTACTACTACTACTACTACTACTACTACTACTACTACTACTACTACTACTACTAATACTACTACTCCTACTATTACTACTACTACTACTACTACTACTACTAATAATAATAATAATAACAATAATAACAATAATTATAACATATAACAACCACAGTATGAGAAGCAATAAAAGACATTAATTATGATACATTATGTTTTTTGAGTTAATTCTGCTAGTTGTTGTTTGTGACTTTATGTCACTGCTATTAGTATAACCTTCAGCGATATAGGCCTACGACTAGCATTAGTAAAAAGATTCAGAGGATTCTGTATGATCTGGTAAGAGGGGAGTCTCATGCAGATGGTGCCGCACGGGATGATACTAACCCCAGTTAGGCCGCAGCTACCAGACCCGCCTATTCCCAAGCTGACCCAAAGCGAACCTTTATATTTTCACAAGCAGGACTGACTCCCGGTGTAGTTCTTATAAGGACCACGGGTTGTTCCGTTGTTTTTAACGATCAATGCTAATCTTATACAATATCGGAAGCAATTTGCTCGTTGTTTCCCTTTGTCTATACAAGAGCCATTAATAGCTTCTACGACGAACTCCTCAGAACGCAGGACTTCTATAATTCGCATCACCAATCAAATAGTAGTCTATCCTTCAATTTCTTTCAGAGCATTGTCTGTGGAACTGCAGACACTGGTGTGACATAAATTCGTAGTGACATAAATTGTCTGTATAGGGCTATAGACCTACGTGTTTCAGAGCGATGTTTGTGTTGATAGTTTATCCAATCTAACATATTGCTGAAAATAGTGTTACAATTAAAATGCTCTTCATGTTGTTCAGTCTCTAACTAATTGCGTTGTCGTTGTCATTATTCTTTTTTTTATATCGACATCGTTTTTTGAGAAAGAAAACAATCTGACATAAATGCCGAAATGCTAACATGAGTAACAGTACATCAATGCTTTAGTAATTTTCGTCCAAGGTATTATTATTATTAGTATTTTTTCATCTTTATTATTTTATCCCCGAGATACATTATGATCTCTCTGGATTAAACAAATTAGGGAAATTAGGGGGGCA
Source organism: Bimastos eiseni (assembly GCA_959347315.1). Lineage (NCBI taxonomy): Eukaryota > Metazoa > Annelida > Clitellata > Crassiclitellata > Lumbricidae > Bimastos > Bimastos eiseni. Next base: position 2,897,907 of record OY365817.1, read on the forward strand.
TTGTTCTGGAATGGCTAGTCATCGCAGATGGCTATTATTATTATTATTATTATTATTATTATTATTATTACTATTATTATTATTGTTGTTGTTGTTGCTGCTGCTGCTGTTGTTGTAATTATTATATATTTATTTATTTTGCCCTGAGGTACTTCATTCCCCGAGGACTTAGAGATTACTAATGCTAATAATAGATTACCAATTATTATTATTATTATTATTCGGCTTGTACTCTTTTTATCTCCAGTGCCGATGAAAGTGAATTTTTCCTTGAGGTACTTCATTCCCCGAGGACTTAGAGATTACTAATGCTAATAATAGATTACTAATTATTATTATTATTATTATTATTATTATTATTATTATAATAATAATAATTATTATTATTATTATTATTCGGTTTGTACTCTTTTTATTTCCAGTACCAATGAAAGTGAATTTGCGGATATTATTGGAGATTAATGGGATAGAATGATGTGCAGAAATTAAACATTTAAAACTAAATGAACAATAATATTTCTGCATTTTTATTCATAATAATTCTTCTATTGTTAAACTAACCAATCACAGTTATCAGTCAAAAACCACGTCGGTAGATATGCCACATTCGTGTAGGTTAGCAACGAAACATTCATCGAACAAAACGCTGAACAATTCGTACGTACCCCTCTTGTGTTTATCCACACGCCCCATCTTAATAGTGGATATCGCCAGCATTCCCTTCCTCTCTCCCACCCTCCCCTTCCATCATCCCCAATATCTCTTCACACCCCTTCCCACTCCAATTCCAACTTAATAGTGGATTTAGTTACAATTTCCACCGCCAGTGGCCGCAGCATTGCGGTCGGAAACGCATCGATAGTCTCGTCGCGTGCTCCCTCCGATGGTCCGTCCGGGGGGCTGCGGTGAGCGACCGCAGCGATTGAGGCGGGCGAACGAGCGAGCGCCCGTCCCTGTTAGACACGCCCAAGCAATTGGCGTCTTCACCGACGCGAGACGGTCGGGTTCAGGCGGGGGCGCCGGATATTGTTGGCCTTCGGACCTGGTCGTCCCTAGCGCGGCGGCCACGCCGGGTCGTCATTAATCTCTCTCCGGAGACCGTCCAAATGGGAATCTAATTCCGTCCGGCACGTCGATCGGAGGCGGTGTGTCCGTCGCTCTTGTCACCTCCGCTGAGAGGACGAGCGGACGGATAGAGCCACGGCGCCAGCGGAAGAGGCAGGAGAAGGGAGACGGAGGTTGGGAGGGACAGAGGGTGAGAAGGAAATGGGAAAAGGGAGAGGAAAAGAAGACAGACAGAGACAGAGACGGAGAGAGAGATGGGTTGGAGTGGGAAAGAACAGTGTTAGTTATTTAGAGAGAATGAGGCTGGGAGTAGAGTGAGAGAATAGTGAAAAGAGAAAGGCAAACGGATAAACAGAACGATAGAAGCACACACACGGGCATAGGCAGAGACAGACAGAGGAAGAGGGATAGGAGTTAGCAGGAGAGTAAGAGGGAAGGGGTCATTGACGTAGAGGGGAGACGAGCCAAAGGGGTCAACGCGACGAACGATATGAGAATAATGCTGAAGCGTCAAATGACTTGAGAATGGGTTTCGATGGAAGTTTGATAGTATCTGCGATTGACTGAATGGTCCTTTGTTTGGAAGGGCAAGGTATTGACACAGAGATGGGATGCAACAGAGAGAGAGAAAGACAGAGACACAGAGAAACGTACAGACAGACAGACAGAGATGGATACGGACTGAAGGGCAGAGAGAAGGACGTTGACTCAGAGGGTTTGATGGAGAGAGAGAGAGAGGGAGAAAAAAAGAGAGAGATAATCAGAATTGGGATTGGATGGAGAGGAAGGGGCACAGAGGGACACAGAAAGAGACACAAGCGAACACAGAGGCAGAGATTGCATAGGTGAATATAAAGGAAGTGGAACATACACGCAGAGGGACATGAAGACGATATTGGTAGTAAGACACAAAGATAGTGGAGCTCAACGACGTTTATGGGCGCGGAGACAAAAAGGCAAGGAGACATACATGCATACATACATACATGCATGCATACATACATGCATACATACATACCATATACATGGTGAACGGAAAAAAGCGAACCTGTAGAAGTACTGTAATAATTTGTCCAATTATTTATGCATTTTAATCAAATTTGGAAAAAATTCTGTTTAATGATTATATCGAGCATTGTTAACATTTATTGGTTATAACGTGTGTTATAGATGTCCTCCTTCGGTCTCAACACAAACCCTCGGCAGTAAGTATGTGCAGCATTGATTACAACTTGATCAAATTCGTCCCATGTATTTGATACGTTGCGTATCTTTATGTGTAAAATTTTTCTTGCATGACTATCCAGATTTTATGGATAAACTTGTTATAGCAAAGTTTTGCACATGGGACGAATTTGATGAAGTTGTTCGATGCAACAATTACTGAATGGCGAGCGCGTTTTGGTGCGTGTGTTAAGGCCTTTAACACGCACTATTATCAATAAATGATAAATATGCGCTTCATGATGATTAAACTGAAATTTTTCTCATATTTAATCGGACAAATTATTACAGTATTCCTAGAGGTTCACTTATTATCCGTTCACCGTGTATTATATATGTATACGGTGCGTATACTTCCTCCAATCATCAATCCCTCTCTCCATCCAGCCTTTAATAAACAATCCATCCATGCAACCAACCATTCATCTATCCATCCATCTATCAATCAATCCATCAATTCATCCATTCATCTATCCATCTATCTATCAATCCATCCATCCATCTATCCATCCATTCATCCATCCATCCATCCAACAATCCATCCATCCATTCATCCATCCATCCATCCATCCAACAATCCATCCATCCATTCATCCATCCATCCATCCAACAATCCATCCAACCATCCATCCTCCAATCGTTTCCCGTCTACTATCGCATCATCCTTATACCGCTTGCGTCCGCCGCTTCAGCAACAGAGTTCTGTCGCCAATGGAGCAATTAAGCCAAGAAAGACAGCCAACTGGGAGAGGGTGAGGCGATCAAGTCATCGAGAGGGTGAGGGCAGCGGACGGACCCTTCGCTTGGGGCAGCGGGCAGGCAGGCGGCACATCCTGCCGACGCCGCAAGGTGAAAGCCACTGACCCCCAGAGGACCTCGTACAAACCAATCTTTTTGAGGCGCTGTACAATTTCCAGTGATTTATTACGACCGTCCGCTCAATCGCTTCAAGTTTTATGACGGGCTGCCGCTACAGACGCATACACGGATGAACTCCGGTTGGCCCCGAGCCCCCGACTCTCTCACCCACCCAGGCGACTCCGTCCCGCTGCCCCGCTGCCGAGCCGAATGCGGACGCTTCGAACAATGGACTCCTGTTCGGTTCACGCTCCCAGCGACTCCGGCAACTTACGGCCGTAGACGAGACGACGACGATGGCAATAAAGGGAAGGCGAGGCAAGGGATGACATGGGGTTGGGAAAAGCAAGGAGAGGGAATGCGGTACAGGGCAGGGGAAGAAGATTAACGAACTGCGCGCAATATGTATGAGCCAATACTTCGGTCCCTAATTGAGGCGCAAAATAGGGTGGGTGGAGTTTAAAATCAGTCCTAAAGTTCTAAACATATTGCATTTAAATCATCGACCCCCATCTGTGTCGACTGATTGCTCAACTCTCGTCAGAACAAATATTGCAAATATTCGGCCATTGTTGTTCGCCGCTCATTGTTTGGCTATATGGACGATTCGAAACTTGAAACCAACGGTCTGGTTCCGACCTGATTACGGTTTGGTTTTGGGACGACATCGTTTGATGTCTTGTTCATTAAACTCCGACGTGATATATGTCATAATTGCAATTACTTTTGCCTTATATCGGTTCATTTATCTCGTTGCTTATATGGACTCGTCTCTTGCAATTTGCTCATCAACCGTCTGGCGTATAGGATTTCTCATCAACTTTGATTACCGTGTTACAAGTTCTGCCTGCATTTTCACTTTACTCTACGACTTATTAAGACCTGTGGAAAAAACGTCATTTCGTGGACAAGAAATTACTTGTAGTCAAAAGACTTTTTGAAATCAAGAAATTTTCTGAATCAGGTTGTGGAGATTAATCTAAAAATTTTGAGAAAGTTTTATGCGACATTTGAGCTAATCTGTGGTCATTTTTTAGACGTAGAAGAGAGAGACAGCGAATATCTGTTTCATCAATGGGTGTCTTCTAATCAAGCAATTATTGCTCATTAGTTTGGAAACGGCTTTAGATTATTGCCTCCTGCTCGGGTAACTGAAAAAAAATTGCCACGACATTTCAGCCACATGATTGTAGGGTCATTCGTGTTGGCAGAATACGACAAATGATTTAAAACAAGTGAAAGAACAAAACGGTCAAAGGGTTTCTCAAAATCAAAGAGTTATTACGCATCATTCGCGAGCGTTATCCATCATTTTTTTAATGCATATTTGTGCCACGCAATTAATTACTTAAGTGTGACCGTTTGAATGCCGCGATCCATGCAGGCGCAAGAAGTGGAACTTAGGTGTGTTATCGTCCGTTATTCATTGTCAGGCCATCTGGACTATGTTCAACCATCCATCAGTTATTGATCGGTCAGCTGAATGCGAGAGGTGAGGTAGGTGTGTTCTGGCAGTTGAGTTTTAGGTGAATGTGCGTCTAAGGCTCTACGCCAAAGAAGTTGTTGAGTGGTATGGGAATTATAACAGCACGGTTCTTTAGTAGACCTAGAAAGGATGGTTTACCATAAGAAGGATCAAGGTAAGGCTGTGCGAAAAGACGGAGAAGCAGCCTCTGGTGGATATTATTAGACTATGCCAATGGTTCCCAATCTTTGTCGTCTTAGGGCAACTTTTATATAGTTGGAGGACATGATGAGCCATAAGGTTTAAAACAATTATTTTAAATTTTAGCAGATTATTGTTTTCAAAATAGAAATTACACATGGATAAAACTACACTAACTTGATGTTTACTTAATTATTCTGTCAAATATTCATTTATATATATTTTTTACATCTTTAATAGCTTGATGACCACTTTTTGAGGCCTGGCCACTTTTGGCCGGGGACCACAAGTTGAGAATCGCTGTATTATGCGATCTGAAAGATTGACTTGTCCTTCTTTCCTTCTTTCGCGAGACAGCGGCGCTCGATAAATCAGATGTATAACGCAATGGGCGCATTGCATGGCTGCCGACAGTTAAAATTCGACTTCTGTAATAACTTGTCATCATTCGTTCCAAATGCACTTGTAATCATACCGCGGTTTGTCAGTTTAAAACTAAATGGAAACTATTATCATTGTTATTATTTCATCAAATGTATCGCAAAACCAAAGCAATATAATTTATAATTATTTTTAATTTCAATGCACAATATAAAAAGTACACATGCCGAGGGACCTTCACAAATCGTGCTCTCGCTAAAGAAATCGTCCGTTAATTCACTATTACAAATACATATATAACTAATTCAATTACTATTTTACAAATGATATATAATAAATAGATATTAATTTTGGCAAATTGCGTATAATAAATTAACATTTGTTCGTACATAAGTCTGTTGCTGCAGTTGTGACTGTTATATACCCTGCGAATGTCTGTAACTGCGTATACTGCAGGCGTATAAGGTTCAAAGCTGGTGCTCAATAATTCATTCTGATGTGGCTCCATATATAAACGACTTAAAGAATCATTAAAACCTAGAAATTCTATAATTTTTCTGAATAATAAGTTTCCATAATCGAAGCAAGCCATGATTGTCCGATTCTACGGCCGTACTTTCGCCCCAAACAATTTCAGGGCAACTGTGCTTGATTATCTTCAAAGCTCAGAATTGCATGCACGACTATCCTAATTAATTAATCCATGACACTGAGGTAATCATTCGATTACCGTGTTACCTTAATGTTGGCCTTGGACGAGTTTATAGCCAATAAGCACTGCAATATTAATTACATTTACGGCAAAGCAATTCGGCTGTGAGCGACACTGGCTTCCTGCCACAACAGTTTCTCTTCAAATACACTGTACAATTGTTCTCTTTGGTTTCACGAATATGTTTGCGATTGGATAAACACGAGTAAAGAGTTACTAAATACGATTAAACGGATAAACAGTCGTAAAGCTAACACACACTCACCAATACAGTAGCAGTATGGTTATGGTTATGATTATAGTTAAAGCTGTTTTTCGTTGGTTTACATTTAGAAATGAATCAAAATTCTTAGACTTAAATCAACAGTCAACACACGCAAAATACCTGTGGAAAATGAACATTATACTTGGGCTGCTAACTTTTTCTAACCTGATTAAATAAATATTTTTAAACATGATTATTATGTATTACACAAATTCGTCAGCTGTTTTAATTAGCACAACTGAATATATTAATACCACATTCTCATTTATTATTATTCTATTTAAATAGTTTAACATTCCTAGATTTTATTATATTTGGTTCTCATAAAAATAGGTAAAAGGAACATTCAAAAATTTTTTCGAGTTGGTTCAAACATGTAGACCGTTTAAAATAAACATTCCTAAAGTTGTTCATATTTGGTTTACATTCTGGAACTGCTTGAAAAGTCTGCAACTGCTGTCAGTCTCCAGGAGTTCCATCACCACGCCCAGTTGCTGAGACAGGAATCGTCCGTGCATCATCATCATCTTTATCGACGTTGATCTCTTCATCAACTTCGTTCTCATCTATAACCTTAGATTCCGTTGTTGGTCCTGCTGCTGGCGTCGATTCTCCATCCGCTCGTGGGGCCGTTGCCAATGGCGACAATCTCTCATCATCCTCCGCAGCCTCCTCCTCCTCTCCATCTTCCTCGTCATCGTCGTCTTCATCTTCATCTTCGGTTGCTGCTGCTGCTGCCAGCTGTGGTTGCCATAGCGACGTGTGATGCTGCGAGGGGTATTCTGAAGGCAGGGTGGTAGCGGAGGGCGGGGTTCGAGTGGGAGGATGGAGAGGGGAAGAGGAGGGACTTTGCTGAGGTAGCATCTGGGTTAGGGAAACGCAGGGGTCGCCAGTGCTGAGGGATCGGCAGTTCAGACCGTAGGTGACCCGAGTCTGACCCGGGTCGCATGACGACCATCCCCGGTTGTAGACGAAGAATGGATAGCTCGTAGGAACTCGAAAGGTCACCTGGAGCAAAGAAAAGGTCAGGGCTAATGTATTGGTGACGCCAGTTCCAAGATCAGCAGACAAACACTTTTGTCTTGCGTGACCTCAAAACAGTCATTGTTAGCTATTTAGTTGTTAAAGCATTTTACATTGTTCCACTCCAATGATAAAAATCGCTCTCTTAGCTATATATAGGCTAAATTATATCAAGCAATTTTTTATTATCATTGTGATCATAATAATTAGTACTACTATTTATTTATTCATTTATTTAATCGTATGGTTGCGCAAAAATTCTTCTTACTGCCATTACTACTAATATTGTTATTGTTATTATTATTATTGTTATTATTATTATTACCATTAATTTACTAGGCGTCACTACATAATGACCAGGAATAGATAGCGTTTAGCAACTTCACCACGGATTGAACTTTGACAGTGCCAGAGCCAAGCCTGGAGAAAGGAGGACAGGGCCTGTAGAAAACAAGAAGCGACAGAAAGTCCAACCATGGAATTCACAACATCAGTCAATCGCTTGTCTCATTCATCTTTCGTTGTGACTGATGCCTTGCAGTGATATAATAATACATGTTGGGCGACAGCGTATAATATTTCGGAGACTGAACAAATTGTTCGGCATGTGACAGAGGTGGTTCCTGCGTATGCACCTTGAGCAAGTCCAGCACTCGGAATTGTTTAGCGCCTTCAATTCATTTCTGATGTATGCACGTGCGTTTCTGAACCTTTGAAGGAGAACAAAATCAAATACGTTTGCTTTGTATTGGAGTACTTCTGTAATTTGTTGCAATGATATTTTCATTGACGCTGCGTGCAATTAGAATTGAAGATATTGATATTTATAACTCTAGTGCCGCCGGAGTTGGGTCGTAAGCGCACCGAGTTGATGTCCCTGAATTGGAGCTATATAAATCCTAATAATAAATTAAATACATTAATGAAATTATCTTGAGAACGAACGGAAATAAAGCAGACTTAGAATAACAATGAACATCGATTTTTAATTGAAAATGCCGGACAATTATTTTAGTTGTTAGCTTTTCTGATGCAGTAGGCCTACTATCATACTATGGTATATTGTTGGGTGCACTGTCCTGTTCTTACTATCCTGTTCTTACTATCCTGTTCTTACTCTTCTGTTCTTGCTATCCTATTCTTACTATTCTGTTCTTACTATCCTGCTTTTACTCTCCTGTTCTTACGATTCTGCTCGTACTATCCTGGTCTTACTCTCCTGTTCTTACTATTGTGCTTTTACTCTTCTGTTCTTACTCTTCTGCTCTTACTATTCTGTTCTTACTATCCTGTTCTTACTATCCTGTTCTTACTCTCCTGTTCTTACTATTGTGCTTTTACTCTTCTGTTCTTACTCGTCTGCTCTTACTATTCTGTTCTTACTATCCTGTTCTTACTATCCTGTTCTTACTATCCTGTTCTTACTCTCCTGTTCTTACTATTCTGCTTTTACTCTCCTGTTCTTACGATTCTGCTCGTACTATCCTGGTCTTACTCTCCTGTTCTTACTATTGTGCTTTTACTCTTCTGTTCTTACTCTTCTGCTCTTACTATTCTGTTCTTACTATCCTGTTCTTACTATCCTGTTCTTACTCTCCTGTTCTTACTATTGTGCTTTTACTCTTCTGTTCTTACTCGTCTGCTCTTACTATTCTGTTCTTACTATCCTGTTCTTACTATCCTGTTCTTACTATCCTGTTCTTACTATCCTGTTCTTACTATCCTGTTCTTACTATCCTGTTCTTACTCTCCTGTTCTTACTATTGTGCTTTTACTCTTCTGTTCTTACTCGTCTGCTCTTACTATTCTGTTCTTACTATTCTGCTCTTACTATCCTGTTCTTACTATCCTGTTCTTACTATCCTGTTCTTACTATTCTGTTCTTACTCTCCTGTTCTTATTGTTGCAGAGATACTTTTACCAATTGTCTGCTGCTTGTATGGGTATGGCTACCTCTAACTGTCTCGCTCTCTTTCTATTGGTATCTCTCAGCAGTTAGCAAAGGGTAATGGGGAGCTGTAGTGGGTGTATCGTCTATAGGAAGATGGTGTCAAGGTTGTTCCGATACACACTTTTAGTGTAAGGTAGATGTTCGTGTTCAGTCTGTTGCTGACTATAGTTAGTAGTTACGCTTGACTGCCAGCAGGCATCGTGTTTCGTGGAATTATAAGCCTAAGCATTAACCCTTACCCCTCCAATTATTTTATCAAATGCATTAAATTTGGCGGCTCACAGAGGTCTCAGGAGTGGTAAAGGTTAAGGTTAAGTTACTCCTGTCCTGTCTATACGCGTCTACCGCCATCGACGTTATGGCCTCGGTCTTCTGTTCGTTTACGTCTTTTGTCAGCGCTTCGCTGGTGAAGGTTACTTTAACTTTCAAGAATAACTATTGATATTTAATCGAAACCCTAGCCTTTAAGTTCTTTAACTTCTCTATAACGTAGCCTATAACATCTAACATTAAATACTGTTTGACTCTTGAAACTCTTGTATCGTTGGCTGAGCATGCATGTGCCTCCGTACACAGGATTCTTAGTCATTCTCATTTGTACTTTCCCTGGAAGTTTATTATATTCAACGTCGTTACAAGTGTGTAGTCATAGCATATCAATTTGAAAAGAGTATCTATGTCGATCATGAAATTCTTACTGTGCTGGCAGAAAGAAATCCACGCATGGGATTTTTAAATATTAGGATGCTGTGCAGAGAGAGGCAAATCTTTATGCAACGCTTTTCACCCTTAAACGGATAACTGCGGAATTGCCTTTCAGGTAAAACTTAAAGCAATTTATTCGCATTTACAGCGACTAGAAGCGACTCTAAATACGCGACTAAAAGCCTGTCGAATACGAAAAAATATATATTCAGAATGGGAAAGACAGAAGCGGGATGAAACAGATATTTCATGCGACCGATTCAGATTCAGCGAAGATATCCAGTAACCGCGAGGCATCAGCAAAGAGTGAAACTTTGAAATAGGCATTTTCCCACTGTTTTTGGGTTTCATCGCACCAGTTTGCTGATGATGCTCAGGTCCCTCTTCATGGTCCAGCGTCCTATGGTTTAGCGTTTACTAGAGCTTTCATCTGCCGTAAATGCTTGGATCTCCTCCAGTGGCGTAGCGAGGCAAAGCACCGCCTGGGGCGAAGGTACAAAATGCCGTTTCTGCCTAGTTTTCCATCACTTCGTTCTTGCATATATAGGCCTACCCCGAGGTATGCACAAGGAGATATGCATACGGCGCCTGTTTTGAGTGCTTTCATAAAGCTCTTATAAACATTATGATTATTCTATTCAGTATTCAAATAATTGTAGGGCCTACAGTTAGTAACAGCATCAGCATGCACTATCAAAATTGAAGCTGTATGTCCTTTGACTAATTAAAATGCATTATCATTGGATGAAAAGATATGAAATGAGAATAAGATTGTATTAATTAAGAAATTAACCAGTTATAAAACAAACAAATAAAGCAAGCCTCACAATAAAGTTACTAAATGTCTTGCAGGCTAGATCGAAAATTATAAAAAATAAAATCAAAATAAAACAATACAAATCATAGGGCCTATTCTTTCTCTATACGTATTGAAAAGAAAGTCCTAGGCCTAAACAATAATTTAATTATAGTGAAACCATAGTAAGTATGGTACTTAGAATAGATTAGTAACTGATAACTTTGACTAATTGGAACGCTCATGAGTAGTAACCTTCAAGGGGCGCAGTATAAATTTTCGCAATGAATGAATGAATGAACTTATCATACGGATTACGGATACGGTCTCATACTTTCATTATACCTGTCAACTGTTACAATTTAAAAATTTACTTTTCTTGCTTTCCCTGCAGCAAAATTACTAATTACCTTGTCAAAGTTAATTTTGCTTGTCAAAGAGCGTTCAACTGAAAGAATTGCTAAATTGGAATGTAGTGATTCTCTAATTGTGGGTCTTAAGTAGGTTTTAATTAGTTTATTTTAATTAGTTTTAGTTTTGAAAATCCAAATTCTGTTTAGGCAATAACCCTTTCATCAACACAGATTCTAATGAAGAAAGATTTTTTGATAAATCCAACTTCTATTTAAGTTAGATTTCGATTGTGAATCCAACTTTGCATTAATTTTTTCATCACTCAAAGTAGGAAATAACGTCTTTCATTACTCAAACTTCTGTTTCAGATACCTTTATTTGCATCAATACATGATGCATTGTGCAAGTTTTTTCATAAATAATATTTATATTTAAGCAGAAATTGTCCTTAATTAATCGAACTTTTTACTTACTAAAGAATGATTTTTCATCAATCTAAGAATTTGCGCAATATTAAAATTGGAAAATTTATTTCATTTGATAGGTGCAAAAGCCATGACAATATAGACAGAGGCGGCATTGCCATTTTGCAGCGTGTCTATTGACACTAGGCGCCATTCGATGGCCCTCCGGTATATCGTATACGTTAGCTTTAAGTCGAGAAATAGCAAAAAAGCTTTAGGTTCAGACAACAGCCGCAAGAATCTTGAAAAGTGTAAGTTAAAAAAAAATAATTTTTTCCCCGAAAATGCCGCCCCTAGGACAAGTGCCGCCTGGGGCGGTTCGCCCCTTCACTCCCCCTCGCTACGCCACTGATCTCCTCTAATTTGCGACTGAACTTTGACAAGACACGGTTTATATGGTTTGGTAATCGCCTCCAGCTTGATAAGATCGATATAGCTTCTCTCCATCTCCGGTTTTCCAATTAACCTCCTTTGTTCGTGACCTGGGAATTGTTTTGCTTCATACCCTTACCTTCACTAATCAGATGAACTCAGTTTTCAGATCCTGCTTTTATCGTCTGCGTCAAATTCGTTACATTATTAGTTCTCTCTCGCTTCATGCTGTCACTACTTTAGTCCACACCATGATCTGCACTCGGGTGGACCTTGGGAATGCTGCACGTTACGACCTTCCTTCCAATTAAAATGATTTCACATTTTATTCATGGTTTTTATTTATGATCTCACATTTTATGTGTACATGTACATAAAATGATTTCTGTCAAACTTTGGTTATTCTTAATGCCATTGCTCGTCTGATAGGTGGCATTAAAAAATATTTAAGAGTTTATTCGGGACTCACTTCATTCACTCTTTAATAAACAGGGCCCACTAGTTCTAAACCCTTTTCCCTATGCGCAATAATTGAGATGGCCCGACCTTTCCGAAGGTTCTTCTACAACACTAGTTACAGAAGTTTAACCAAAATTACCTTCAAACAAGAATTGAAACCGTGATTAAATTATTTTACAAACTGTTATTGAACTAGAACTGATGTGGAGGACGTATGAACTGAAATAGAAGTAAAGCGAAAATTATTTCGTGTAGTAAAATTTTACTGTGTTCTATGTATCAAGATGATTAATTATGCCAGAATCTCACATAAAGCGTTTTATTGTATAGGTGGCCAATATGCATAATATTATTATTCACCTATATTTACGATACAGATATTGTAACCTTTCTCTTAAGCTCCTGGAGGTGTACGCATCTGTGTGTAGAGTGAGAGAACGAAGAGAATTAGCAGAACCAAACATCCGAATAAACCAAAAAGAAAGAAACAGAAAATTACAAGTATGAAATTAGACGAAAGGAGAAGATGGTAAAACGAAAAGAGAAAAGAGAGAGAGACTTGAAAATGAATAAAAAAAATGTGGCAAGTAATCTAACGAAAGACAAAATGTTGTAGCAAAACCGAAATATGACTAGTTGAAAATAATTGAAAACACGAATGAAAAGAAAGAAAAGAAAAATGAAAATGAAAGAGGAAATTGGAAAAACACAAATGAACAAGAAAAAGACATAGAAAAACTGTTTTAAAAAGCAAAGAAGGAAAAAAGGAGAAAATGGAGGAAGCGAAGACAGATAAGAAAAGAACTTGGATAATAGTCGAGGATAGAATTTGGATAATAAGACAAAACAGAGAAGGACAAAGAAATTAAAAGACAATGAGAGACAATTGGAGAAGTGTATCTTAAAGACAATGAGGCAACAATGCCGGAACTTTATTCGTCATTTGCTTCATACCCGTGTCTGCTTCGCTCCGACTCGGAAGCAGAGTGCTGCCTCTCCAGTTCCTTCCATCTTTCGAATATCTTCCACCTTGCTCAGGTCCATCTTCATCGATCCATCCAGTCCAGTGTTTTGGAAGAAGTCGTTCGTCTCCAGGTCTTCCACTCGCTTGAGTGTCCCATCCGCCAGCTGGATCAGAGAACCTCTGGTGAAGAAGAAGAAGGACTCGGAGGACGTAGAGGTAGATGATGGAAAAGTGGCTGCAGGGGGCGAGCGGGCTTCAGGTCTACTGGAGGGCGAGAGGGACCCAGGGTGGAGCAGGAGACCTTTGGCGGAATCGCTCGTCGATGGGACGAGCTTGTCGGAATTTAGTCCGGAGCAGAGGTAGGACAGGGACGCGATGGCGGACGTCCGTAGTGGATCCAGTTGGGCACCTTCGGGATTGGGACGCAGCGATAGGAGTTCACCGGAGCGGAAGAGTGACGATGGTTTCCCGGGACAACCGTCCTTGTTGTTTGGCGGATATCGCTGGAGGAACGTCTTCCGAGTAAGTAGAGACTCCAGCGCCTGGTTAGGCGAGATCGACTTATCATTGACTGAGGTCATTAACTGGAATTGGTCTGAAGAGGAGCAGCTGCCATAGAAGGAGGGCTTCTGCGTTGGATGGTGCATCCAGAGGCCCTCGAAGTGCTGCTGCTGGGCCTGTGGTGGGGGTGGAGGCAGCGGCCACCGGTCCGTTGGGAGGATAGGTCGCGGGGTCAATGCGCGGAAGAAGCTTCTGTTGACAGAGGGACGGCCGCTCCCTAGGCGCATGTACGGGTAGATTCCCGGGTTGGGACCTGATCGACGTGCCGGGTCTTCGGGCATCGGGTAGTAGCGACTGTCGGCCAGGAAGCTGGCCTTGTGAAGGCGGGTTCCCTGCCGCAGGGAACGAAATGGAGAGTCGGGTTGCTGGTGTCCGTGTCGCGGGTGCTTCTGGTGGAGGTCCGTTGAGGGCGACCCGGGGTCACAGCCGTCCTCTGAGGGGACCGTCATCTTGAATCCGCCCTTGGAATGATAGAGCTGGAAGGACGAGGCGCGGATGGAGCGGGTGGCGAACTTGGCATCGAAGTAGAACTGGGGAGGTTGTGTGGGCAGGGAGAACCTCGATGGCGCGACTGAGGATGATGGGGACCCGGATGTTGGGTCCCAGACGTTTGACAGCACCTTACCCTTCATTTCCAGGCAGTTCCGGTCCTTGGCGGAAGCGGAGTAGTTGGTCGATGGCGAGATTACATCTGGACTGACCAGGGGAGGACGGAAGCAGCCTTTGAAGGAGTCAGAGGCCGTCAGGAGACCGCAAGAACCGCTTCCGTTGTGGTGCGAGAACATCTCTGGGTATATGCTTGCACGTTTTCTTTTGGTACCTGAAGTAGGTATCTACTGTTATGTAATGTAAATTATTCTTAGCTAATTTATTCCTATCCTGGAATTTCTACAGCTCAGCTATCTTGATGCACAAGACGTTTGTTTACAGCGTCTTCTTCCGACCAATGAGCTGAACTGTTCCCTGAATAGGAATATACTCCTCTGACTCCATTCAACTGCATGTTACCCACATTGAGAGAATCTTTCGCCTTGTCCAATTCTGGAAAATGTGCCTCATAATTTTCTGAATGTATAAGAAAATTAAGGACTCAATACGGGATACCTGTGTACTGTGGCTCCATTTAATAACATTCAGTTTGAGCTCAAATTAGTTTGTACGATAGGCTATTCTTTAGGAAGAAAAATAAAATCCCGGTTCTCTTTACTTTTGGAGATTACGATTACGATTACGATCACTTTCTGTTTCGTTGTTGTTTTGTACTTGACAGTAGATGTGCTTTAAGTTTTCAACCCCTTTGGGATCTTGTCGGTATAATACATAAATCCGCTGTTATAATGATGGATCAACATTTCTATAGTGTTTCAATCTTCTAAGTCCGTATATGGCGAGAAGAGAGACCCTGCTAAGTACTCGACGTGCCTCAGATCCTGGTGATTTTGACAGTGGCAGTTTCTCTATAAATAAAATGGTTCCTCGGTTGAACACTTTGCGATGACAAGACTTGATTCAATTATTCTTGTAAGTCCTTTTCCAACGGATTATGAAATTTTTTCTCATTCCATATTACGCTGTCGTCGAATTAATCAACTTAAACGATTTAATAACAGAATCACTCCGAAAGCAACATGTAATTCTCATGTTTTACTTGCCCGAACTAACTTCAGAAACGCCATCGCCAAATAACTTCCTTGCGTCGAAACCAATCCTAATAATTATCATTTCTTTACTACGATAAATTCACTGAACTTAAGATATCTTATCGCTTCCTAGCGACAAATACACTTCTCGCTTTTATGGCACAAGCAATCCAAGAATCGTCTTCTCGTTCGTCTCGCGTTTATCGCCATCATCATCATCGTCGCATCCCGTAATCGGCCAGCCTCCCGGTTGCAGCTGCCCGCTCCCAGCGTCCGCCTCCTGGATGCGAGCTGGACCCACCCAGCTACTTAAGCGTTGAGCCCGCGCTTCTCGGCAAGCGCGTATCGCGGCGTCCCATCTCGCGTACTACGGGGGAGTACTCGACCAGTGATGGCGGTGGACTGACGGAGTGGACTGCCCACTGGTCAGTGTTGACCACTCAGCAAGCCTGTCCGGTAATTAGCCACTGACCGTTTGATATCTGGTGGTCCCTTGGGAGACCATTTGTTTGCGGAAGATTAGAGCGGCTGATTAGGGATGCTTCCATCGCTTGTCGGCACTTAGCAACTACGTCTGATTGCTGGAGGGGGCTTCTCTTAAGTGGGTTGTAATTGGACTGAATGGGGCGTTTTGCTGCGACGTAGCTTAGGCACTTGTAAGTGATTGTAATTGTAGATTTGTTATTGGTAAATGCCTAGGAACCTATAAGTTATTGTACTTGTAAAGTTATTAATGTAATTTTAAAATGTCTTGGAATGCGGTTGGCAGCGGTATAATAAGACAAATGTTTAAACTCGTAAGCCTAACTAGTAACGATTAGTGCACACAATGTCATGTTGCTTTCGCTTGAGTGACATGACGTGAGAATTGACGAAATGTAGGCCCTGCAGAACAGAGCATTGAAGTCCACACGTTTAAGTCATTAACAA
The DNA here is from genome assembly GCA_959347315.1 of Bimastos eiseni. Lineage (NCBI taxonomy): Eukaryota > Metazoa > Annelida > Clitellata > Crassiclitellata > Lumbricidae > Bimastos > Bimastos eiseni. Next base: position 2,914,297 of record OY365817.1, read on the forward strand.
CAGTTGCAAAGAATGACTTAAGATATATGTAAATAATTGATATAGAGTCTGTGACGATTTAAGAATACAGATTCCAATCTACCCGTCTAACTTGCCCTAAAATGGACTTAAAATTAACAAAATATATGACATAAGTTAACTTTACAACAAAAGCGTTAAAAAATAGGCTTACTTTACCACAAAATGCAGACCTATATATTCGGATGTATAAATTGGCAGCTGACAGGAGTAGACTACAGGTATCGGTTAGTCGAGTGCGATAGATTCAGATACGAAGGTTGAGGTAGAGGCACAGATTGGTATGTGGATGAGGATTGTGGATGGTATACGACCTGTGTAATGCAGTTGGAACGAGTTCAGCCTCTTGCTCTGAGACAGTTAGGGTGTAGCAAACAATTGAGCAAGTCTTTCACTCGCATATTGCTCAGCGCCATCGATTGATGCTAGCAGCGCTTAGATGGGTATAGGCCTATATAACTACTGATAGTAATGGCAATACTAAAACTGCATGTGGAGTCAACTTAACGACCTTTGGCAAACGGGTAATATATTATATGACTGCGGCCTCAGAAACAAACAAGCAAGACAGCTTGGTACAATATATAGTGAGCTGTGAGGTAATGAAAGTCCTGACCTTGGAATTCGTCAATCGACGGTTTAATGTCTGGGATATACAGAGAAACAAAGACTGCACAACGTCCCATGGACTGCATTCAGTCGATCTCCTATCTTCTCTTGGGACTCATGGATCTTGAACGGTTCCATCTCAAACAACTGTGGATAAGAATTGCGATTTTGCTGAGAAGCTACGATCGATGGCGGCGATGCATACAATGAAGATAAGAGAGGAGTTCTCAAATCAGAGTAGTTGAGTCTATAGGAAATATCGTAAGGATTTGATTTGAATTGTTGAATTTGTTTCAGTTTTAATTAATTGTATTTAATTGAATTGGATGTCATTGGATTTTATTAGGATTTCATTGGGATTTCAATTGATTTTGTTTTATTTAATTGGATTTGATATTTAATTTGATTTATTTTGATTTCATTGAATCTCATTGGATTTCATTGGATTCTATTGGATTGGAACATAACAGCGAATGAACGCTCCCGAACAGCATGAAGGCAGAATCGTCATGGTAGACGTCTCAGTCAAAATCTGACAGGTTTTTAAATTCAGGTGATTATAAACACTATAAACTCCGTAAAATCTGACGCAATCCTATCTATGCATTCAATCCGAGACTATCCCATAAATAATAATCTTATCCAATAAGCCCAATCACACTCAAACCAGTCGTATCCAAACATATCCTGTGCAATCTTAATAAAACTTATGCAATCCTAGTGAATTTTATGCAATCTTAGTGAATTATATGCAATCTCAAAGAATCCTTTGCAATCTTAATGAATCTTATGCAATCCTAATGAATCCTATCCAATCTCAGTAAATCTTATGCAATCTCAATGAATCCTATGCAATCTTAATGAATTTTATGCAATCCTAATGAATCCTATGCAATCTCAGTGAATTTTATGCAATCTTAATGAATTTTATGCAATCCTAATGAATCCTATGCAATCTTAATGAATCCTATGCAATCCTAATGAATCCTATGCAATCTTAATGGAATCCTATGCAATCCTAATGAATCTTATGCACTCTAAATAAATCCTATTCAATCTTAATGAATCCTATGCAATCTCAGTGAATCTTATGCAATCTCAGTGAATCTTATGCAATCTAAATGAATCCTATTCAATCTTAATGAATTTTATGCAATTCTAATGAATCCTATGCAATCTCAGTGAATCTTATGCAATGTCAATGAATCCTATGCAATCTTAATGAATCCTATGCAAATTTAATGAATCACTCTCAGTAAATGTTATGCAATCCTAATGAATCCTGTGCAATCCTAATGAATCCTATGCTATCTTAATGAATCCTATGAAATCTCAGTGAATTTTATGCAATCCTAATGAATCCTATGCTATCTTAATGAATCCTATGAAATCTCAGTGAATTTTATGCAATCCTAATGAATCCTATGCTATCTTAATGAATCCTGTCCCTTTCAGTTAAATCTTATTGTAGCTTATTGTACCCTAGAATGTCATATCTCCTCTAAGCTCTTCGCTTTCAGATGACAAAAAACAGCGATCGTGCTTCAGTTATAGTTTTAATGTTAAACGACCTACCTGTTGCGGGCATCTAGGTGATGTAAGTCAGTTTAGCGTGCTAGATTGTCAATTTCAGAGGTCGAGGGTCAAATCTTGGCTAAGCAGAGATCTGGTTTGATATCTCTGCTCCACCTCTTCCACTATGTAGTCAACTCACCTGCAATGAGTACACCGACTGTACACTGTCGGTCGGAGGATGATACGGCGTGGGAGAGATTCCGGCCATCTCTCCTTTCATATGCCGAGGCTAAGTATATCATGCTCATTGCGGACACAGGTCTAACTTAAGGAACTGCTCCTCTGTGCTTCCATCTGCTGAATGTATTGAGCAGATTCAAGTCAATAGCAAAGTATTCTAACGCTTCAAACATCTTCTTTCTTCAAACCGACTGAAAGTTCCTTTGTCTGATAGTATGGTCTTGACTCTCTTGAGGATTGATAACACCAGCTACCTTGTAGTCATAACCAATCAATTTTTACCGATTCCTCACCTGGAATACCAATATCGGCAACAATAACATAGGAATATTGGAATAAAGGCTTATATCTCAAATCGTAAATTTATTTTTCGATGCAGTACGCAGGCATATAATTAGCCTATAATCTTCCTTAATTCATTAATGGTAAATAAATACTGCAATTTTGGTTGGGCGACTAATTACCACTCTGGACTAATCATTAAATAGACCAGTTTCACTGCCTAGTAGGCTAGAGCCTTCATAATTATTTGCAAAACTCATCCAGCAGCAACCGCAAACTTAACCATATTCCCAACCTCATATATTTTGAACGCTAATAAGATTAGTTTACTACAATCGATCAAGTGTGTAGCCTATATAAATTTGTGCATGAATCATTACCGGTCGCGTATGTAAACTAATTTAAAACATCCATGCTATCATTAAATACGCGCTGTAACCTGCTTTAGCATTTTTAGACGCAGACAGACTTCGTGATTAGACTACTTACCATTGCACTCTGCCTAACGTGTCAAACAAGTTTAATTTTGGGTAACTCTTAATTACTAGTTATGCTGATTTATTTTGCACCCTAGACTTATGATCATTTGACTGATGACTCCATTTACAATTATTTATCGTACTTTGATATAATGTTGATCTTGCTAGTGGTATCAAAGTCCACTTAGGGTTTCTCCCTATTGCTTTCTGTCGAACCCTACTTAAAGATTCCTGCCGCTATATCACGTTCATTAATTACCAATACAACTTTGGCTGTGGCTTTGGTTAACAAAGATGGATGGGCTAAGGGACGCGTATCGTTCGTAGTTGAAATACAAGGACGAAAATAATACCCTGTGTAGGCCTAATTGAAAATGTATCAAATGACTTCGATCATGCTCACAGCTGGATCCTTACGACCTTAGCCTTTCATTCTTGAACGTAACTATAGTTTGTTTAACAGTTTTGGGTTTCTCTTTTGAGTTTCTCTTCTGGGTTTCTCTTTCGCAATGAACAAATCGCTAACTGTAGGCCTATGACTTGATTTTTTTCTTTGTACAGAAAATTTGCTTATAAGCAGCAGACCCGCCAACAGAAATTCCTGGCCCTAGGCAGAGATATTCCGCGCACTTAGGCAGAGCAGTCGCAGCAGCCTATCATCAATAAGGTCGCGAACAAAAGATCGCAGACTAATAAGATCGCGGCACAAAAGATTGCCAATGCACATTGGTCCTTGGTCGATCGCCAAACACCAGCGACCCGATATCAAAGCTGGGTTGATGAAAAGAATAATGCATAAATGGAAGCTGGATTGATGAAAGGAATTCAAGCTCAAGCCTATACAGAAGCTGGATTGATGAAAAGAATAGAATATTGCTTTAGAGAAACTGGATTGATGAGATAATGCCGCATAAACGGATGAAAAGAAGGCTGTGTAAGCTGATGAAAATAATTTTGCCTAAATGGAAGCTGGATGATGAATAAAGGCCTCGAAACTGTTTGACCATAGGTGCCAACTTTTGGTAAGAGGTACTGCCATGGGGCAAGAGATTAATTTCCAAGATCCGGTGATCGGATCGTTTATCCAGCCCTGTTATCCCTCTCCCCGAGTCCCCCTTTCCTCAAGCAATTTCAACTGGAAACGGGCCAATTGTAATTTATTTATTTATTTATTCTGAAATTTGATATCGCCCTTCTTCCAACATCTTTTGCTCAGAAATGTACACACCTTGACGGCGCAATTGCAGTTGTACTGCAGAGCAATTGCTCACACCGAGTGTTACGGGCCGACCGCTCTAACCGATCAGCCACCGGAAGCAACAGTGCTTTCCCCTCAATTAACCAGTCAACAACCATGGGCTAATCGCCCATAGGTGTCTGATGTCGTTCTAACAACATCTCTCCACACCTCTCTGTAGACTCTGTTCCTTGCATCGTGGCTCAACGCTCAACTCTTGGATGCTTGTTCCGTTGGTTCCACCCCATTCTTCAATGTTATCTGTCCATTCCGCATGTGGTCTTCCTCTTATCTATTCTATCCTTTGTTTCTTCCTGCTCAATCGTAAGGACAGGCACACAACAACAGCGAGTATTACCTGCCAAAACATTAAAATTTTCTGTAACCACTAACTAGTACTAACTTAAACTTTCACTAACAAATCTGATTTTATAGCATTTACAGATACACAAAATGTTTGCCACATTGCCAGTAAAACAGACTATAGTCACAATCTTACTTTGACTTTATGTAGGCCTAGTGCCATTCAAGACTACCTTTTCTTATTCTAATTAATATTCTAGCTCCTGAGGGCCGTAGACCTCTCTGTCAACAATTTAGTGCTAGATTTGCCATATCTAATATTAAGTCCGATGTATTACTTGATAATGGGCATCGAAACAGAATGCAGGAAAAAATAGCAATGGAGAGGTGGATTGGGTCGGAAGAGAAGGAAACCGTTACGATGAGTTCAAGGTCACGACATCTGATATACTAACAATTGGAGCAGTGATGGGCTATGTGTAGCCTGGAGATTATGTGACCTTTAGGGTCGTGTCTAATCTAGCTTAAGAGAAGCTGTATGCACTGAATCCACAGAGGCAGCAGGGACTTTTGTCCCAGTGCTCTCCAGTCTCAGTTTGCAAGGTTCTGGGATGAGTGCATAGTTTCACCTCCAGTACTATTTCATTGTGGACAATCAATCGGCTACACAAGTAACTTTTCACCACACCACTCTAAAATAATAAAATATGATTAATGGAAAAGGCATGCCTCTATATTTACTGTTGATGAACGAAAGACGTCATTGTTTAGAAAGCTCGGTGCTTGTTATAGTTAAGAATTCTGTAAGATTTGAGTTATTGATTGCCACAGCATTACAGGTTATTAATTAGTAACTTAATAGTATTGTCATTACAGTGGATAACATTGCTGCGAGACGTTCACGCTTAGAAGTACATGTAAGCTTACCAAAATAAGATATTGTCGCCACCGTCGGTAAATTAAGAACTGGCTTGGTCGTCAGATAGTACAGCAGTAACAGCACAGCACACTATCCTGAAAACAGACAGAGAATGGCAACGTGCTGCTGCCAATCTTCGCCATGCAGTCAACCAGTGGGATAAACTGCACGCTCAGAGACCACCACGAGGAGGTGTTGGCAAAGGTCTCCGTAGACTATTCATTGCAGCTCTCAGGCAATAGAAAGTCAGCACAAGTTTGGCATAACCCACAAATAGGCCAATTTTAGACATTTTCAATTTCAGTTATTTGCTTTTACTTGGATTGAAATGCAAAGCAAACATTGGCGCTGGGGCAACCGCGAAAAGACGCAAATCAGAGACATGATCGTGCGTAGAAATAGCCAGAGAAAGTTCGGAAATGACATACATGTACTATACAACCATAGGCCTATAAAGACTGCGAATGAGTGAACGACAACAAAGTCTGTGAGAGTAAAATTTGAATGAGAGATAAAACGGAGGAGAGTAAGAAAGCAGACATGACAACGATATCGATAGAGTGAAACAGAGACACGGAGTTTGAAGATTGGGTACGAAAAACAGGGTTAATGATATATAGGAAAGGTAGATATTTAAAGACAGATTGCATAGATAGATTGGTAGATGGATAGACAGACAGACAGATATGTCGGAGAGAGAAAATATTAGCTGGCTTGGTAGATGCGTGATCACAGAGATCGATTGATTGATAGAGAGGCAAATACAATGAGAGATAGATAAGTGGATCGAAGTTATTATTGTTAGATAGGGATATACACAGAGAAATTAGTGTACTGAACAAAAATGCCGTTTGGTTGATAAAAAATAAGACGAACAGGAGACTGATAATAAGATCTAAACTGAAAGAATATGGTAGCGGCAGACGCAGTATTTAATTTAGAGTGAGAAGTAGGCTACGATTAAAGTGAGCGAAAGATTAAGAGTATACGAAGCAGATATTTTTGATTTTAGCGTCTCATAACGTTTAATCACAGACAACTAGGTTAGTTTAAAGGACACAATGTCAAGATAGAAAATAACGAACTGCCTGAGAGACTTGTAATGAGTGGACTACTCAAATGTACCCTACTTAATATTATCTCAAAGCCAGGGCCATACAGAGAAAATGTGACGCATTGGCCCATCACATTTTCTCAAGCAAGCAGTTGGAAGGTAGCTCTGTGTTGACCTCAGATCTACACAGAGCTTTCTTCGAACACCTTAATCTCCTCGTGTCAGACTGAATGCAACATATTCATTCAACACCTCTGAAGCTCTCTTGAATTTGCTGGTGTTCTGCACTTGTCTTTTGAGTGGCGCTTTAGAAAAATGTTCATAAGTTAACGATTACAATTAGAGTTCGCAGCAGATTTTTACACTGAACGCCATTTTCTTTTCGTCTGTGCATTTAGATGGAACTAATTCGTGTTGAATTGTTTACTTGTGGAGGCAATTAATTATCAGAACTTAAGCAAAGGAAGATACACGGATCTTAAACTGACGTATACCAAAACTGACCACAGTAAATTAACAGAAAAGAAAAAGAAATCTAGAGCAAAACTGAAAGTATAGCAGTGAAAAAACACAGAATGAACTGAGAACGGAGATATAAAGTAATGAAACAATCTGACGATGATGAGTCCTTGGCCGTCAGACAGGTCCGCGTATACAAAACTGCCGGACTTCTTATATGCCACCTACGTTTCACAAGAGTGAGGTGATTTCCCATTGCCTTCCTTCCTCACAGACAATTCTGGGCAATCAACTTATCCAGGGTCACTACGCAGTGACCTGAGGCAGATTCAAACCTGGGACCTTCCAGTACACGGTGTAGAACGTATACTGTTACACCACCGCATCCTACATTCATCAAACCTAGTATAAAGCAATTAATTCTAAAGCTTAGAATTCTAAAACTGAACTCAGCACTGTAGTCCTTCTCGTATCGGTCTTCGTATCGAGCAACGCAACTCATCCTCCACTCATCTCCTCTGTCCATCGCCAGCTCCTTCTCGGTCTTGTCTCATGACATGTCCACTCTCCAGGCATCCCAGGTTCCAGCTAGTTCTACATGTAAAAGACAAAAAGGATAATGCAAAATGTCACAGAGTTAAGAAAGGGAGTGAACTAGATAGCAGGGAGAAAATGATGTAGAGTAGGATAGATTGCAATTGAGCCAACAGTAACTTTGTCATTTAACTGAGCTGCAACATGCCAAACTATTTTTTCAACGGCAAAGCATAAAGACTATGTTGCCAAAAGCTTTCGTAAAAACCGTGTTATATTCATCCACGTCAGGGAGGCAGCCAGACCTACGACAACATTTTGGACACAAGAAAAAAGAAAATAGGTTCAGCAGACCTAAGACGAGTAAAAATAGACATAATAGAGCTGTAAACAGACTTGAGACAAGCAAAAGAGAAATTTAGCAAAGAGACAGGCAGACAAGACAAAAAATCCTCTGTGGTTCATTATGCTGGTCGATATTTTGACACATAATAAGCATCTTCCAAACGACCTGACGATTTTATTAGCAGCAAATCTATGGGATGTATAGTGTAAACATTCATAAACACTGAAACTAACCTAGTTGTTTGCACGACAGTTGGTCAACTGGATCATGTTATTTGCTTCGGACTGGAGCTGAGATCCTTCAAGCGAATAGCATCACACGACCATTACAGCCGGAGACAGCTCGAAGGCAACAGGTAGCTCTCCATGTCAGATGCCACAGCGCCTCTACCAAGACGAACGGTGCCAAAACAGCCGGACTTCTTTGACCTGCGTAATGTATAAACCTGCTGATGTTGTCTAAATCTATACGGTTCCACAATTGAGTAGGCCTAGAGCTAATTAAATCAATAAAACATTGTAAAAATGTGATGGACAGATCAAAATTGCAGACTTATTTTGCATACTTGGCGCCACAATCGTCTGGAATTCTGAAGCTCGAAGTTCCTGTCTTTTGCCATGGCTGCTAACCGCTGTCTGCATGGAAATACTTGGGTTATGGTTAGAATAAAAAAGAATATACCTATGAGGAACAGTAGTAGGTTCATACAATCCAACGCTGGAAGTTTCTAGCACTAGTTCTTTAAAACACGCGACCAGTTACAGAGGCCAGCAAGATAGGTCAGCACAAACTAAAGGATCTTGTGGCCAGGAACTGTAAACTGGTAAACTAACCAAACCGCTGTACCGTGGGTACAATGACAATTGACACGTTGAATATCAACATTATTGTCACATTGAACCGCGTAATTAACTCATTATTGATATTTTAAGCACTAAAATTATGTTCAACTTCATGAACTTTTCAATCTACAATTGATATTCGATTATCTATTGCGACTCTCAGTGACACACTTTACAGACTCAGCTCACATTGACAATCTGTTAAAGCCAACATTTACTCATCGTCTCTATCTAGGCCTCCAGTCTCATCAGCTCTTTTGGCGTAGAAGTTTTTAAACTCGCCGATAAATAGCAGTTAAAAATCAAATTTTGTAGATAATGATAGCTAACTCGATCTCTAAATTGAAAAATTCGATAAGAAATCGTTGTTTTGTAATCAGCTGAGTTTACCTGCTACCTCTCGAAGAAAATTCAATCGAAACAGAAGCCGAATACGGAAGAAATTCGACGAATAACAGCAGATCTGGAACACGTCCGTCTTCTTTGCGATCTGCACTGCAACTGGCAAATTAATTGAGTCACGGGCTGAAGATAATACGATGACGTAATCTTAAAGTGCCAACGTTTGTCAATTTTAGGATGCAGTCTGAATTATCTGTTGGCCCCTATTGCAAGTAAGTAAGTTAAGTTATTATATTCTTTGTTAATAATGACGATAGGTTTATTCTTCGAAAGGAGGCTATGTTGGAATAGACACCGTAGTTTGCAGTCTGTTAATACAGACGGTCATAAACAATGAGTAACCATAGGAAAACGAGTAGTAATGGTCCATAGACTATGGATCATAGGCTAGAGACGAACGCTTCACTCAAACACCGCGAGCAATAATTGCTCACATCCAATTATATTCCTCGCTAATTTTGCAAATACCTACTGCATGAAGAATAAAATTGCTTGTTGGCATCAATTGGTTTCAAGCAACTTCACAAACATTCGCTACGTATCGTTTATTTTACATGGGCCCACGCACATGCAAATAAAAGTAGGGGATTGTTGATTAAATGGCGCAGACCTTAAATTTATGTGCCAGAAAGAAGAGTCTGGCGTTTAAAAACATATACTAATTGCTATGGTCGATAAAATTTATTGTGTCTCACTGTCTGCATTTCGTAGTCGTCATCTCCGAACTTCTAAAATGGCACTTCTAAGGACATACTCTTAGAGCTTTAAGCTGTATTAATTATGTCACAGTGTAAAATATATAAATCAGTCAGCAAGTAAATCGGTGAATTGACTGGAATATTGCTTAATTGATATTAGGCCTACCATCCACTCAGTAAGTCCATTTAACAGTCCATTTGATAATCGATTAACCGATTTCTTAAATTGTTTATCGATTATAATTTAGTTACTGAAATGCACAAAATGACTAGAATGAGAATTAGCAAAATCTTGCAGCCAGTTGTTGACAATATTAGAATTGGTTCTTTGTCAAATTGATTAGAAAGTCGATTAATTGATTTTTTAATTGCCAATCAGTTAGAATAAATATTAGGTACTGAAATGTCCCAATCAATACGAATTAGAACAGGAAAACTTTGGCAGCTGTTAGATTAGAATTAGCTGCTTGTCTAATCGATTTACAAAATCTAATTTGCTGATTAGCTGTTTGATTAGTTTCCCATCTCCGCCATCTATGGTCTAACAATTCATCTATTCATTTTTGCATCACAGATCTCTAGACAGCGACTTAATGTACGAAGTGATCTGTGCCATGTTCGAACGCGAGGTGGCGCCAGGCGAGCACGTGATCCGACAGGGCGACGACAGCGACAACTTCTACGTTATCGAGAACGGTATCTTTGACTTGATCATCCGTCGCGAAAGCGATCAGAGCCAGAAGGTCCTCCAGTTCGACGGTCGTGGCAGTTTCGGTGAGCTTGCCCTCATGTACAACATGCCTCGGGCAGCGTCGTTGGTGGTCGTGATCCAAGGGATGGCCCTGCTCGAGAACAGAGAGAGGTCGCCCAGCGTCTACGCCGTCGGAAGAGTCAAGGTGGATTTCTTGGAGAGCGAGTGCTTCGCACGGCTGCTCGGACCGTGTCTGGACGTCATGAAAAGAAAAACGATGGCCTACCAGAAGAGCAACTTCTAACAGGGTTCGAACGTGATCGACACTCAATTCGTGACACATAACGTCGAACAATAATTAGGCCTATTAACTATTAAAGAGGTCATGTAGTTTGTGATAATCGCGGTCGAATCCGGTGCCCCAGAGATTGAGGTCAAGCTTCGATCGATTGGGCCTTGCGCCCCAACATCTTGTCCACCATTTTCCAGTTATTAAATTGACAATTTCTAGATCGCCGTATACCCACAGTTTAGGATACCGTACCGCCACAAACGTTGCAAGTCATCGATTTTCCCTCTGGTCTTTTGTGTCTATCTCTGCAATACACAATGTCGTCTATAATTGAAATTAGGTCTCACGTTTTCACGCTGTTACCAAACTGAGAAATATAACGCACCAAATGTTATCGCGTGCGAAATTTATGGGAATACTTTTATTTGTAAATAACAATATAACAATGATCATTATTTTGTTGTTGACGATGCTGTCATAGCCATGCAAAGATGGTAGGCTTAATATTCAATGCGGGAAGTAGGCCTATCGGCTTAATCGGCTGGATCATGCATATAGGTAAATGCAAGTGTATGCAACCAATATCACGTGGGAAATTTTGCCACCGCGGAATGATTACAGCAATTAAGATGTCATAATTACTCTTATTATAAATATGCGTTTTCTGCCATTTGACGAATTTACTCATTGAGAAAAAATGAAACTGCATTCCTTCATGTTCATGTTCAACAATTTATGGCCAAGGATTAACTCAACTGTATAGTTTTGGACACCTTTGAGAAGTGTCGTGCACATTGATCGCTAGGTGGCGTCGCATACGAGCTGTGTTAAAATAATTTATACGATAAATAACTAATTACGCGGTTACGTATTCTTTGCAAATTAATTCTTTATTCCTTAAGTTATGAGTCGGTCAAGTACTACCGCCTGTTCAATTTGGTTGAGTAGCGGCTTACAACTTTTACTATTTAATATTTTAGCTTATTGATTGAAGAAAACTAAATTCCTTTATGTCCAGTGATTGCTGACCAGAGATAGGGTGAAGAAGAAATTTAGTAGGGGCCTATCAAGGAATTTTATCTTTAAAAAAATAACAAAATGATAAAAAAAATCTTAGAGTCGTACGTAGACAATTCTTTGAAATTTCAAAGTAACAAGGACTCCTCTCTCTGCTCCTGTCCCTCTCTCAGCTCCTAAGCCGCTGGAGCAGAGAGAGGAGCAGGAGCCAAGTAAGCGGACAGTGTCCTGTCTCACACCATTTTCTCTCCCGACTTCGTAGGAAGATATATTACGTTCCGCTACATTTGCACCACGGCGTGTAGGTTCCAGAAGAAGAACAGTTTGTGTGGGGGGAAACCGGAAAGAAACGAAAGGATTGGATATTACGGACTTGATTTGGTATAGCGCCGGTGAATAAGCTGGTCTCCCTGAGATTTACATGGATTTACATTACATTACATTGCAAAACTTTCGAAAAAATGGTCCATCTGAGCAAGCTGTGGTGAAGTCAAATTTGCACAATCGGTCTGTACTATAAATACTATTTATTTACATGTATATCTAGATTCTTCTCTCTCTCTCTCTCTCTCTCTCTCTCTCTCTCTCTCTCTCTCTCTCTCTCTCTCTCTGTGTCTGTCTGTCTCTCCGTTTACACTTTTACAGCTTCGCTCGGGGAACACCTCGGACACCCAGTAGAGGGGTTGGTGGATTGCTGAGGAGGAAGCGGAGGAGGAGGAGGAAGTCGTAGAGAACGATCATGGAGTAGGGGAAAGGACAAGGGTGACTATGAGAAGAGGGTGAGGAGTTTGAAAAGGAGGATGGGGTGGGAGGAGGAAGCGGTTAGGATAGGGCGAGAAGTAGAGGAAGAGGAGAAAGTTTGGAAAAGGTGAGTGAGAACAAAGAGTGAATAGAAATTAGAGAAGAGGAAGAAAGAGAAGAGGAATTACAGATGAGGAGGAGGGATTCCTGCAGAGTCCACTAGGGTCAGTCAGGAACGACAGGCTGCAGATGCTGCAAAAACAGGAATGCCTCTCCACAACTTCGTCCTTAATCAAGGTGCCCCCATAATCTTCTTCTCCTGGGCGAACGTCGGGTACCCCAGCTAGTGAGTAATAATGACGTTCCCTACCCTGCACCTCACTCTAGCGAGTGAATCTAGAAAAAAATTTCACGCTACGAATATGTGGAACAATAATAGTCTGTCATGCGAACTTTAAACATTGGCCTATCTAACTACCGTCCCATATCAAATGTTTTCTTTTTACCCGCTGAGTTTTCGGAAATGTCCTCACCCGTCTCAAATAGTGAGTTTGAAGAAGTTCAGCCGAATGGGTTTTGATTTAGACCAGTAGAGATGAACTTGATGAAGCGATTTTTAAGTTAATCGAAAACTAACTATGCCAAATTTGTTTTAATTTAATCTAAGACAGATACAATAGTATACAAATGCTTACCGGAGTAATTATGACCACAATTATAGTACTTTGTAATATTTATGCTGTTTCTGAATATGTACTCGCATGGTGGTATTATCTGATCTAGTGAACAATAAAGGATTTTGACTGATTTGATTGATTAACTGTAAAATTGCTTTCCAAACGAAGCAATTTAGCATTTGGCCGATCAATTTAGCCCTATCAATTTTAAAATTGAAGCGACAACGTTTCTGAGCTTGGACAACATCAACTCGAAGTAACTGACCAGCGAAAACAATGTTAGTCACATTAGTAGTTTCTTGGCTTTGGTGTATCCAAAGCTACTAACCGAAGCAGTTTGGTCCAAATCAGTTTATGATTAACACCAAATGAATAGCCATCCAGTCCTAAGATTAATCTGAGGCACTTCTAGCGCATGTGGACAACCAGCCGAACCAGCTTCAGCCGAAACTGTATTAACCGAAACCGATTTCTGTGTTTCGTTAGAATTGCTGTGCGCTTCGAGGTACGTATGCACGAAGGAACTGGAGTGATCACATGCTAGCTCATCACAGATGAAAGTGCTCGTGGACTAATAGATTTCCGGGGCTAATCGGTTTTTGATGGAATGGGGAGGATGAGAAGAAGAAGACGAAAGAGAAGAAAAAGAAGAAACAGAAGAAGAAGAAGAAGAAACATAAGAAGAAGAAGAAACAGAAGAAGAGGAAGAGTGGAAGAAGGAGGAATATGAGGAAAAAGAGAGTAGGAGGAGGAAGAAGAGATGGATAAGAAGGGAAGGAGGAAGAAGAGAAGAAGAAATGGGAGAAGGAAAAGAAGGGAGAGGTGGAGGAAGAGTAGTGGAAGAATGAGATGGCGAAGAGCATGAGTGAGACAATGAGAAGGGAAGAATGGAAGAAAGGAAGCAAGATGTGGATTAGCCGATGAGAATGAGCGGAATTGGAGAAGCGAATGAAAAAATAGGAATGGGAGGAATTGAAAAGGAGAATATGAGGAGGGACGTGATGAAGATTGCGGTGGAAATAGGTGGAGGAATTGGAGGAGCCAAATCGAAAGAGAAATAGGACCATCGGATAGATATTAATAAGGGAGTCTGAGGAAGGCAGAAGGAATGGAATGATCAATGTGGAGAAACGGAAAATTCTGAGAGTGAGAAGGAGAGTAAGGAATAAGACGATGGAAAGTAAGAGGTGAGAAGGTGAGGGAGGAGGGATTAGTGGGTGTTGGGTTTGGTGGAGTGAGAACGCCGCTGGGCAACAATGACAAAAACGGACGTTGGTGTTTACATTTGGTGATTGATCGGGGCAATTATATGGCTTGGTAAAACTGCATAGGAAGGAAGAAGGTGGTGAATAGGCCTATATGGCACAGTAAGGTAAGCTATAAAGGTTGAGGTATAATGAAGGTGATTTAAGCTAATGCTTGACCAAGGATTCGGTTAATTGTGCATGGGATGAAATCCCTCAAATGACGTACGACATAGTATTCGTAATTTTAATAATAAATTGAAAATCATCTGCTTACAATTTCGCTTGAATAACACGTGTGCACTGATCAACTTCTGTTTAACTAGTTAAGTTTGGGGTTTTTAATTTGAATTGTCTTTTCTTTTAATGCTGCTTGTTATAATTATTCATAGATAAGAGTTGCCAGATTAGCGGGACCGTCGGAGTCGGTACCATTAGGGCATTTTTTTTCACCCATATTGCTCTCACTCCAGTTAATTATTAATGTCTGCATTTACTAAAACGTTCTTCTGTTGGGATCATTCAATACCTATTGAATTGAGTTGAAGGTAACGCGAGGTCAGATATGTTGTGTAAATTGAATGAGAGCATGTTAACTTAAAAGTAGGCTACATTGTAAGGTTGGAAAGACGAGACAAGCAAGCATACGTCTGTCTCTCTGTAAGTCTTCCTATACTTGTCTGTCTGTCTGTCTGTATACGCGTATATGTCCTTTAATCTGTTTGTCCACCTAGACGTCTCTCTGTTTCTCTCTTAGTCTTTGTGTCTGTCCTTCTGCCTGTTGTCTAGAAAAACAATGGCAGAATGGTTTGCAGTTCATTAATTGTTGACTTTGCCTCCCATCTTCCACTCTTATCCACTTCCATGTTCCGTTCTCATTCCCTGGAATCTCCCGTGGAGATCTGGAAGCACACCTGGAAAACATCTGCTGTCTGATTAACTCACCCACACCACCGTTGATCAGTCGACTAGTATTGGCTTATTAGTATACGTGGGTAGGCAATAAGTAGACAACTCGAGATAATATAACTATAATCTAGCTAATTTTAGATGAGACATTTCAATATGGTCATTTCACATCGTGAATGGTCCATGTTGGTGTGGCACGGTGGCTGATCGGTTAGAGGGTTCGGTCCGTAAAACTCAGTGTGCGCTGAGTGAGCGGGTTCGACCCTCGTCCGAGGCGTCAGTCACCGTGTACGGACCTTGAGCATTAAATGAGCAAGACCTTCGCGCACAATTGCTCTGCAGTACGACTGCAACTGCGCTGTCGAGGCGTGTGTATGCACTTCTGAGCAACTAATGTTGGAAGAAGGGCGGTATCAAATTTCACGAATTTCAATTTCGATTTCATTGTTGCCTCAGATATTGGAATATTATTTAGCGTGATTACTCCTGTTGATAACTTGATAGGCCCAGTGTTTGTAATGCGCATATATTAAGGAATAACTGATTCGTTTTCAATCATGTCTTGTGCTTTTAAAGTTCTTGGCTTATTAATATGAACCATTTGTCTAGCAATTTATGCGATGCGAAGATATTTGCATGATCGCGATATGCAAAGATGTGCACCATTGAAAAATAGCAGGCAGCTAGAGGAGCGGTTCAGACGTAATTAAGTAATATTCCAATTTTACAGGTTAATTTCCGTTTAATTTCTTCGAGTCAACGTGGACCAATTCCTAAACTGCAATGACCGTTTTGAAAATGTATCATCTAAAATATATTTTGTCAAGAGTAATAATAAATACACAAGTAAAATATATAGGCAATACATGTGGGTATGACATTATTGTCTCGGGTTGTATGCATATATATACACATATACATTATATATGTATATACATTATATATGTATATATAATATATATATATATATGTATATATAATATATATACATATACATTATATATATATAAGTAAATTAAGCTGTATACTATACACACACAAACATGCATGCACGCATGCAACATATAGCAACTAACGTCGTTTTCTGGTGACGTTGATGAAATAAGCGTAGCCGTCAGACAGTGTTCAGTTTGACGTCATTGGCGGCACTGTCTCAAAGAACCCTTTGATCGGTCGCCGACCGCCTTTGAAGTGACCGACTGCAGATTGGAATTGTCCGTCAATCACGACGTCCAGAAATCAGCTCTGCTTGTCTATTTGCCATTCCTTCCACCCTTCCTCCTCCTCCTCCTCCTCCTCCTCCTCCTCCTCCTCCTTCTCCTCTACCATCATCCAACTATTTCTTCTGGTCCTTATATTGCTTCGTGCAATATGTTTCTACGCCCTCGTACATCTTTCTACCATTCCTATTACTTCACCTATTCCTCCAGACATTTAACCCCATTAAACCCCCTGTTCCTTTTCCTAATCGTATGCTCTTCATTCCATATCCCTCTTATTGGTATTATGCAGGACCGTAGGACGCCATTTGGGGAAGAGGCAGTCGGGTATATGCCCCTGAATATATTCAGCTCAAATCGTTTTATTAAAATATCTATATACTAATTAGAAAAATATTTTGCATAGATATTTCTTGCAGGGTTTAATAAATCCACCAAATCACAATATTTTAGCTGACAGTGAAAACACATTTTGGCTTTCAGTCTGCAAATGTAGACTAAAAAGAGAACTCTATCTGGCAAAATTTTGCCGTCCTGCATTTTTTGGCTCCTGGAAAACCTTAAATGACCTCCCAGGTGTCATGTCTCCGACGCTTCCTAGTTGTGTACCCTGGTACTCGGCATTCTTGACTCAATTTTCCACATGTTTAGTCCCGTTCCTCTTCATTTTCCTCTTCCTACTCCTCTTCATTTCCTCTTTCCATCCCTCTCTCTTTTCCTCTTCCTCTTCCTTTTCCTTTTCCTCTTCCTTTTCCTCTTCCTATCCCTCTTCCATTTCCCATTGTGTCTACAAATTAATTTTCGCTTTATTATACCACTTCCTATTCTCGCTGTTATTAACCTGTCCTTCCTTTTCTTGCAGGGACAGATGGCCTTGTACTAGGACAATTGGCCTTTAATTGGGAACAAGTACTAACCGAGCACTTGTCCTTGGAACAGGAATAGTTGGCCTTGTCCTTTGAGCTATAACAAGCGATTTGTACTGCGGTTTGTGAGCTTGGAATAAAACGAAGATATTTTTTGATTCAACTCAATTTGATAGCTTTACATTGATCCAAAGAAAAGAACGTGTGAGTAAATTGCATGCGCTGATTATTAACTAGGGTGGGAGCAATAGAGAAGAAAAAGGTCCTAAAGGGACCGACGGTCCCGCTAGTCAGAAGTGTACAGTGCGGAGCGGTTTAAGAAGACAATTCAAATTGAAAACTTTACTAGTCAATTAGGAGACGATCAGTGCACACAACGACATTCGAGCGAAATTGTTAACAGATTATATTACTATGTTCTTGTTCTTTTCATTGCTACACTCTCATTGCTACATTGTATTCTCTCTCTGTGTGTCTGTCTGTCTGTCTGTGTTTATCTGTGTGTGTCTATCTGTCTCTATGTCTGTCTATCTCGGTCAATTGCCTAGTACGCCTGCGATAGAGACGTCAGCCGGTGTTTTCTGTGGTTGCTATTGCGGAGACAAGAGAGGGTATTGTTCCCTAAACGCTCACATTAATTTATGGCCGGGCACCATGAATAATTCGCCGCCAGGAAAGGCCAACTCGCTACGCCAGCCACCACCAACACTGCCAACATGGCAACGGCATTAGCCAACCCAGACTACGGCACGGACCAGCACATAACGCCTACACGCAGATGCCCCGGCAGTGCACTGGGTGCAGTAAGATTCATGGCAATTTTTGAAGATTCCTGCTGCATTTCATTCGCGCTCTCTTGTTGATGTTCGTTCATTTTCCTGTTCGTTGCGCGATATCTAAATCGCGTGCGGATTCGGTACGACGTTACGTGCTGTGGTTGCTGAAATCTTACCGCAACCGGTGCGCCTAGTTCGCTATCGGCGCCGCGGCCCTGCCGCCGCGTTGACCGGTGGTCAGTTTGCAAGTGAACGGACGAACGGACGCGGCTGACCACCGAGCAGGGACGCCTGGAGCTATACGAGACGATACCAGGGTCGGTTGGGGTTGTTGCTGGGATTTACACACACCCGAGTAACCCTACCCAGCCCCGCTCTGGCGTCTCAACCCTCGTGACATCGGATGAAAGAGGGATGTAGTCTTGTTCGGCATTCTAGTGCCACGATGAATAGGTCTCCCTGGTTGCTGCCGACGTTACTGATGCGGCGCAGGCAGAGATGCCACTGAGGATACGGAGGCGGGCGTTTGAGCGAGATGCCTTGGCGGTCAATAGAGCCAGCGCGCATGGATTACAATTCGTTTTGACAACGGTGGCAACGATAGGACAACCGTTGTACGCCGTGCAACAAAAGTGGTTATTGAAGATCGGCAGGTTGCTGCACAATTTGGGCAACCGTGGTCCAATGTATGAACAACTATTAGGCAAGCGCTGCACATCGAAACAATGGTTGCTAGCGCAGTTGTGCAACAGTTGTACAGGAAGACATCGGTTCACGAAACGATGATGCAACCGTTGCCCAGATGAGTCATTTCCGGATTCAAATAGGAAGTAGACGGTCCTAATGAGACAACCGTTGCATAAAACAGGCTCCTAGCGGATTACTCATCGGCAACCGCAGCAACAGCGTTGCTCTGGTTGTTGTCTTACGTTGTCATCATCATCACCGTCATCACATGCGCTGTTGTCTATGAAAGGGACAACGGACAACCGTCGCAGACAACAGCCTTCCCCAGTCGATGGAATGAGGACATCCATTCGGGCGCAGCTACAAGGGCTTCTGCTGACTGTACACGTCACAGCCCTCGTTTGGGGTAAGCAACATTGTGGCTATAACCTGCAAGGAGTAAAAGCGTTTGGGTTCGAGGGGTCTCCGTAAGGCCGCCGATAGAGATGCCTTCCCTTCCTTCCTTCAGAGTGCTTGCAGAAATTCTGGCCTTCGAGGCAGGGTAATTACTGGCCCTCTAAACGATCTCTAGGCTCAATGAGAAAATTGAGTACCGGTTCATAAATTTTTGCCTGGTCCCTGGGCATGTGCCCCTCTCCCCTCTGACGCCATCCATAGTCAGTCAGAATAAGATAATATGTCTCAATTTCTCCACTTGCAATGGTTGTCCTTATCTCCAATGTGTGCATTGCAGTTGGAAAGGACCCGGCGGTCATAGGCAACCGGATAGGGCAGCACAGAGAGTGGGACTAAGAGGCAAACCGAAGGAGAGACAAGGAGAGAGATGGGATATACACAAGGAGGGCATCATGAATCATTAGGCAAAACGCAATTTGTTATTCTGCATGTAGTTTTGGGAAATTTTATGAGTAAAATTTAGTAAATAAAATTTTGAAGTTTCATATTTACTGTGCAGAAGAAATTGAGGCTCTGAGCAACTGTTAGGAAATTTTATTCGATAAATGGTCGAAGTAAACTTAGAATCGACATTTCAAAATATTTGAAGATGCAGTGCGTTTTTCCTTCCACTTCAACATCATGTTATTTGTTTATAAGTGGTAATAAGTGTGAATAGGCTGGTTCCCGCTACTTCGATTTCGTGGTCGCTGTAGAAATGTTGAGATTACGATTACGATAATAGCATTTTTTCACTTTATCGCCTATGCCAAATTTGCGAAATCTTGTCGTCATAATATTGTAGCACTTTAATTCCTGATCTGGGTTTTCACGATGCTCATTTGTGCAATTTTTCATGTCTCGGATACAGTCTTTCTTGTAAGTTTCTCATGTTGTCTCTGGTCCGCAGTTCTTCCTTAGACTCCTCATAGACAAAGGACAACTCTTACTCCAACCATAAATTAATTGAAACGAACTGAAGTTATTATCCCTCATGCGTTCTGTCTGTCTCTCAGAGCAAAGATGTTACGGTGTGAGATGTCTCTCCCTTTCCTTGGTTTATCCTATGATGAGCTTTCTTTAGCATCGTTTTGATGGTCCAATTGAATCGCTCCACTATGACCATGATAATAATAATTACAATGGGTTCCAGTTGAAAATCTTTGTTCGACGCTATTGTCTTCGTGATTGTTGCTTTCGATGACCATTCATCTGTCTGTCTGTCTGTCTGTCTCTCTTTCACTGCCTCTCTGTCTGTCTGTCTCTCTGTCCCAATGCTGTAACTGACCTGCCATGGTCTCAGTTGCTGCTGCAGCCAACTGCTGAGACATCTCCGATGAACAGCGTTCCGTTCTTCCGTTTCGACTTCTTCTAATCCTTCTTCTTCTATTTCTTTGTCATCGCCATCTTCGTTTTCTTCCTTCCTCTCGTTATCTGCTTCTTTTTCCTCTTCTTCTAGCGTTTCTTGTTCCTGCTTTTCTTTTTTCCCTCTTCCTCATCTTTGTGTTCTTCCTCTTCCTGTTTTTCTTCTTCTTTCTTTCTTCGTCTTCTTCTTCTCCCACTTCTTTGTCCATCTACTCGTTTTCCTTCTGACCACATGATCTCCTCCCAATGATCTTCTCTCTCCCATCTCTAATCAGCCACATCAACTCCTTCTCTGACTGAGGCAATGGTAGATAGGTTGGCTGACCAACCAACCTCAACGACGTCACTAGCGAGCTCCAGGCCTAATGTTGTCATGAAACCGGTGATGGCTTTGTTAAACAGACAGATAGGCAGACAGGCTGACAAACAAGCAAACAGAGACAGAGACAGCCAGATAGACGAATAGGGTCGTGGTGCGATCTGATAAGAAAACTGATAGCCTCATTTCTGAGGCAAGGAATCTAGTCCGTGAGATTAGGGAGGAATGCGATGGATGCATGGTTGGATGGATGGATGGATAGTTGGATAGATGAATGGATGGTTGGCTGGATAGTTGGTTGGATGGATGGTTAAATGGATGGATGGTTGGTTGGATAGTTGGATGGTTAAATGGATGGATGGTTGGTTAGATGGATGGGTTGTATAGTTGCATGGATGGATGGATGGATGGATAGATGGATGGTTGGATGGATGGATGGCTGGTTGGTCGTAGTTGGATGGATGGATGGTTGGATGGATGAACGGATGGTTGGTTGGATAGTTGGATGGATGGATGGTTAAATGGATGGTTGGTTGGATGGTTGGTCGGATAGTTGGATGGATGTATGGATGGATGGTTGTATAGTTGGATGGATGGATGATTGGATAGATGAATGGATGGTTGGCTGGATAGTTGGATAGTTGGATGGTTGGATGAATGGATGGATGGTTGGTCGGATAGTTGGATAGATGGTTGGATAGATGGTTGGATCGTTGGTTGGATGGATGGATGGATGGATGGTTGGTCGGATAGTTGAATGAATGGATGGATGGTTGGATAGGTGGTTGGATGGATGGTTGGTTGGATGGATGGTTGGTTGGATGGATGGATGGATGGATGAATGGATGGATGGATGGATGAATGGATGGAATAATGGATAAGCGGTGATGATTCTTCCTTTGCTATTCCAAGGAGTTCAAATGAGTCTACTTGCGTGGGGATTACATTATTGTTCGAGGGTCGAATTAGGAGCATTTTGACTATTATATGAGCAATTCTGGTGGAGTAGTTATTAAATTAATGACCATATTTTGATTGGGTCTGTTGGGGAATTTCCGTTGACTATTAGAGATTTTATGTCGCTGTCAACAATTCCAATTAAAACTCTCAGAAGTTTCAAATTGTTTTGATGTTGTTGCTTTTTTTGACAGCAGCACGTGACGTTTTGGCGCAACCGTTTTGGAGCAGGACGTTTTGGCGCATATCTCTGATACAAAAATATTGCATATTTCATATTGTATAATTATATTACATAAATATATTATAAGGTAATCAACCACTTTAGTGTCGTAAATTATTCCTCATAGCAATTCAGGTTAAACCTCGGGAGCGTAGGTAATATAAGAGGGGTCGGTGAAAATAATCATTTTTAGCTTGAAGCTGGATCAATGAAAAGTATGCTGTTCAACTGGGTGCTGGAGTAATGAAAAGAATTATGCTTACATTGAAGCTGGATTGATGAAAAGGACCATCCTTAAATGGGCACTGGATTGATGAAAATAATCATGCTTAAATGGAAGCTCGATTGATGAGAAGAGTCATGCTAAAACGGAAGATGGATTGATGAAAATAATCATGTTTAAATGGAAGCTGGATTGATGAAGATAATCATGCTTAAATGTACATTGGACTAGATTGATGAAAAGAATCATGCCTAAATGAAATCTGAATTGATGAAAACTATTCCCATTTAATTGGAAGCGGGATTGATGAAAAGATTGTGATTAAAAGGGTTCCACGTCCAAACCTTTCTCATATTCATCCCGCTTCTACTTAAGCATGATTCTTTTCATCATTCCAGTTCCCATAGTTTACCATAATTATTTTCATCGATATGGCTTCATATTACATTATATATTGTATCAGATATCTGTGCCAAGACGTCCTGAGCCAAAACGTCCTGCTCCGATTTTACAGAATTCTGTTGCAAGAAATTTTATTTCCGTGTGTTACCGTTTATTTAAACTTGGTTCCATAGCAGATAAATTCAGGGTCATTCTGTTCGTTGAGGGTTTTGATAAATTTCATATATAATTTCGATTTCTTTTTACAGGATTTACGTAAGCCCTGGATCATCCAAGGTTTCTTGGGGATTCCGTCTACTGCGTATGTTAAGACAAATTTGGAAAGATTCGTTACAAGTTTTTTGTATTCATGAAGAAAAATGCGTCCGTGTTATTGGATGTGGATTTCCATCACTGGGGACCAATTAATTTTATAAATGGAGTATGGGAATGCAGATGCACACTCGTGTGTGGTCTTCCTGCTATGAGACTGTGCTGATGGTTATTCGGCCGTTTAGCTATTAGTCGAACTCCTCTAAATGGTTCATAGGAAGCTGATCTGATACATAATTATGTCGTTACGTTTGAAGTTTCGACAGTTTTGTTTGTTCCTTGCATTTGTGGAGGTTTGCAAAGTTATTATAATGGCTATTTCAATAATTATTTATAGCTATTAGCAGGTGATAATAGTTATCATACGATTGTGCAATCCCACCGTTCATAAGCATCAACTTTCATACTGAAAGCCACTTACCAGAAATTGTAATAATTTGTTTCCTATTTTAAGCATGTTGATCTCATTAGAAAAATCGTCAAAGCTTTTTTGGCAATGTGGTCTGTTTAATTCCCCATAATTGTTGATCCTACTTTGTTGGCTATTTATACAAAGCGTCCATCAAAAAGAAGTAAAGGGAGACTCTCCATCCAAATTCTATAAGACCTCAAAAGAGACACATTGCCCTTAATTAATAGCCCGATTCTAACTCCTCTGCCCCACTTTGTCATCTTAAAACTGAAATTATGGTACATGCGATTAAATTTGCACAGAACAACCGATGTCACGGATCCCAGATCATAGGCAGCGGTGATAGCACAAAGAACTATATGTTATATTATATATAATATATATTGCGCGTAAATGTATATAATGTTGGTAACTATGACAGTATGTGTGTTATAATATATCGTGAGTTCAACCGGGACGCTGGCGTTGTGTGCTTAATGGCTCTGAACGGCGCCCCATAGTATTCTTTTATTTACAACGCATGGCTATGGAACGCCATTTATCTGTCGCTGTGGCAGGTGCCTGTGTGTGGAACACTGCGCACTGAGGAATGGCGAACGTACCAATGAGGAGGAGGTATGGGAGGAATTTGAGGAAGATGCATGCATGGGAGGAAAAAGAGGAGGAAGTAGAGAGGAGGAAGAGAAGTAAAGGATGTATGGAAGGAAGAGGAGATAGAAGGAGGAAGTAAGGAGGAATGGAAGGAGGTACGGAAGGAAGAGGAGATAAAAGTATGGGGGAGTTGGGGTACTGTCATACTGGCCCCTCTTGGCCCCTCTGTAGGGCCGCCACTGTGGAAGAGGAGGATAAGCTTAAAAGGAGACGTGTGAGGATGAATTTGGAATTGAATGGATGCGGATGAAGGGAGTTGGCCTTTGAATCAGGGAGTTGGCCTTTGAATCGAAGTCCTTCACGTCTCTGTCTCGTTTGTTGGCCGGAAGGAACTTCCGCTGCAGCATTGTGGCGACGTATTTGCAACGCCCGACGTCATTTCTAGTCGAAATGCCGAGGGGAGGGAGGCAGATGGTATTTGGAAGTGGTCGATTGGGGAGGGAGTGGAGATGTTTCCTGTCACTGAGCGTCTCTCGGTATGCCATTGATATCTCTCTGTCGTTACGTGTCTCGATGCCGTATATGTGACCCGACACAATAGCCTTAGACAAAACAGTCCCAGACAAAACAGTCCCAGACAAAACAGCCCCAGACAAAACATCCCCAGACACAATAGCCTCAGACAAAATGGCCTCAGACACAATAGCCCCTGACAAAATAACCCGGAAAAAATGACCCCAGAAAAAATAGCTCCAGAAGAGATAGACAAAATATTTTAATATTTACGAAAACTAAGTTAAAAATGACATCACTTGCCATATTAAACTACATGTAACTATACGGTTCAATGTTGTATATACATGTATGTGTGTATGCATGTGTGTATAAAATATGTTGCTTGATTCATATATCTATTCCATCCTTACTTGCCTCTTCTATGTTTCTATTGCTTGGGTTATTATACTAGATGCCTTCTGTTTGTATGTGTAGGAATACTTCTAATTGTCTTGCTCTCTTCAGTTACTGCCAGCTGTATAAGCAGCCAGCAAGGGGTAGAGATGGGCAAATTACAGGCTGGCTTGTAATTGAATTACTGCTGAAAATGTAATTAAATTGCACATTACAAATTACTTTGTAGTTTTGCTGGAAATTATTAATTATAAATAACGTATTGCTGTGTCAGTGTAATTTGTAATTCATAATTCAATATCATTATTGCCAGTAAATTAATTTGCAATTTCAAAAAACAAATTACTTTACGTCGCTTGATAAATAAAAAGCCGTCTCTAAGTTTACCTAACTAGTTCAATTCATAGTTTACAAAGACTAACAGAAGAATAAAAATACATGTGGTTGACTGTTCACTTTTAGCTTATGCATCGAATATACCGAACAGAAACTTTTGCTTACATTTGAAATGTAGACATTTTTCGGTAGATCTATTTTGTACACTATTCGTATTTGTATTGGTTTTCGGCCGAATAGTTGATCCAATTATTCGTATTAGGCCGAATAGTGAATATCCCCTATTCAGTTAAGCCTAAATGTAAACAACTGATTTTATGCTTGCTTGCATAATATTTGAGTGACATTATTTAAAAGAGTTGAATTTAAATATATTAAACCGATTATTGGCTTTATTGCAGAGTGATGCAACAATTATTTCCAGTATATCCGAGAGACGACGTCTGTCAGGTCTTACAATCATGTCAGCAAAATTAAAGAGTCTCTCTAGAGGTGCAGAAGGAGGCAGGGCAGCATTAAATTGTAAATGGGTAATAGTAATACTAGAAAATACATCAGAGGTAGACGATCTTTTATCCAAATAATTGTTTCATTAACGAATTTCATTTATCAAGTGACGTAAAGTAATTTGTTTTCTGAAACTACAAATTACAGGCAACAATGAAACTGAACTACGAATGACAAATTAAATTGAGTTGGGGCAACATATTACAAATTAACAATTTCAATTGTAATTCATATTACATAATTTCAATTACTCAATTAAATTGCTGCCCATCTCTGAGAAGTGATAACTGGTGTGTCTTTAATGGGCGTTTCCTATTCCCCCTTTAATAGGAGGAACACATTTTTCCAAGGGAAGTTCTGACACACCTTTAGTATAAGGTTACTGTTCGTGTTCAGTCTGTTCCTGACTAGTTAATCGTGCATCTCAGACACTTGATTTGGGGTTTTTATATCGTTAAGGTTTATCATATAGTTTAAATGACTATTAGCCCTCGTGGGTTCCGTGTCTTAAATAACAACCGAGAGTCTCGGTTTGTCTGCGTAGGCCCTATCTATCGTTAGCTTTGTTGCGAGTATACAGTCTTGTGTCCTGATGTCGACTGATTCGCTGGTGAAGGCTATGTTTTAATTTGAGTTCGAAGATTAATTATTTTTATCAAAAATCTTTGAGACTTTAATTTCTCACAGGTATCGCTTCTAACAATCTTACGCACCTCACTATGGCGCTAAATTGATTAAGATGACGAGACCAACACACAGACAGTTAGACAGACATAGGCCTACATACAAACACATAGGCCGACAGAACTGACTAACTGGTGGGCAGAAACGGCGACTGGATTTAAGGAGCAGCAAGGACAACCAGCGAATAATAATGACCGCCTTAGGGCATCTAGAACAGAAATTCCTACTTCGTTCTACCAATAAACAATTTCTTCCCTTCCCGACGTTTGCATAAGTGCTAGACTGTTCAGCCATAGAAGAAGAAAAAACACCGCGTTCCTACGTTCATCATTAGCGGTGAAAGGGTTCTTGCGCATAGGAAGGTTGGACTCTAAGTCTTCACTCTATACAAGATACATCATATGATCATACAACCTACAGGGATTCACCTGAGCAGTACCACCATTCAAATAGTGTGCGATATAAATACTACTATTATTGCTATTTACTCTTCTTCTTCTTATTATTATTATTCTGCTGATATACTACTACTGATCCCACTGTTACGATCACTTCTAATACTACTCATAATAATTTACTAATTCAAACTCACTTGTGTAAGCCGTCAGATTACAGGATATAATTGTTTCGGATGATAACACAGTTTGAAGGGGTCGAATTTGGCTGTATGTCTGCCACAGGTTTCTATTTTTATGGAGTGGAAGGCCGTGTATGCAGTCACCATCAGATTGTGATGGCAGCTATTTGGGGGCCAACGGTTCGAATGACTTATCTCCATTGTCCTCCGTCATTTATCAATAAAAGTACATTGCTTCCCTTAGTGTTGGTCCAAGTGATGTTATGTCCTCGCCTATTGTTATCTATCCATTTTAGTTCGCCTTTGTTTCCTTTTCCTTCGAATCGTCCGTGTAGTTCAGTGGCGTGACGGGGGGGGGAGGGCGAGAGGGCGAACTGCCACAGCGGGACGTCATTTTCGGTAGAAAATATATAAAATTGTTGCAAAAGTTGCATTCTTCAAAATAATTGTTGCTTGTGTTTAATCCTGGCAGAATGCATTTTAGCTTTTTCTCGACTTAAAACTAAAATATATGATATACTGAAGTACTATCGAAATGATCGAATGGCACCTAGTGTTTATAGACAACAGCGCAGTCTTCAGGCAATTTAAATTGGCGCCCTAAGCAGTCATCTATGTAAGAGCGCCCCACCTCCGTTGCATAAGCAGTAAGATGTGAAAAAATATGGGGTCAGGCACACACTGCACGGGGCACACAAAAGACTAGTAACTGGTAACTTATCATACGGTACGGTTTCATACTTTCATTCCCACCAAACTAAGATATTAAACAGCATGGATATAGGCTCCTGCTTCCTGGATACTTCCTCTACTAAACGCAGCCAATTTAAATGGTATTATTTAGGACTTTCTTTTCAATATGTAGAGAGAAAGAATAATTTTTTTACTGTTTTAGTTTTATTTTATGTGAACTTCATAATTTTTTTTCTAGGCTGCAAGACGTTTGGTAACTTTATTTTGAGACTTGCTTTTTTGTTTGCTGCATAAATGGTTTATTTCTTAATTAATACCATCTTATTCTAATTTCTTTATTTTTACATAAAATAATAACGAATTTTAATTACTCAAACAGTTTTAATGTTGACATTGCATGATGATGCTGTTAGTAACTGTATAATGAATTGAACACTGAATAACATAATCATAATGTATAATGAAAACGCTTAAAACAGGCGTCTTGTGCCTATCTCCCCTTGTGCGTATCCCGGGATATGCACAAAAATAAAAAATAAGGCAATGGAAATAAAAGACTGAGGCGGCATTTTGTACCTTCGCCCTAGGCAGCACTTTGTCTCGCTACGCCACTGATGTAGTGCATTTTGTTGGATTCGGTCAACTGGCATTCTCTCTCTACATGCCTAAACCATTGGAGTCTTTGAGGATGGACTTTGTCTATAGCAGATTTGTTTCATCACTAATCAACGACATCTTTTTAAGGTCTTAGTACAATTTATCAGTCTCATCGTTCTTGCTGTATCACCTGAATACGAAGCTCACCAAAAAGAATCACATGTTTTGCTTATAGTTAATTACAATTCGAGCTAATTACACGCACAAAACAGATTGTATGCTGACAAATTCTCCCTAGGCTTTCAGGTTTAATGACCGTCTTAATCGTAATCGTAATCTCCGAACTTGTAAAGCGCCACTTGAAAGCCAAGCCCAGGACAGGTGCAAAATGCAGGAAGGCAGAAGGCGGAGCTCTAGGGGTGTCCATTCTAGATGGTTGGTCCCACGACCGAGAAAGCCCGATGCTGCATTATGGAAGGGAGTGCAAAATGGACGATCAGGTCGCCATGAACTGCAGAGCGTAATGGTCGTCGACCACTACTGGCAATGATAGGGCGACATAGTCCGAGTTACGGTATTCACGAGAGATGCATCGAATCAGAGGGTAGTCCGTGTTAGGTCAGAGTTCGGTTTCCATAGGGTCAGAGGAGGGAAAGTAGCCGTTAAGGTGAGTGTCACTTTGGTCGATGATTGGAAGGTGGACGATCAGGTAAGTCTGGATATCCGGCGTTGGTTAGGCTATACTTAAGTTTGGAATGAAAAGCCAGTGGTATTAAAGAGGCAATGGATAGAGGAGCCTGAGACAGATGAAGTTGGATGACAGGCAGTGATGATGGAAGAAACTAAAAAAGTAATCTGCTGTGGCATCCTTTCTTGTACTTTCCATCACCTCTGATCTGCCTCAGTTTCAGGGTCTGCAACATCGAAGTCGCCAGTTCCAGACTTGGCACCATCCTCTTCATCTTCATCTTCATCGCCCTCATCATCAGCCGATTCTCTCCACCGATTCCATCACCACCTGCCAGTCAAAGCGGGATTCGAACCCATGTCTATTCCTCCTCTGTCTTCCGTCGCCTGCTGGAACTTCTCCGTAGGGAATCGCCAGCTGGGAGAACTCTACAGTCCCAACTACGGTCAACACTATCCGAGCAAAACGGAATGTATCAACCTCATCACAGGTTGGACGAATTCACGAAACATTAACAGATCTAATCTAAGCCTGTCTTATTTTTATATTTCTATTATTGTTGTTATTGGAATCTTGTTATTGTTGCTATTACTGGTGATTTTATAATTATAATTATAATTACTATCATTTTTATTCTTATTATTGCTATTGTAATTGCTGATGCTGTTGTTATTGCTTTTGTTACTGATGTTATTGTTATTGTCATGATTATCGTTAGTATTATTAATGACTATTAACGTTGTTAGTATTTTTATTATTGCTATTTTTCTTATTATTTTTCTTATTATTATGACCTCGATTACCTCAATTACCTGTGTCTCCTTGATTACCTCGATTACCTTGATTACCTCGATTACCTTGATTGCCACGATTACCTTGACGATAAAATTGCTTGACGCATGCATTGCAGCCCCAGACCAGCAGCAGCGCGTCCGTCTAGACTTTCGTGACGAATTCCACATCGAACCTTCGGAGGACTGTAGCAACGACCAACTGGAGATCCGAGACGGTCCTTTCGGATACTCTCCCCTCGTCGGGAGGTTCTGCGGCACGTCAAGGCCGCCTCTGATCGAGTCATCGGGAGGGTACCTCTGGCTGCGATTCTACTCAGACGACTCCATCGAGTACATCGGATTTCGGGCGGTTTACGAGTACTACGCCCCAAGAGCAGGAAGCAGCGACCCAGGTGAGGAATCGAGAGGGTTTAACAACGCCCACGAAAGCTTTATCACTTGTTCACACGAGTGGCTCAGTTTAAACAGAGTCAGTAGGCAGGTGGGGTGGTAGAGTAATGTTGATTCTTTAATTTTAAACTGACGAAACCTCACGTTGATTACAGTTACAGTATGAACGAATGAAGACAACTTATAACGGGAGTTATATTTAAATGTCTGCAGCCCTGCAAAGGGCTTATTATGTTATACAGCTAATTTAATTAATCGCCGCCTAGCGAAAGAAGGACTAGTCTACCTTCTGAGAGATGAGCTTCCGTGTGTTATCATGTCTGTCCTTTTGATCCTTTATTTATATGTCTGGCTGCTTGTTAAGGTCTGTACATGTCCGTCTATAAAGGTGCGTCTATCTCATTGTCTGTGTGTTTATATATATCTGTACTATATTTCTCTATTTCTGTCCGTCTGTCTGTCCCTCCGTTTGTCTAAGGTTGTCGTCTTCGTCCCCGTCTTTTAATCTGTCCTGCGCGAATGTCCGAGAGGTGACCCGCGTGGGCGAAAGGTCACGAAAGACGTCGACCAGTCCTCGGAGCAGACTGGCCACAGAAGGACTAAGCCAGCCGATGACGAATGATGGATGGATGAATGGATGGATGGGTGGATAGATGAATGGATGGATGGGTGGATAGATGAATGGATGGATGGGTGGATAGATGAATGGATGGATGGGTGGATAGATGAATGGATGGATGGGTGGATAGATGAATGGATGGATGGGTGGATAGATGAATGGATTGATGGGTGGATAGATGAATAAATGGATGGGTGGATAGATGAATGGATGGATGGGTGGATAGATGAATGGATGGATGGGTGGATAGATGAATGGATGGATGGATAGACGAATGGATGGATGGGTGGATAGATGAATGGATGGGTGGATAGATGAATGGATGGATGGATGGATAGATGAATGGATGGATGGGTGGATAGATGAATGGATGGATGGGTGGATAGATGAATGGATGGATGGGTGGATAGATGAATGGATGGATGGGTGGATAGATGAATGGATGGATGGGTGGATAGATGAATGGATGGATGGGTGGATAGATGAATGGATGGATGGGTGGATAGATGAATGGATGGATGGGTGGATAGATGAATGGATGGATGGGTGGATAGATGAATGGATGGATGGGTGGATAGATGAATGGATGGATGGGTGGATAGATGAATGGATGGATGGGTGGATAGATGAATGGATGGATGGGTGGATAGATGAATGGATGGATGGGTGGATAGATGAATGGATGGATGGGTGGATAGATGAATGGATGGATGGGTGGATAGATGAATGGATGGATGGGTGGATAGATGAATGGATGGATGGGTGGATAGATGAATGGATGGATGGGTGGATAGATGAATGGATGGATGGGTGGATAGATGAATGGATGGATGGGTGGATAGATGAATGGATGGATGGGTGGATAGATGAATGGATGGATGGGTGGATAGATGAATGGATGGATGGGTGGATAGATGAATGGATGGATGGGTGGATAGATGAATGGATGGATGGGTGGATAGATGAATGGATGGATGGGTGGATAGATGAATGGATGGATGGGTGGATAGATAAATAAATAGATAGACAGATAAGCAAATATGCAAATTGCATGATGATAGATATGCAGATGGATATTCAGATACAGTAGATATACTTATAGATATACAGATAGACAGATATGCAGACATACAGATAAATATGCAGATATACTGATGGATACACAGATATATATGATATATATATACATATATGATAAATATCTATACAGGCAACCTATATATATATGTATATATATATACCCTAAACCCTAACCCTAAAATATATACACAGGCAATATATATATCGTCTTTGTATCTCTGTCATTTAGGTATCTGTCGGATAGACGTTGATCGTGAGTTGCCCGATGGTATTGCGTCTGAGGTGGACGTTCCAGCTGTGCATCGGGACCGAGCGAATAGGACGAGGGTTGCCATCGACTGCACCTGGGTCTTCCAAACTCAAGTCCCTCAGCAGACGGTAAGCGACGTAAGAATTCCTTTGGTCGTCCGTTTAATAATAATAATAATAATAATAATAATAATAATAATAATAATAATAATAATAATAATAGACCTACATTCTGATTATAGTCGAGATTCGAATTCGAATTTGAATTCCAACTATTCGGGCCTACCCAGCTTCGAATCGAGATTCAATTTGAATTCGAATTCGTACTTTTGGGCTTAACTCCATTCGAGATTTGAATCAAATTCGAATAATTAGGGCCTAACTACTAATAACCAGATTCGAATTAGAACGAATTTAAAGTCATACTGTTAGGGCAGAGTCTACCTCGATTCGATATTCGATTCGTATTTGAACTATTAAGGCCTGTATACCTCGAATTGATTCGAGATTTATTGAATGCCTCTTTTGCCCTGGATATGGCAACCTATCTGTTAGTTCGGTCGGCCTTAATCCAATTCTCGTACCATATTTTTTTTGACGCCGCACTGCGGAATCGATCCATTGCAGTACATAAGACAGCTTATTTAAGGAAAGGGGTTTATATGGTATGGCCATGCAGAAGAGACAGAGACCATGGATGATGGGTCAATGGGGCGTTAGGAGCGAAGCATCATGTAGAAAGGGAATCGATGCCAGTTACCTCCGTATATGTCAACTAAGCCTTTGACTTCCAAGTTGGCGACTGTAAATGTAGGATGTATTCGGGCGACTTGCATGGATGCTATTCAGTTCAACTCGACTCTTGTTAAACCTGCTATTATTTGTTACTGCTATAACATCTTACGATTGTCAGTTGGAATTCACAAACAAGATTATTATGACTAAGTTTATTTACTATGCCAAGTGGAAAGTACTATGTGGCTAAAGTGCTCCTCTAGAGGTTTCGGATCTTCAGATATTTACAAATGTTAAACTCAAGCCAAACTAGCCAGTGTATAACCAAAATATTCGCTCTCTGCTATTTTCGATTAGCATAAAATCTGTGAAAGAAGGTGAATATTGTCGGTTTCTGAAACAAGACACGCATTTGTGTGGCGGTTCTCATTTGATAGAAGGAGGCTTTTATCTCACGATTAACACCATGACTGAGAAATCGTAATCCCGTAATCACAACCTTTCTACAGCGCCCACAAAAGCGAAGTCGCGGGAACCAGCTTATTCACAGGCGTGGAGAAAGGAGAAAGATGGGATGTTGATGAAAGCAGAATTAATCGTGTTGTGAGTTATTCTTGTATCGACAACAGAAGATGACAAGCCAAGACATGACTTATTGATGCTGTAGATTCTAGCAATCATGTATTCAAATTCTAGCCCTGACATTTGCCATTTGCCATTATAGTAACCATTGCTGGTTACTATAATTGACATCCTGAGCATGGGGAGGGGGCCTTTGGGGCACACTTGGACCACGGGTCGCTGCATTAGCGACAGATACCGACCTCTTTCTAGTATATATCAGTTCATGGACTCGTTTATAATAGTTATTACGCAGGCGTCCTTGATTAGTCTAATCCTGTATTCGACCAGGACCAGACGAGACATGATTCGTAATGAGGTCATCCGGAAGAAGTCGGTGGAGCAGAGAGAAACGCTGGTAGGCAGGACAAGAAAGGAACACGGATATTGTTAGGTCATGTAGTAAGAATGGACGATGATAAGAGATTACCAATTAAGGGCTTTGTATTGCCACGAGGAGGGAACACGCAGTCGAGGAAGACAGGATGGAAAACGAAAGAGAAGATCTCGCGGAAAAGACATTTTCTGCAGTGTTGTTTCTAACTATAATATGTGAAAGGAGTAGGATCATTGCTATGTTTTTGATCATTGCTATGTTGTTGATCATTGCTATGTTGTTGATCATTGCTATGTTTTTAATCATTGCTATGTTTTTGATCATTGCTATGTTGTTGATCATTGCTATGTTTTTGATCATTGCTATGTTTTTGATCATTGCTATGTTTTTGATCATTGCTATGTTGTTGATCATTGCTATGTTTTTGATCATTGCTATGTTTTTGGTCATTGCTATGTTTTTGATCATTGCTATGTTTTTGATCATTGCTATGTTGTTGATCATTGCTATGTTGTTGATCATTGCTATGTTTTTGATCATTGCTATGTTGTTGATCATTGCTATGTTTTTGATCATTGCTATGTTTTTGATCATTGCTATGTTTTTGATCATTGCTATGTTTTTGATCATTGCTATGTTTTTGATCATTGCTATGTTTTTGATCATTGCTATGTTTTTGATCATTGCTATGTTTTTGATCATTGCTATGTTGTTGATCATTGCGTGCTGACATTATGTTGTTGTTCGAAGCGTCCCTTTTATCGTTTTTGAGCCAAAATGAGTTTTCTCTAATTATGTGCCTCTTGCATTCTATTTCTCTTGGTAATTCCCTCTGCTTTCTCATTGCTGTTCAATTCAGTTGTTATTGTCCCTTTTCAGTCTGCTTCTGATTTCTCTTGTGCGCTAACTGTATTGTATCCGGTCTGCACTACTTTGTTATTTTAGAGTTGTTCTTTCTTTTTTCAGATCTTTTTTTCGAATACTTCGTCTGTTATTGCTTTGATTATAACTTTTGTCATTCGGTTTCTTGCAGACTATTTCGACCATGTTTTTGACTGCTATTTGTATTTCCTTTAGATGTTTGGTCACTTGACTTATATTAATTGTCACCTAATCATTAATCTGTGGACCTACGTTGATATATATTTCTCAATGGTGTCGCGCCGGGATACATTGCACATTTCTGCAGGCCAACATCGTCATGTTCAGTGGTCTTCAGCTGCGTGGAGCTGCGCGTGGAGACCTTCTTGTCCCCAAGACCAAGACCAAATTCGGTGATCGCGCCTTCTCTGTTGCCGGCCCGCGCTGCTGGAATAGCCTCCCGCCTGAAGTGCGTTCTGTAGCATCGATTGAGATCTTCAGGGCACGACTCGAATCCCACCTGTTCAGAAAGGCATATTCCTGTTGAACTGATGTAGTGATTTTTATAGTACGGTTTTTCCTGTTCGTTTGCTGATCGTGTCATTGTAAAGCCCCATTGTAGCGGCATGACTGCGTTACGGCGCTTTAGAAATCGTCCGTTTAATTATATTAATAATATGTCAAGATTACAATCCACTGACGAGCGGCGACCCAGATGGCCTGATGACAGATCCGTTGGCAATGCCAATGATGAATAATACCACATGTGACATAATAATAATAATAATAATATATGTAATTATATTTATTATTATTATATCCGTTTATTATAAATGCCCTGACCTTTCGTTTTTTCATAAAATAATAATAATAATAATAATAATAATAATATTAATAATAATAATAATACATCTCGTCTTCTTACTTTTGTGGCATGTCATTACGATGTATCTGTCCGTATCCTGGTATCAAACCTGATGCTCCCTTTTGGTCGTATTCCTCTCGTACATCTCATTTTCAAGCTGAATATTAATAAATTCTGATCGGAATCAACGTGTGCACCAAATAATCTGCATTTTGTCAAATCTAAGCTTCACCTTTTGTTTATTATGATATAGTCGATCATGTTACTTGTTTTCCATCTGGGAATGTCCTTAGTTCATTTTTTGTATGGTTTCCTATCCACGAAGAAAGCCTCCTTTATATTCAACTCATTTACTGCGCAGAACTGGACTAGTTTTCATCCGCTGTCATTGTTGTCTCCCCATCCGAATTTACCAATCGTGTCTCTCCGATTAACACTGTCTCTCCCAACCTTTGTATTGAAATTCCCACAATGAAGATTATTAAGTCGTGCCTTGGAATTCCGTGTAATATCTGCTGAAGTTCTTCATAAAATGTATCAATTTGTTCCTCTCTATGGCTGTTGACTTCGTCGCCGAATAGGATTTAATGGCTGCAATGACCATGAAGACATTTGGTGCGACATCTTGTAGCTTTTGATATCAACTGGTGTCCTGTCACTGCTTTGGCTGTTTCCTTCTTCAGAATCATTGCTACTCCCTCTCGCAATTGATTCTCTTCCCTTCTTTGTATTGGAATTATGTACTGATCGTGGTAGAATTCTCCTTGTCCACCACACCATCTTGTCTCGCAGAGTCCTATGATGTCGAATGTGTGTCTGTCTTCATCGATTGTCATGGCGAGTGCTTAAGTATATGAAAATAGTCTCTCAACGCTCAAAGCAAAATGTTGTCAACAGCTATAGAGAGGATACATTTTATGAAGCTTAAATTCTCTTGTACTGGAACTGCAGTTATATATATATGTATATATATATAATATAATATATAGACCTATGCGCATCTATATACGCATCCCTACACACACACGTGTGTAAAATCCAAACCGACTCCCACCTTACAAAGGGTCGTACGTACAGTCATGTTATTTCTTTTAGAACTTAGCAGAATCAAAGCTGATGTGACTTGATGAAATTAAATCCGTTCCGTCTTTCTTTGTAATGCATGATTTAAATGGCAAATCGAGCTCTAAGCATTTATCCAATTCCTTCTTTCCTTCATCTTATTATATCCTCGTCGTCGTCTTGCTGCTTTCCATTTCCAATCCTCCTCCTCAACCCCTTCTAATTCTCTGTCTCGATCATCGTCCACTTCCTACCTCCTCCACTCTACTTCTTCCTCTTTCTCTTCCTCCTCATCATCTATCTTTTTCTTCTTCTAAAATCACCATCGGTCCCACCTTCTCCAACTGGAACACACTCCCTATTTTCCCTCCTCCACTCATTGCTGTTCCTCTATCAAATTCTACTGTACATAGTCAAC
This sequence comes from Bimastos eiseni, assembly GCA_959347315.1. Lineage (NCBI taxonomy): Eukaryota > Metazoa > Annelida > Clitellata > Crassiclitellata > Lumbricidae > Bimastos > Bimastos eiseni. Next base: position 2,951,615 of record OY365817.1, read on the forward strand.
CAGTCATTCTGCTGCCATGATTGCCCTTCCTCCGTCAAATCCCCACCTTGTTCTTTCTCCTCCTCTTCCTCCTCCTCCTCCTCCTCCTCCAGACCTACCTCATCCTCTCCCTCTCCTCTTTCTGCTCCTCCTCCGCCTTTTGCATCTCCTCATGCCATTCATGAACCTAATAGTCCTTTTCTTCTTCATTCCCCTCCTCTGCCTTCTCATCTTCCTCTTCCTCCTCCTCTTCTTCCTTCTCCACCACTTCTCCTCTTCCTTCTTATCCAATTCCTTCTCCACCTTCTTCACCATTTCCTTCACTTTCTCTTCCCACTCCTCACTTTTCTTCTCCCCTCTTCCTCTTCCTCCTCCTCCTCCTCCTCCTCCTCCTCCTCCTCTTCCTTCTCCTCCACAACTGCTTCACAGACCACCACGCCTTCCGCATCCGCAACTGGCTCGACCGAATGCCAGCCGCCTTCAGCCCACAACTAGCATCGCTACCTCAGCTTGCCTCGCATCAGCATCCTACAGCCAACTCAGTAACATCATCATCATTAACATCTTCAGCAGCAGCAGCAGCAACCAAGGGCCAAGGCAGCAGTAGCAGCCAGGGAAATTGACAGATGACCCGAACCGACTTGGCAATCATGCATTTGCGTCGTTCTCCGCTCGAGAATAATTCACATCAGCTCTCGTATAGGCAGGTAGGCAGGCAGGGAGTCAGGCTGACAGGCAGAAAGTCGGGCAGAAGGGCATGCAGGCTGACAGGCAGGCAAACGGGCAGGATGTCAGACAGACAAGCAGTCAAACGGGCAGGATGTCAGACAGAAAGGCAGGCAAGCGTCAGACGGACATGCAGGCAGACGGGCAGGCAGAACGTTAGGTAGACAGAACCCAAACAGTCAGTCAGGCAGGAAGTCAGACTGCGAAACATCCGTTGATATTGTTCGTCTTATTAATCCCCATTGAAAACAATTATTATGTTGTTATTGCTATGATTATAACTATTATCTATTAGTGTTATTTCTGCTATTATTATTATTATTATTATTATGAGCATTAGTATTATTATGAGCATTAGTATTATTATTGTTGTTATTATTATTAGTAGTTTTATCATTGTTTTTGTTGTTAGGGGCTTTGTTATTGTTACTGTTGTAATTATGATTGGTATTATTGTTATTGTTGTTATTTCTCCAAGGTATATACGTAGTACGTAGGTGTAAGATATTGTACAACTGGAGGAATGTTTTTCTAGAATGCCCAGTCTTTGCAGAATTCACGCTAACTTCTAGTTTCACTATAACAAATTATATAAATCTACAAAACAATGGCAAATTTAATGTCAACAAGTATAATCCAAATGGATGAATCAACGATTAAGGTAATAACACTGTTCGAACATCTGATTATCTTTCTCTGCCCATTAAAGCTGCTCATCACAATAACTCAGATGTTGAATTCTACAATTCTGCGTGGCTCTGCTTATTCGACTCTCAAGTCTCTCACGGTGTAACCTCGAGTTGAAAATCCTTGCCCTGAATAAAATCTCACGGACATATTGGTCATAGGACATATTGGTCATAGGACATATTGGTCATAGGACATATTGGTCATAGGACATATTGGTCATAGGACATATTGGTCATAGGACATATTGGTCATAGGACACATTGGTCATAGGACATATTGGTCATAGGACATATTGGTCATAGGACATATTGGTCATAGGACATATTGGTCATAGGACACATTGGTCATAGGACATATTGGTCATAGGACATATTGGTCATAGGACATATTGGTCATAGGACATATTGGTCATAGGACATATTGGTCATAGGACATATTGCTCTTAGGCTCATCCGCACGATATTCGAAATCGTTCAGATTATGTGTTAATGCCCGTTGAACTGAAAATCACAGTGAACTGTTCTGTGAATGGAAGACTTTGAATTCAGTTAGGCCTATAGCTCGAGAAGAAGACTCTTTGAGAAGAGACGACATCGAATTCATAACATCCCAGTGGATGAAAATGTACTGTCTGTAGTGATCGTCTGTGTACATGTATGTCGCCGATTGTGCTCGTATTTCAAGACAATTGATCCGTTGAGGTCCCACATACTTGTAAGGTTCCTCGGGAGCGATTGAAGCTGTGCTGTCTATCACAGGCTAAAGGTTATGCCTTTGGACCGGTGTTTTCCGAACTTATTGCTTGGGTGATGTCCTTAGGACTCGCTTGTGCTGGGTAGATCATCTTGGATGGAACTCAGCTGAACCACATCCTCCTCGCTATCTAACGATGGAAACAATCGGCGACAGCAACGGATGTTTCTCAGCTGAGAACGGAATTCATCTCGTAACGACTTCAGAATGATGAAACAAAGGATCGGTTGAATGGCGATGAACAGACCGTAGATGACTGCTACGATTGCTTCATAGGGAACTGAATATGGTAGAAAGGTGTGAAGGGGAACAAAGAGGGCGAACTGCGATAGGAAGATCATCGACGAAAGCACTGCAGACATGACTCGCATCTGGTCATCTGTCTCGGTCCTCTCCTCGAACTGTGAGAACCCAAAAGCCCTGCCTTCCCTCGACGTACACAGCATCGTAAGAATGACCACCAGATAGATGACCAGTGGTAGAGCCCACATCAGGGATAACTCGGCCATCATAACATGATGATACAATTCCGTAGCGACGCAACCAAAGCCGGGCTCTAGTTGAACAGACGCCAGATACGGAAGAGCGACCACCGCCACAACAGCGAATATGACACCAACGATGATCTTACTTGCAAATAGCGTACAGTACTTAGCCGCAAACATCGGACATCGACATCTTCTCCTGTGTATCAGATGTTCACGAAGGTAAATGTTGAAGAGGAGGGCGACCGATAGCCACCCTGACGCGAAGGCTATACTTTGCACGAAAGACCAGAACCTGCAGAGGAATTCTGAAGTATTTGAAGGATGATATCGACCTGAGATTGAGTACAGCCACACGGAGCTCGAACAGAACAACAGAACTCCGACGTTGGTGCAGAAGGCGGCCGCCAGATAAACGTATCCTTCGTGTTTCAACCATAAACGACTTCTAACAAGAACAACGACAGCGAGAATGTTTGAGAAGACGCCGCCGAAAATGGAAATGGGACAAACAATCTGAACAAGGAAGGAAACAGATCGGAAATGCGTGTGATATACAAATGGATCCCACTCGTCGTTGTGATAATCCATTGTATCGTTGATCATCGAAGGACTCCGTTCCTCATCGTTTTCCATAACGCTTCTATAAGTTTGTAACTCGTTCAAAAAGACAAAAAACATCCAACTGTTTCGAAACGGATCTTGGTGATTCGCAGCCGTGGTCGAACTGTTGATTAAATTGCGACTGTTTCAATTCAAGTGTTTATCCATCTTATTATGCGGGTTTCTACGGAAGCCTAGGAGGAGGCACAGCGTAATTGGTCTTATACGCAAAATCTCCCACAGTTCCAGCTGCGTTTCAGAGTTGTATAGGTACGTGTACATTTTCTTTAACGACCCTACGACCTCGATTGTGCTCACTTTTCAATGAACCTTTGGTCGGTTGAATGTGTGCCACGTCAACTAGGACCGCGCTAGCAATTCCTGTAGGTCCCCAAACTCCATACTGTGGTTGCGCGCTTGTCGTTCTGCTATAAAGTAGCCTGTAGCCATGTCTAATATGGTCTTCAGCGTCCACTTCTTTGCTAAATTCGTGTCTATGTTTCATGATGTACTTTGAAGACTTGGCCTCATATCAAGGAGATATATTTATGCAGGTATTTTGTCAATCGCTTTGCTCTGCTGCCTGAGGAGATCTGCTGGTTCCTCGCTTCTATGAATCATCGAGGAGCATCGCGCTGTACTGAGGACCCTCCCCTTTGAAACAGTCTCACTATGAATATTTGCACTATGTATCCGTTGACTCGGCCTAAGTGACTTTCTCGTCGTTTGTTAAGACGGACTTGACTGAATAAATTAAACAGCCTTGCTCAGAGCGCTTTTCGAAGGTTCTTCCAGGTGCCTTTCATAATCGTCCTCTTACATGCATACATTCACAAGCACATACGTACAAACATGCATGCACAAGCAAACATGCATAAGCACATACATACGTATACATATATATACACATGCACGCATACATACACACATGCATGTCATGAATAAAACTTACACGTATACAGTCATATATACAGGGTGGGCCATTAAACAGTAACCACCTCCGGTTTTGGCTAATATTTCGGCAACAATTATGGATTAGTAAATGAAATTTTACAGGCGCTAAGCTATTTCATATTCACATATAACTGTCAAATTTGACAAAAATAACTCACACGGAACAAACGTTATATCACTTTTAGTGAGTGCAACCACTGATTTTTGATGGTCAAAAAACATTTTACGCAGTAAAAGTCACAAAAACGATTTTATGAGGTCACATCTCAAGTAATTGTTATAAAACAGACATTATATTGTTTCTCAACCTGTGTCTACCACCGTTAGCCACACATATTCTGAGTCTATATGGCAAGTTATGTTGGCCTAGTTGGGAAGCCATTACATCGGTGATAATTTGCCCAGGGACACGACGACAAAAGTGGTGAGATTCAGATCTTCTTTGGCAAATCTTCTAACAGAAGTGCGGCTGATGTTCAACTCTGCCGAAATTCCCATAGTAGGCTACCGAGATGATTTCTGATGTTGTTATTCTGTGAGCAAATAAGTTCGTCAACATGCTCTATATTTGTTCGGGTGCCGATAGATTTCTGCCTTCCGCTGCCCTTACGACGTTCCACCGCGCACCCCATCATCAATGCGTCCACATATTTTTATAGGTGCTAAGCTCATGTGATTTCAGAGTGAGCTTTGATTACAGCTTTGGCTCCAAGTCAGTCCAAGATCATGCTTATGATTCAAGAAGTGTCTGCTTACGCATTTTATCTGTCATGAACACCTTGCCCATGTTTACTTTGTTACAATTGCTACCATAAAATGATTAATCGCAAAATATTTCTATTTACCAATTTAATTGACTAGATGACGTCAAAGTGGCTTCCATGTGCGATAATTTCCAGTTTCTTTTCTCAATGATAATTATAACAATTATGAAGTGTGTTTTATTACAATTATGCTTGAAATGTGACTTCGTAAATTAGCTTTTTATAACTTTTGCGGCGTTAAATGGCTTTGACCATCAAAAATCAGTGATTGCACGCATTAAAAGTGATATAACTATTGTTCTGTTTGAAATACTTTAGTCAATTTTGACGGTTATATGTAAATATGAATTAGCTTTCAACCTGAAAATTTCATTTAGTGTTTCCTACTGTTGGCCAAAATCTGAGCAAAAATCCGTAGGAGTTACTTTTTTGGCCCACCCTGTATATATATATATATACAATTATACATGCATGTATACACACATACATATATGCATGCCTACATCCATGCATACCTAGAGGTCACTGGGCCCTTTATAGTCCGCTTCATATAGCCTACCTATTATCTTGAGTTCCAGTCATACAAGAGATCAATACATCCTCTGTCTAAGTCATTGTTTCATATCTTATGACATCTACTCCATGACACTCTAATGGCTTTATGCTTCAGCGTGAGTACCAAATGATATAAATATCTATTTAAGCCCTTCTTGGGCTTCCGTACATTTTCGTCTCGGTTGCAAGCGACTGGCAGACTTCTTGGCCATTTGCCAAGCATCTATCACAGCCCATTACCCTTGCTATATCTATGTGATGTTTCCTCGGCTTCCCATATGGCCTGTGCGATAACAGTTTATACCCAGTGCCAGACTAAGCAGGGCTCACTGGCCATCCAGCTCCCGTTGACCTTCGGACCGGGTCTTTTTACCAGCCTTGTCTCAGGTCTCGGCAGCTTCTCTGACAGTGAGCTTCTGTGAGGGAGGAAGACGTACAGAGAGAGGGAGTTAGAGAGTAAGAGTGTGTGGGTGCAAGTGTGGTTATTGTTGTATATTAAATTATCACCCGCTTAGGCGGAATAGACGATCGGTTCGTCGACTCTGATGTAATAGTTCTGCCTAGTCTACTTTAAGTGCTCTAGGTTATGGTTGGAAGGCTAATCACATGCAGTTCGATTTCAGAATTAAAATAAACAGCGTTAAACCTATCGGACAAGTGTAACAGGTTCCAGCGTATGATAACACTTTCTCTGGCTCAAAAATGTCCAACTTGCGCGCAAGGCTCCATTTTATGCTAAAACGGTCCTCATCGAGATCCAAATACCAGTTGGTAAAAAAGCGTTCTGCCATAATAACAGATGCTAGAGAACAGATAAAAGTATTTAATTTTAGGTCAGCATCTGTTTATCATATTTTAAACGAATTCAAACAATTATATATGTATTTCTAATGTCATAGACTACGCAACTTATCCTAGAGATATCTTGGAAAGACATAAAACACACGAATGGGTGTTGGAAGCTGCAGGTGTGGAAAAAGGCCTTAGTCTTAGTTAAAGTCTTCTGATGTGTTGTAAAAGAAGCGATGGAGAATTATTTTTATACATGTTATGAGGAATGAAGAGAGAGGCACAGAGAAAGAGATAATACAAGGAGCACTAGAGGGTGCAAGAGGAAAAGGAAGACCAAGAACAGACTGGCTGGATAATATCAGAAAATGGACGGGCCTTTCGACAACATAGATGATGAGGACTACAGCGAACAGGCAGAAATGGACAAAGATTGTGCATAACGCGGCCTACCTTCGTACCGAAGACGGCTAAAGAACAGAACAGAGGCTGGGCAACACCCAAAAACATCTGGTGTAAAGGCCAGCATGGCTTTCGAACTGGGTTAAGGCTGGAAAAATCCTGGTCCAGAAGTCTACGGGGGCAGGATGTGCAGATAGCCCCGAGGTGGTCTGGTCCTGGGTACAATCTTTTATAGCGCAGATTTTAAAATTCAATTCCAGGCGAAGCTAAGATATAGGCTAAGGGGCCGTTCACATATTATATAACGCTCAAGGGGTAGGTGGGTGGGTTCCCGTTTTGTTAGCGTTATATTGTGTAGGGTGGGTAGGGGGTAGGTTGAAGGTTTTGTTAAATAAAAAACTTTTTCAATTTGGAAATTGGAAAACTCTCTCAATTGGAAATTCCATGTACAACGGACCTTTATTGTTTAATCGAAGTTCACAATACGTTGTGAACCAGAACTAGCACCATTAGCTGCCACCTGGCGAATTGATTTGACGTTCTTACTTATTATTTATAAACCCACTTTTAACAATTTCCTGTTTACAATTTTAACAATTTCATGTGCCTAGCTCTAAACGCTCTTAAATTCAATTCTCTGTGACTTGTTTTGATTCTGGTCCAAATAAAAATTAATTCACATGAAATAATTATTTCGGTAGGTATTATCAAAATGCTTAATTTCATTTTCTATGGTATGTGTAAATAGTTTATATGTTTGCTTAAATACCCAATTGTAGGTGTAGTATACACTATCATACGCTATTAAATAGGTAGAGTTGTACTGCGGACCTATCGATAAATACCTGATAGTGCAATATTAAACCAATCGATTCTGTGAGATATTGTAATCTTCATTTCTAGCGCAAAACAGGAGGGGAAATTTGAGTTTTTAGATGGGATTTATGTCACTACCATGTACTATCATGCTGTATTAGTAGGCCTACATGTAGATACATAGTGACAATCATAGACTAACCAATTATTTACTGTAATTAATACAAATGAATTTAGCACAATTAAAAGTCCGATTATTAAGCTAATTAGGCATACGTTCTATAAATGTTAAAGGGTTTTAATATGGTTTGAACTCTTTTAAAGGTATGTTGCCTTCATGCTGTATTAATGCATCGTGGATTTCTAGTATTAAACGATTAATGTGCTAATTTGCATAGTCTTACAGTGCTAACTAACATAATATAGTCACCATTAAAGTGCTAACTAATATTGTATTGCTATAAAAGTTTCAAATTGTGCAATACAATTATGTCGATTGTATGTCTTTTAATGTTCTTATAGACTGGGGTGGGGTAGGTAGCAAATTTGTTATATAATATAGGGGTGGGGGTTACAGCTGCTGTTATATAACGTTATTAGGGGTAGGGGGCGGGTAAAAAATTGAGATTTTTTACGTTATATAATATGTGAACTGCCCCTAATGGTAGTATAGACTTATACGTTTATTTATTTTGTGTGTGTTTACAGCCTGTACAGATCTTTCAAATAAATGTAGGCGTGCTTCAGAGCCGTACGCTACATATTAATTTACACGTTCAGCTCTATTCGCCGACTTGGTCGTGTTGACGTCTTATTTTTATTGTCAAGATCAGTTGAAATGCAGAGGGCGAAATAGTGGACGTTAATTTGTAACTCGATGAGTACTAGTCTGGCTATGATATTTGAACCCTTGGTCTTGTGCGCATGAGTTAAATTATGATGATATTGACGATGCACTTGACGATGACGATGAAGGTGTTATTGGTAAAGATGAGAATAATGACGATGTTGATGATCACACGAGTTTCATGCCCTAGCCTTCATCACGGCTTGATTACTGTCTAACCCTTTATTTTGGTCCGGTCTCTGTCGTGTCTTGATCCTGTGCCACCATCACCTTTTCCTCGTCCACCTCCTCTTCCGCTTTCACCTCCACTTTTTCCTTTCCTCCACTTCTTCCTTTCCTCCTCCTCTTCCTTTCCTCCTCTTCTTTCTTTCCTCCACTTTTTCATTTCCTCCTCCTCTTCCTTTTCTCCACTTCTACTTTCCTCCAATTCCTCCTTTCCTCCACTTCTTCTTTTCTTCCACTTTCTCCTTTCCTCCAATTCTTCCTCCTCTTCCTTTCCTACACTTCTTCCTATCCTCCTCCTCTTCCTTTCCTCCACTTCTTCTTTTCTTCCACTTTCTCCTTTCCTCCAATTCTTCCTCCTCTTCCTTTCCTCCACTTCTTCCTTTCCTCCGCTTCTTCCTTTCCTCCAATTCTACCTTCCCTCCTCCTCTTCCTTTCTTCTAATTCTTCCTTTCCTCCACTTCATCCTTTCCTCCACTTCTTCGTCGATGAACTCTGGACCAAAACCTTTTCCTCCATTAACTCCACCTCCATATTTAAACTATCTGTTTGTGAAAATGTAGGAACGCTAAAGAATTATTTTTTGTTTGTGATGGACTGTAGGTTGGCATTGAAAACTTAATGGCGTTTCTGTTCGCATATAATACAGTTAATTTAAAATTATTACTACTGTTTTTGTATAAAGTAATGAAAATTATAGCAAATATTATCATTATTAGGACTACAATTATTTTTAGGGTTACTATTTTTATATTAAATGCTGCTATCTTTATACTTACATTTCAACTTTTTTTAGTAGTAGGAGGCTCGTCTAGTTTTATTGGTAAAGTTAAATAACGACTACTTTAATATACAGACTCAGAACAAGCGGACGAAGCTAATGGCTCAACCCAATCCACATAGGCTGTGCGAAAAGTCCTGTAGCCTAGTGCAGATTCATACGCAAATAGTGAGCGCTAGCTATACCACAGTATACAGCGAAACTTGCGACCCGACGTTAATCTGCCCCCTGGCTGTCCCCGTTTGAGCACCACCTGTTTTCATAGTTTCGCCGGCAGGTCGTAGTCTTGGAGCGTGTTTTGTTTGCTAAACTGGTCAGTGACAAAACTACAGGACGAATATGGCAAATGAAGCGAATGATCATAATTGGACGAATAACCATAGCGCGTATTACGATTACGAAAGCTTCGACCCGTTTGAGTACCACAGTATACAGCGAAACTGGATTCTCTTTTATATCGCCAGCATTGGTTGTCCGATTGCGATATTTAGCGGGGTTTTCACGAATATTTTGATTCTTGTTGTTGTACTCAGAAGTCGTCTGTGGTTGAAACACGAGGGATACGTTTATCTGGCAGCTAATTTCTCTGCTAACGTCGGTGTTCAGTTGTTCTGTACAAGCACGTTTTGGCTGACGTCCGTCTATGGATGGGGAGATTACTACCCACCGAATACATCGAACTTCATGTGCAAAGTGTGGCACTTCTTGACGAATATCTTCTTTGCGTCCGGTTGGCTGTCTGTTGCCCTCGTCTTTAACGTTTACCTTCGCGAACATCTGATACACAGGAGAAGATGTGGATGTCCGATATTTGCGGCTAAGTACTGTACTCTGTTTGCAAGTAAGGTCATCGTTGGTGTTATATTCAGTGTATTGTTTGTGCTCGGTGTACCATATCTTGCGATTTTCGATTTGCATAGCGCAGGCCAATGTGTGCCGTCGGAACATATGGTTTTTTTCGTAGCCATGCTCGTCGAATCGATTATAATGTGGGTCCTACCGTTCGTCTTCTTCCTACCCATCATTCTGCTTATGACGCTTTGTACAAAGAGAGATGGTAACGCCTTTGGATTCTCACAGATCGAAGAGAGATCCGCTTCTGATGAGCAGATGAGAGTCGTCGCTGTTATTCTGTCGTCGATGACTCTCTGCTCGCAGTTCGTTCTGGTGCTCCTGCGAGTAACCTTTGCGGGTAATTTCGGACCGACAGTATTCATCGAATTGGCATTCGGTCTGGCCATCGCCATTCAGCCTATCTTTTGTTTCGTTAACCTGAAGGCATTACGAGATGAATTCCGTTTTCAACTGCGAAGCATCCGTTGCTGTCGTTCACTGTGTCCATCGTTGGATCGTGAAGAGGGAGTGGTTCGTCTGACCGCCATACAGGAGGATCCTCCCAGTTCATTGGAAGCCTAAGCCATCTATCTGGGTCTTCATCTCTTCTCCGAATCTATACTCTCAACTGGAAATCTAACCCCAAGTTGCAATGCTGCCCGTCGTAGAGAAGAATAGATGCTCAATACGTTTTCCCATAGGACTCGATTTGGCTAAGAGTCGTTTCTACATTTATTGGCGTCGTTCACCTTCTGCTTCTATCGTTTTAAATTGGTTAAAGAATCTTCTTATTCTGTTTCGATCGATTTTTAAAGCATTTTTGTCTTCATTTGCGAGACAATTACAGTAGTATTTTATTGTGTCCTTTATTTCAATGTTGCTTACATTTAATGAACAGTTTGTTAGCAATCTTCTATTTAAGGCTTCATTTTCGTAGGATATTTTTTGTGAAATCTGTTTTGTTTGACAAGCAACTCTGCTTATAATATACGATTTTTAGATGCACTTTTAATTAAAAATACAACTTCCTGACAAAGTTCTGCCATTTATTGCGTTTTCATATATCATTAGTCGGCTATATATATATATATATATAGCCGACTAATGATATATGAAAATATATATATATATAATATCAAATCAAATATCTTTTATTTGCTTCCAGTATGTACAGTAGTTTACAAATTTCGTTACATAGGAGTGAAAACAAAAAGGAGGCCCAGATGGGTCAAATGACCCACTTAATAGGACCGCCCCATTACATAATAGTTTAAAGGCAGCAGTGAGACATATCATACGGAGGCAAACTATATTCTAGAAGCAGAACAAATCATTAAGAATACTTAACTAAGAACTTAAAAACTAAAGAAGTCGACGGACAGTGACTGACTGATTTAGGAGCAGATCAATGAAAGGAGCAGATCAATGAAATTAATAACTTTTATCCAACAGGTAATTTTGCAATGATTTAAAAAAATAATTTCAGCCTTGGTAATTGTCTAATTTGACAAGAAACTCCGCTTATAAATATATATATATATTATATATATATATACGGAAAAGACTAGTGAGTGACTGGTTGCTCTTTGGGTTTGATTCTAATAGCTATTTCTGTCCTGCCTGAGAATTGACCTCTGATAATACAGAGGGATAATCAGTGGTTAAGAATTAACGACCGTGCAGTGTTGAAAATTCGAAGTGATTGGTGAAGTAGTGATGCTGTGGGGCGTTATGATTGGTCCATCGAAGTGACAGTTGAAGCAACATTTTTCTTTATCAGGAATGAATCAAGGAGCACTGACTGGACGACAAATGAGCGATGCGATATATGATTCCAATATTCTTTGTCATTTTTGCGGATATCTCTGTGAATGGAATATTCCAGGTAAAGGTTTGTTAACGTAGACACCTAAGAATTTAGAGGTTATGACTATGGGTGTAAGCATGCAGTTCTCACGGCCAATATATAAGGCAAAGGAATTTCTCAGATATGAATGTATTCTGCATAATACAATTTTTAATATGGTTGTCAGCCCGCAAACGGACCAACATTAAGATTTCGCCTCCTTCCCTAACTATCGATCGACTTTTTAACTGTATTTCTAATCTAGAGATACAACTGCGATTTCTTTTAACTTTTTTTATTACTTTCAACCAAAAATATCATCCAACACAAATTGCAATAATCAACGAGAAAAGCACACATTGCTAGAACTCAATAAGGTCTAAACCGAAAGCACGACAACTAAAACTATTAGTCAGCAACTCTACAAATTTCGCGCGTATACTGACATCAGCACAGGTGCGATACAGCGGCTGCAGTCTACGCCAGCAAAATTGATCGGCGCAGCGCTCACGCCTTGCACTAAAGATATCCTGACTGATATATATATATATATATATATAATATATATAATTAACGATTAAAACGACTTAAACTATGGAGTGTTCAAAATACGTTCACAGAGGTGTTAAGTGATTTGTATGTTATTGCATTAACCAAAGCTTTGTCATCTCTAGTATCTTATCTTAAATAAAGAGTTCTTCAGGCATTTTGCATTTATCTGAGTCGCGAGGATTGGTCATAGATTGAACCATTGAACCATCTTTGTTCAAAGCCTGCAACCGTACAAGTATTTATTCAATAAATACAATGAATATAATTAAACAATGAAACTTCAGATATTACTGGTGTATATGGGTCCCTGAAGCAATAGCGTCATCAGGTATGGGACTAAGTCATTGGGATTTGCCAAAATTTAGAGACCCATCACCTCTGGGGAGCAAGTTAATGTACTTCGAGGATGCCTTACCAGTTTGTTCACATTGTCAACTGTGGTCGAAAATGTTCAGATTGACGCATAGCAAGTACATTCAAAATGTTTATTAAAATATAAATAATAATAATAATAATAATAATAATTTTAGTTTATTTTCAAACCGACGTTTGATTACACATCATTAGGCCTACAGACATACAGGGGTGAAAATAATTGTTGCATCACCCTGTGATCAAAGATAGCAGTGGTCAAACGAAATGTTTATAAGTAGAGCTAATTAATAAACCAATGAATTTTTATTATTTTCTTCATTATATCGATCTATAGAGTTGAACAAACATTCCTGGAAATATGTAAATTACTAATTTTATGCTTGTTTGCGTTGGTAATTTTGAGTTAAATTATTAAGAAAAACTGACTTCATATGTATTTAATCGATTTTTTGCTATTCAACACACTGATGCGATAATTATTTCCACCAGCGTGGTATGAACGAATAATGACAAGTTGTCACAGGAGTCGAATTTAACTGTCTGCAGGCATGCAAGTCGCCCATTACGTAATACTGCATATAAATAAATGATTTGGCTTCCTGAATGGGTGAAGGAAAACGGCTCCTGACTCGTGGACCAGCGACCCTTAAGTCCCGATCACCATTTCTAGTTTTAGTGTTGGCTACTGCCCACTGGCAAGAATATATCAGCGGACTTTGCTTATGGCACCCGTAACACAGGCCTATATTGGGACGCTTGGAAACCGGTCTGATAAAAGACTTCTTTAACAACGGTCGCCAAGCAACTGCTACATATATAATCGGTTACAATAGCTGAGTTTAAACTCACAATGTAGTAAAATATAAGTTTTTGAGGAAGCTCGAGCACGGGATCGTCTGGGATTTGAACCCGTGGCAAGAAGCATATACCTTGACGAACGAGCCTCAGGGTCGTTGACCTACTTATTAAAACAGAGTATTTCTATTGGAAATGCTAGTGATGACATTATTGACTTCGAGTAACAGCGTGTACAATTCTGTGCGATACATTGGGAAGTTGTTGCGTTGCGCAGGAACGCATTCCCAAAATTGTGTACATAGAGTTTATTAAGAACCAAGCAGGCCTGGCCAGATAGGCCAAGACCCTCTACAATGTAGAAACGAAAGTCTCAGCGTTACATAATTATGTTAGTTAATGCTTAAGTAATTTGGAGCAGCTAAATAATGCACATTCATTCATGTTATATCGATATATAGCAATAGAGATAGAAATATAGCAATAGTGGTTAAGATGAAGGCTTAACAATTTTACATATTGTTTATTCAAACATTGCATTTGTTGACTTAATTTACGTACACATGTAAATTTGAAGACACCCGCGAATGTTGAAGCCACTCCGCTACCACGCCAGCAAAGTTTCCTGCTATACAAAATAATAGTAGCTGTCGCAACTGATGTAGTCAAATATGCTCTAATATTGCCAAAGCAATAGGCTGCTTCGTAATTATAACAATACTCTTCAAATCTCTAAAGTTGTACTTTAGTTACTGAACACATTTTCTATCATTTATCTAGACCCGATAGGACGTGCACTAATGTGTCGTAAATGCTGCCAATAGGCCATGGCACTAAGTAATGCCATGCTGAGAACGGAGAGAACATTTTGCTGCACTGATACTTGGGATAAAATTATTCCTCGAGAAGCCGACAAAGTGGTAAGGCCCGTAAGGAGGATTTAAGGTTCCTCTGAACTGGGTGGGTCCTCCTGGATGGAGTTCAGTCTAACTACATCCTCTTCGCGATCCAACGATGGAAACAGTCGGCGACAGCAACGGATGTTTCGCAGCTGAGAACGGAATTCATCTCGAAACGACTTCAGAATGATGAAACACAGGATCGGCTGTAGACCGATAGACAGACCGAAAACCAGTCCGATAACTACATTGGCGACCAAGAATGAATCAAAGACACTGTGACAGAACACTAGGACAAACTGTGAGAAGAGAGTCGACGACGAAAGAGTAACAGCCACGACTCTCATCTGCTCATCAGAGGGGGATCTCTCTTCGATCTGTGAGAATCCAAAGGAGTTACCATCTCTCTTGGTGCAAAGCGTTATAAGTAGAATGATTGGTAGGAAGAAGACGAACGGTAGGACCCACATTATAATCGATTCCAAGAGTAGGGCTATGCCCAACGAAACGTGTGGCCTTGGAAAACACGCGCCATATCCACTGAACTCGAAAATCGCAAGATATGGTACACCGAGCACAAACAATATACTGAATATAACACCAACGATGACCTTACTTGCAAACAGAGTACAGTACTTAGCCGCAAATATCGGACATCCACATCTTCTCCTGTGTATCAGATGTTCGCGAAGGTAAACGTTAAAGACGAGGGCAACAGACAGCCAACCGGACGCAAAGAAGATACTCATCAAGAAGTGCCACACTTTGCACATGAAGTTCGATGTATTCGGTGGGTAGTAATGTCCCATTCCATAGACTGATGTCAGCCAAAAAGAGCTCACACAGAAGAACAGAATTCCGACGTTAGCACAGAAATTAGCTGCCAGATAAACGTATCCCTCGTGTTTCAACCACAATCGACTTTTCACGAGAACAGTTAAAGCCAAGATGTTGGTGAAAACGCCAACAAATATCGTAATCGGACATACAACGTTGCTGGTATAAAAGATCCAGTCTTTCCGTAATCCGTGATACTCGAATGGGTCGTACATGTCATAGTAATCTACAGTACGATTACGCATCGAGATATCTTCATAATCTTCGGTTGCCATATTCCTCACGTACGGCGACTACTTTGCGAAAAATGCGTCTGGCAACATAACACGTACTATGACTTTGGCTTTCGGCAAAACTTTGAAACAGTGTATGTGTGCAACAGGATACAGACGTGCTTGGCACACATACACATGAAGCTCGATGCAGGGTCACACGTAGGCGGATGCACTGTTCAACAGCCAAAACAATATTTATGCGGGCTCCTCTCTGTTCTCAAGTATGGCCTTAGCAAGGACGAGAGCGGCTGGGTGTATAATGTTCCACTTGTCCTAATGCTTGGCCAAAAAGCAGAATTTTGGGACTGGTGTCTTTTACAGCTCATTCCCGCAGAGCGCCGCTTGGTGATTTGTTGGGGTTGTAATGGTACTCGTAAACTGGAAGTTTTTACAGCGCCCACATGAGGGTAGTCTTTGAAATCAGCGAATAAACATAAGCTATTGGCTCAGATATTGTTATTGTTATATTTATTGTTATTGTTTTTATTATTATTATTTTTATTTTTATTTTTTCCCCGAGGTACATATGATCCCTTGAGACTAATAAAATTAGGGGCATAGTTCTGGAATGGCTAGCCTTCGCAGATGGTTTTGCTATTATTATTGCTATTATTATTATTATTATTATTATTATTATTATTATTATTATTATTATTATTATTATTATTATTATTATTACTAGTATTATTATTATTATTATCATTATTATCACTATGACTATGATTATCATCACCAATATCACTTCCATTATCATTTGTTTTATTATTCCTATTTTTATCATTACTATTACTATTATTACTATCGACGTATTTTATTTTTTCGCCCTCAATATATTAAATATGAATTAGAAATGTGCTATGTCCACAAAGTCACACAACAGTTATTGACATTGTAATTATTTAGTGGTATTACTTTTTCTGCTATATTCATATTGACGTTGGCTGAATTTACACTGTGTCCAGAAAAAATGATTTAATTCTCCTGCTTTGTTAATTGCTTGTTCAATTGCCAATAACATTGTTGGTTATGGTTATGATTATGTTTAAACGATTGTTTGAGGCCAAGGGCGGACACCTCGGGCACACACACTTTAGTCTGAAATAAATCAAATATAGAATTAAATCAGACTAAAATTATAATTGATACATGACATTTTTCAAATAAAATTGAATTTTTTTATATAGGGTTCTTTCGCTTTCCTAAACACTTGAATAGCGATGCAGGTGACGTAATAATGAATACATTATTGGATAACAGGAGATTTTATAGTTTATTACAAATTATGTCACGATTAGAAGGCTTTTTGAATTAAAATTATTCATTAAAATAAACTAGCAATTTCTCGTGATATCCCAAAACTTGTGTAATATAAAAGTACCTAGTTATTTCTCGTTGAACCTGAATGACCCTTTTTCCGAACACCATGTATGCATAAGCTTGCATCCATGTAAGTGTTGTGCGTGTCCATAAATCTGCATGTAATACACTACGTGAGCTCTCCAATGTCTCCATGTACTCCGAGCCTGGATCTCGTCGCTCGAGCACAGGCTGCATTCACCCGGTGTGTCGCCTCTCCCGGGGTACACGTGGTGCGAAAGCTAGTCTTTTGTGATATTATGTTTAAAGGAATGAACAGCACATATAAATATATAATTAAGCCTACGTCTACAATATTTGTATATATATATATAGTATATTTGGTCGGACTTGAAGCGGTAACTGAAGATGGTGGGAAGTGAGAACATTGTCTGCCTGCTGCAGCCTCCTGCTTGTTCGTATCCATGTTTGCCTGCCTGTCTGCTCCTGCCTGCTTCCTGCTGCCCGTAGGTGCCAGCCTGGCATCTCGCCAACAGCAGTTGATTTTGACTTGGCCCCGTCTGCAGCCGCTGTATCCTGCCTCGTTTTAGACGATTAACCATAATTGTTACTCCGAAATTGAGTGGGAAAATAGTCGATGCCTAATGACTTTTACACGGTCCACTTTGTTTAGTACATGGATGCAATTTAGTGCTGTAGAAATACATAAAAAGTTACAGTAGACAGAATAGCTTTAATGCATAGCAACAAAATGCGGCAATGCGTTTAGCTGGGGTGATGAACATAGAATAAGTGATATCAAATTTACAGAGGATACGGTAATAAAATAACTATGAATGATTTGTAGCAGGTAAAAGTCCTTGAAAAGATACAATACGTCCAAGGTTCTAAAAGAATAAAGAGAAATCGAAGAGGCATTAAAAGATACAGTATAGCAGTAATTACTAACAGGGTAAATACCACAGGATTGGTGATGTGATCAGTGTACCAGTTTTAAGAAGGGAAACATAGGAGTGAACCAAAGACCTACTAGGCCAGTTGCTTTAACAGGCATATACTAGTGAGCAAAGTAATTGAGAGGATCATCATGTAGCACATGACTGAGCAACTTATATAATACAGGGTGATACGAAACAGTCCGCATGGATTCACCAAAATGCATGTTAGATTGCCTTAGGTAAAGTATTGAACAATAAGACAAGAGAATAGCAGCTGATGTACTGTACATAGACTTTGCAAAAGCATTTGACAGAGTTTCTCGCAGACGGCGGTAGGGAAGAGACTGGAAAATCACGAGTGGCATTGGGGAGAGACTGGAATTGAGTGGCATTGGTGGAAATCTGCTACGACGGATAGATGATTGGCTATAAGTCAGAAGGCAGAAAGTAGGAATGAGTGAGAAAGAAGACTCGATTAAGATGCGAGGAAGAGACCAAGAAGACGAGATGGAAACGGAGAATTAATCAGGACGGAAAGAAGACGCAAATAGAACCCAGGGAAGACGAAGGGGGTAGGAGACATGGGAAGGAGAAAGAGGAAAGAAGTGGTTCTCACACAGACGCAATTCTCTTTATT
This sequence comes from Bimastos eiseni, assembly GCA_959347315.1. Classification (NCBI taxonomy): domain Eukaryota; kingdom Metazoa; phylum Annelida; class Clitellata; order Crassiclitellata; family Lumbricidae; genus Bimastos; species Bimastos eiseni. The sequence goes on from OY365817.1 coordinate 2,970,286, forward strand.
AACTATAAATATCTATCATGTTGTGTTAATGCGATACAATGAGGAGTAGGGATGGAGATGGATCAGGCGGTGAAGGTCAATCAATCGCTCAGAGAAAGAGGTTGATCATAACGACCCCTCGAGATATCTTCTGAGTGGCGCTCAAATGAGGAGGTGGAGGCGGAATATAAGGTGCAGGTCGAGGAGAGGGTGAATGTGAAGATGAAGAAGTTAGCAACCTCATCTTCTTACCTCTAATTTCCACAGTATTTCCAGGGCTCGACTGTTTTTCGTGGAAAAACAGTCGCGCCCTGGACAGGTTGGAGTCATGAAGGTCGTCATCATATCGCTTATGTCTAAATTTGACAAAGACTAAATTCATGCGACTGAGTATTCTAGGCAGCAACTTACCAAACTCAACTTGGATGCCCTGCCTACAATTTTCAGCTGTATAATATCCGGGAGTTTGGTATCTTGTTGAACCATGAGCTTAGCTTTAAACCACATTGCATCGGCTTAGTCGTGATTGCTATTACCAACTTCCTGAGCTTCGTACTGTCGCACGTTCGCCAACGGCAGCGTTGTAACTACTCTTGCCCTTGCCATCGTTGCAGCACGTCTTGATAACTGTTCAATCCTCTGTTCTGGTCTACCGATTAGCAGGTTGTCTTGTCTCGATCGTGTACTGAAATAGCACATTGTACTTATATAATATACCTGTTTTAAACTACAAAGCTATTAAGCGCTTCTCATTGATGTAACTCTCCCAGGTGTTTCTGCGATGGCAGAAGTACGTCATGTCGACAATCCACCTGTGTGACGACAGCTTCCTTGAGGTCTACGATGGCACCACAGGCCAGGTGAATCGGCGACAGACGTTCTGCGACTCAACGGCGCGTGACCTCAGATCAACAACAAACACGATGTACCTGCGACTGTATGCCAGCTCCGTCGAAAAGATGCCTTACTTTACGGTTCTCTATACGTACCTCACGACCGGTCAGCCACGTTTACGGTTGTAAATGTAATCAGGGATTTATATAGCTCCTCTTCAAGAAATAATCAGCAGGCGCTTCCAAACACGGTCTAAAAATTATGCCAAGCGTTCAAGGAATAGAGATGAAGTAAGACTAAAAGATTTACATTGTAAGATGCTAGGTAAGCTATTTCAGGAAGTTGGCTAGACTACAGCGAAGCTCTTGTGCTACACGGTGAATGATCTGTATATATTGTTTTTACTTATTTCTATAGCGCCTTTCCAAGTACAACCTAATCAGGGGCGCTCCCAGTGCTAAACTCCCGCGTGAAAAGAGAAGTCTTAAGTAAACGGACAGAAACAGAAGCAACAGCACACCCGGTTAAAATGAAATAAACGAAGGAAAGCCAACAGACGCATGAGCATGGTATTGGACAGAAGCCGTCCAAATCCGAAGTACCAAGAGGTCATGTCGGTGATAGTCGGTCTAAAGAATGAAGAGGACGACGAGAGGAAGTCGAAAAAAAACGACGGATAAGGTCACAAAGATAGCGTAGAGCCAAACAAAAAAAGTTCTATAAGTAATGAAAGGAACTTGTCACATTGGAGAAAACAGTAAATATTATGGTAACCAGATTTCTACAGCTGGTGTCGCCAAAACGATTCCCTCGTTTTTTCTGTTGTTATTCGAAAGGTCCCTGTGTTGACGATCTTTCGTTGTTTGACTGCGGAGACAAGACATGCGTTGATCGGAGTCTGCTGTGCAATGGACTTCACAATTGCAACACATCACGAGACGAATCGCTCTGCAACAACACAACGGAACAATGTACGTAGCCACGACTAAGGAAGTCGGTCACACTTAAGTACGTTATCATTGTGAAAAAATCGGACACTCGTGAGTACGTTATCATTGGGGAAAAATCGGTCACATGTAAGTACGTTATCATTGGGAAAAAATCGGACATTCGTAAGTACGTTATCATTGGGAAAAAATCGGACATTAGTAAGTACGTTATCATTCAGGAAAAAAGCGGACACTCGTAAGTGTGTTATCATTGGGAAAAAATCGGACACTCGTAAGTGCGTTATCATTGTGAGAAACTCGGACACTCGTAAGTACGTTATCATTGGGAAAAATCGGACACTCGTAAGTACGTTAACATTGGGAAAATCGGACACTCATAAGTAAGTTATCATTCAGGAAAAAATTGGACACTCGTGAGTACGTTTCCATTGACTACAGAAAACTAGCAGACGTAAGTACGTTGCTGTTAAGTTGTTAACTACTGACTACAGATGTGTAACGTGTGCACGTTATCAAAACAGCAAAACAAAACCTATCAGTAATGCTGTAGGGTAATGCTGTAGGTGCGTTTTAAAGACTACAGACTCCAGACCGTATCAGACCTAGGTCTTATCTTATGTTTATATTTTGTTGAACTGCTTAAGCCCTCTGTGTTCTGGCTTTGGTACTTCATCGGTTGATGCCTTATGCTTCAGACACCGGCGCAATAGAAGCTATGATTATACTAACAATCACCATCACAACTACAGATGCTAAATACCCCGTCTTTGCTCTTGCAGTCCCCGACCACGAAGTTCCTGGCACGGTTCGCTACCACACCCTCATCATCGGGATCGTCGGGGGTGCCGTTCTCACCATCACCCTGCTATCCATCTGCGCCGCATACCGACAGACGAGCAAGGACCGGCAGCTGCGCAGGCGACGTCGCCTGGCCGCATCCAAGATGGAGAACCACTGCAGCACCGGGAGCAAGTTCGAGCTAACTGAGATGAAGAAGGAGACTGGAGTGGAGACAGGCTCTCCAGGAGGAGCCCAGCACCACCTCCAGCAGCAGCAGAGGGGACAGCAGGCGATGATGACCACTCCCTTGGTCGATCCGGAGACTTGCTCTTCCCCGGCCAACCACTTCGATCCACGTCGATTCCGTCGGCTCTCGAACGGGAGTCGTCCGAACACCACCTCCAGGATGTTCCAGTTCGTGGACAGCACTTCCGGTCTGGAGGGATCGACGGAGATCGATGGGGAGGAACTGGCGTCGTTCAACCCCCCAGATGGAGTACGACGGATACCATGCGAGACGACAACCCAGGGCCTTTCCACTCAGAACGTCATCTCAGCCGTGGCTACCATCGAGAAGCTTCCGTCCTCGTCCTCCCCGGTCCGTGGAGGAGGCACCACTGTGGTGGCCTCCTCGCGGGAAGCCTGGGCCGCCCGTAGAGATAGCACCCCCAGCCCACGACCCGACGTCGTTCAGGACGAGAAATTCTTCTCCGCCTGCCTCCCAACGGCTACCAGACCCTCCTCGAGCCGAGGATGTGCCCCCTCGCCTCCCGTTAGACGCACCGCTGTTGAAGGGAGGTCTAGCGGGACGAAGCGAGACACGACCAGACCGTCGTGCAATCGGACGCGCTCGGTGGAGAACGCCGCCACGTCTGAAGACATCTGCTACGGGGCAGGCGTGGGCAATGGGGCCGAAGTGTCGGCCACGTGTGGATCGTACAGAGACCCAGAAGCGATTAGGAGCTACCGGAGACTGGATTTTGACGACGCGGACGAGTGCTTCAGGAGGGATGCGTCCTGCGCCAAGGCGTTTGTTCGCTTCTCTCCTGACTGGTCTGCGGCCGTAACGCTCCGTCGGCCGCCGTTCCCGCGCGACTACACGGGGCTCGAGTCATCTGCCGTGTCTGCCCGATCCGCCCCTTCGCTCATACTACCGCTCTTCCAGGGTCATAACGCCTACGGGTCGTTCCACCAGGGTTACAGGTTGCCCGCCGCATCTACCACTCATACCGGTGCCTTCACGGCGGTGCCTTCCAGTGGCTCTGGGTTCGCGGTGGTCAGATCCATGGGACCCTTGAACAGGACTCCGGGGGGAGTCTCAACGGGTGTTATCGCCTCGATCCCTATGGGTTCATCGTTGAAGGGTGTGGCCAGTAACTCAACTGCTGGGGTGGTTAGACATCCAGACAACACGGGGGCGTATGCGACTCATGGGGACCCGAGGAGTGCTGTGAAGGCAGTGGCGGGTACATCGGCTGCTAGGACGGTGGATGGTACGGGCAAATCGAGGCGACGGTCCAAGTCCCCGGATATCTTCTACACACGACCCAACAGAGGAATCCTAAAATCCTAACTGAAGTCACATGGTCTCAGAATCGAAAGAGTAACCAGAGTGTGAGCACCATCAGGGTCGATGGTTACTACGACATCTGACCAGGAAAGGCATGTTGCTGTTCCTTACAGATGACGCTGCGAGGTCTTAAGCTCATTCACTGTCAGTCTCACCTCCAAAGAGTTACTAAGTGAAGCCTTCATCGGAAGAACAGCGGAAGTCCATTTCTTGTCTTTTGATATATCCCCCCCCCCCAAATTTTTTTATGTCTACAGATATAATATATCTGCAGACTTAAAGAAATTTGGGGGGATATATAAAAAAACCAAAAATGGACTTCCGCTGTTCTTCCGATGAAGGCTTCAAGTGGTTATCGAAGCATTGAGTCGTCAACGTGGGAGGGTGGATCGGTGTGCATGGCCGCGGACGTGGCTGGCTCTTTCACCGATGTCCTGCTACCAGTGACTGGTGAAGTGTCATTCTGTAAGTGTTGACGTCTTCTGCGAGTGCTACATTCGGATCATTCTGTCATTTCCATTTGATGCGCAATAAGAAGCAGAGGCTCTGAACTGTTCAACGCGAATAGGACCTCCTCGTGTCTTGATTTAAACCTCAATTGTCCCTTGTAAGCGCCTACGTGCGAGTTTAGTCATCTGCCTCCTGCTTGTTAGAACATTTCTGCAACCAGCTTTATGAGGATTTGCCATTTTTGTATGAACTTCAACTTGATCTAGGCTGACATAATGTATTTCCTTTTAAGCGTCTTGATTTGTCACACAATATGTCAATGGTTTACACATTTTTACAACCAATGTGTAACTGATTTTATTGCTCTAATATTAAACTGAGTTTAATATCCGATATTTCATTCATGATAACAACATTAACCATCGGATATCAGATACTAAATCAGTTAATATTACTTATTGGTTTAATATTTGATAATCATCTTGCATTATGTCTCAATTGATTCTTAGAACTGCAACTTAATTGATTTAACGTTCTAATATTTGAATAGTTTAATATTTAATATCTGCTAGCTGACTCACTTCCATGTTAATAATTGAATGACTTTGCATTATAAGTTAAAACCGATTCAACGCATTAGTTCCTGGCAGCGGTGTAGACGAACCGTTGCACAACTTTTTTCAGTTGCAATTACTTTTCGCCATCGCATCATTAGCAGAGTCGCATAATAAATACTTACTAGCAGTACATGTAATGTGCATGTACCATCCGACACACGATTTGGAAATGGTGGAGAAGGGAAAGGAAGCCAGAGGAAGCGTAAAGTAGTCCCATTTTTAATGAGTAACTCCTGAAAAGGCTCAGTTGACAAAACAGTTGCATTCGTTTAGTCTTGTTCATTCAAACACATACATATGCACACTTAATAGGACAGTCATTGTGGTGTTTGTCGAGTTAGTTGTTTAACTGGCCGCCAGGGTTTATTGTCTTATTCGGAGGCTGGGTCTTGAATTCCTTCTGCGGTGAAATCGTAAGCTGCCCGTTCAGCTTCAGAGACTGATGCTTTTGCCTTAGAGTCGTTCAAATGGTTTTTGCGACGGAGTTGAGAGAATACGGGACTGGGAGGTTGATTGAGCAGGTTGATTGGTGCACGTGGTAGATAACTGATGGACGTTTAATTCAATTGTAAAACATAACATTCTTTTTCTTAACACGAACCTTACGGAACAGAAAGCTTCAACATCATCATCATAGTAGCCTGATGCCAGACATTTGGCGGCGATGGGTACGAATAAACTATTTTGTCCTCGGTCATTTGTCAAGTCCTTCGTTCCCATTAGCGACGGTGCAAGTGAGGTTATGTCCTCATTTACATAACCACACGATGACATACTAGGGTTGTAAGTTCTAAAAGCGAATACTTATCTTTTGGGCTACACAATTTTCTCCACGATTTATGGGTTGAAGCATGCTACTATGCACCCGCAGTTAAGATTCGCATCTTGCTCTTATGATAGGAATGTTGATCATGCTAACCAATTATTTACCATCATTGTTAATTCGAATTGTTAAAAAGAGTGGAGGGGTTAAAGCAAAGGATCTAAGCTGAAAGGTGAATGATTCAATAATCATTCACCTTTAATGATTCAATAATCTCGCCATGGCAAAGAGCTGATTACGTTTTATGCTTCATCAACGCCCATAAACGATCCTCTATAATATGAGTACACGGATCTTACACTATAGGGACAACGATCAGACGGGAAGGGAGAGTCCACCTGCTCTAGTATTCCGAGGCTAAGAAGGTTGAAGTCTCCAACACTTCATGCCCATGTTTATCTATTAATAAAGCTATAACTAAAGATACTGATCTCCCGTTTCTTTCATGTGTAAATATAAGGACGCCTGTAGCAATTAATATACATTAATTCAATTAAATTTAATTCATTTCAGTATGATTATTTGGTTATCCGAGAAAACACAATAATAATAATCAGTTTGCCTAGGGCACCGGAAAATTACTGCGCATTGTGGATAAGGTGAGGGAGGGAGAGAGTCAGAGGATGAAGCTAGGCCTGCAACAGGTAGGCCTGCAATTTATTATTTGCACATGTGCTTTTGGCCTATGACAAAGTGCTAGCGCACCTGTTGCTGGACTGGCGCCCAGACACTTGTCTGATTGGAAGAGATGAGTGCGAACTTGGATGTGGCAGAAGAGACCCATCCTTAAATGATGGACTGCGTAAGTCGTGGATGTATTGGTCTCTGGATTGGTATACTTAGCTGGCTATGATGTCTGAGTTTTCTACGTTTGTATCAATTGATATTTTACAATAATGCCGAAAAATGACCTGATTAAATTTTGGCTGATGTTGATACTTGTTAGGCCTCAAAGCGAGAAACTTGGACACTAGTTAAACACCGGTATACGAAGGTATACGAAGGTATACGAACACTATCTACATACATTGAGTGTAGAGTAGTTCCAATTGTGTAATGTGTAAATACGCAACTATGATAGGCCTACTACAATATATCGACACTATCAACATAATTATTATGATAAATCAAATGCCATTTGCAATCATTACTTTGCTATCGTTACCGTTACTTTGAAAGGCCTAGACACAAACCAATTTTTTTGTCAATAGCCTATATTATATTGACATAAAAATATTATATTGATATAAAAATTAGGTTTTGTGTCGAGGCCTTTCAAATTAACGGAAGCAGGCTTAAGAGCCGGTAGCGATAATGAATTTATAAGGTCATAGGACGATATGACGTAGGACGTTTTAGTGCTAATAAAATATGTAAAATACGAATTAACCCAGTATATCAAGGTTACAAGAAAAGTTCAAAGCGGACACTGTTCAAAAGCACTCATGTGCTACCTTTTGGCTTTTGGTAAGTTTTACAGTTCATCGAGCCGAGGAACTGCACTCACGAGAACATCGAAAATTAGGCTCAAAATTCTCTACTCAATGATGTTTCGTTCTCTGTGGTGTTACCATTATTATCAGCAGTGGTAGCAACAGCAGTAACAGCTACAGCAGTGACAGTTAGAGAGACGTGAGAAGTAGGACAAATGTATATAATAGATGTGGCTGAGGTCAATTGGAGGCAGATGGTGGAGTTGTGTCCTACTTCCACACGGGCAGAACCACTGCGAAAAGCCCTGCAATGTTGTGCGGACTCCTAAGCAGCGGACCTATAACAACACTTGTGAACCAGCGCAGAGATGCAGATGGGTTATGCTGCATCCGCTTGAGCGCAGACTTCTCATAGTTTCGTAAACAGCCGAAGTATCGCAAAGTTTTTTCAGTCAAGCTGATCGGAGTCAAAAATTCAAAGAAAAATATGGCAACCGTAGCCTACGTTAATAGCGGTGAAAACTTATTCGATAATGATACAACGTTCGACGATTTAGATCCCTTCGAGCCGGTTGACTTTCTCGATGTGCATAATAACTGGGTCTTTTATTCTGCTAGTATCGCAAGTCCGATCGCAATATTTGGTGGCGTTTTCACAAATATCTTGGCTCTGGTTGTTGCCTTCAGAAGTCGATTGTGGTTGAAACACGAAGGATACGTTTATCTGGCTGCCAATTTCTGCGCCAACGCTGGAATTCTTTTGTTTTGTGTGAGCTCTTTTTGGCTAACATCAATCTATGGAAAAGCACATAACCATCCAGGGTTTTCATCAAATTTCATGTGCAAAGTGTGGCACTTCTTGATGAGTATCTTCTTTGCGTCCGGTTGGCTGTCTGTTGCCCTCGTCTTTAACGTTTACCTTCGCGAACATCTGATACACAGGAGAAGATGTGGATGTCCGATATTTGCGGCTAAGTACTGTACTCTGTTTGCAAGTAAGGTCATCGTTGGTGTTATATTCAGTATATTGTTTGTGCTCGGTGTACCATATCTTGCGACTTACAAGATTGGCATCATTGGCGTTAGAGAAATATGCTATCACTACGAACATATGGCTTTTAGAGTAACCATACTCATCGAATCGATCATAATGTGGATGCTACCGTTTGGTTTCTTCCTACCCATAATTCTACTTATCATTCTGTGTACAAAGAGAGAAGGCAGCGCCTTCGGATTCTCGCAGATCGAGGGGAGATCCGCTTCTGATGAGCAGATGAGAGTCGTCGCTGTTACTCTGTCGTCGATAATTCTCTTTTCACAGTTCGGCTTGGTCTTCTTGTATCAAGGTGTTTGGTCTGTAGGACTAGGCATACATGTGGCCTTGAGAGTAGTTATCGAACTAGTCTTTGCGTTGTCCATCGCCCTTCAACCGATTTTGTGTTTCGTAATTCTGAAGTCGTTAAGATATGAGTTCCGTTCTCAGCTGAGAAACATCCGTTGCTGTCACCGACTGTTTCCATCGTTGGATCGCGATGAGGAAGTGGTTCAGCTGAACGCCATCCAGGAGGATCCACCCAAAGCAACTGAGTCCTAGATCATCAATACTATTCACCAAGCTTTCCCTCGTCCGGAAAAACAATCCCACGTGGATTTGTAGTCTGGAAACACATTCCCACGTGGCTTTGTAGTCTGGAAAAACAATCCCACATTGCTTTGTAGTCTGTAAAAGCAATTCCACGTGGCTTTGTGGTGGCAGAGACTGGACGTCAATGCCTTTACCCAGAGGACAATATTCAAATCAGTGAAAGAATTAATGTTTAAACATTTAGGCAGCAATTGTTATATCATTTCCGTTTTCAACGGAACGCATTGATGAATGTTTAATATATATGTAGCTTGCAATTGTTAGACAATTTCTTAACCATATTTTTAGTTAGCGCTTCTTTTTGTGTTATTTCAGGCTAGATATAGAACTGCCTATGCGTATGCATTTCATAAATAGACTTTCATAAATGCTTAAATTTGCAGCTTCTGTTTTAAAACAATGTTGCATTTATTTGTATTTTGATTAGAGATACTTTAACTACTGTAAAGGGATAGCAGCATTTTGTGGGTCGTCGCAGGATATCATTTTCGTTTTGTGTGCAAGAAGTCACAAATACAAATCCAGTTTTTAAACACACAGTAAGCCTACTTAGTATTGTAGGCCTTCAATTTTAAAATTTTGCAACCTACATATTACTGGTGATTTATTACATCAGTTTGGTTTGTCGTCGTGTTGGTTGGGTAGGCCTACTATGGGTAGTCTGTCTAAGCTGCGGAATGATAATCGCTTTTGGGACTTGAAAAAATCGTTGCATAAATACTCAAATTCATGTCCGCTTACAAATCTTGTTGAAAGGTAACCAAACACGCAGTACAGATGGACAGAAATAGTTTAGCCATGGCAAACACATAATATACTTTCATTCATTCATTGACTTCCGAAATTTGAGATCGACCTTCTTCTTCCAACATCTTTTTGCTCAGAAGTGCATACACACGCCTAGACGGCGCAATTGCAGTTGTACTGCAGAGCAATGGTGCGCGAAAACTTGCTCAAGGTCCCTACACAGTGACTGCATGACGCCCCGGACGAGGCTCGAACCCGCGCGCTCAGCACACACTGAACGTTACGGGATGACCGCTCTGACCGATCGGCCACTGTGCCACACCACTTTGACTATTGTTTCCAATTGACGATCTTACTTGTAAACAGCGTACACTACTTTGTCGCGAATATCGGACATCCACAAATTCTCTTGTGTTTCAGATATTCACAAAGTTAAACGTTAGGAGAAGTTGGTGGAAAGCTCTCCATTGATTCGAAAATTAATATAGCGCACTTTCATTTTAGCTACTCTTAAGCGCTTCCGGCTCTAGCCCGGGAAAAGGGTAATATATTATATTAAAGGCGTCCAGTATTCTATTTACATTTATTGTGGTCTGATGATTCCTAATTGAATCCGGCATTCTCAGGATGCGATGAGTTCTGTCTCCTCATCGTTCCCACTCCACCCAAAGCAGAGTTCTTTTGCGTACATTTGGATGAAATTGAGACAATCCATTTAGCCTCCATGTTGTCTTGGCGTGGTGCCAGCTACAGCGAACATCATAAATGTGTATCCGAAAATGTGTTCCAGTGACCTACTATAGGCTCTATGTCTAACCGAATAGACATACGGATCCAACTTATTGTATACTAAAATGAGTGCTGGTGTTTTCATTTGAGCTCTGGGATCATTAGTTGTGTGCTATGAATTGGCATGCAGTTCCAGAGACATTCAAATGAAGTCATTCAAATGGTTTTGCGATGGGGTGGAGAGAATACAGGCAGAGGCGGCGATTCCGGAGGGAGTCGAGGGGACAAGTCCCCCCACCTTTCACAGAGACCGCGCACGTTACAGGTACGTAGTGCTACGTATGTTCCCACATGTCCTACCTCTCTCTCATTGGGTGTCCCCATCTGTCAAACGAGATCACCGTCTCTGAATACAGGACTGGTATAAAACCAGGCTAATTGTTTCACGTCAAATACGACCGACACACGTTTTATGCAGTTTTATAGCATAACTTAGCATAACTTTGCACGACCAACCATAATTAAAAGCATCATCATCATCATTAGCTCCTGACACTAGTCATTTTGCGGCGATGGCTACGAATAATCTCAACTATATATACATAAATGCATACATATGTATAGTTGGATGCATGGCTTTCGAGTGAATGAGTGAGAGAGCCAGAAAAGGAAGGACAGGTATGCAGCAGATTTATTTGCAAGTGAGGCTGACGCACATATGAATTAAGTGCTAGCTGTTGAATGTTGATACTGGCTGGGCCTCAATGAGAGAACCTTGGACACGAGTTAATCACCGACATGTAACAATATCTATAATCTATATGAATATTTAGTGAAGAATAGCTTCCTTTATGTAAACATATAATTACAAATTTATAATATCTAAATATTACAGACATATGATAAATATGACTAGGCCTATGGCAAATATATTCTCGAAATTCTACTACATTTTTATATGTGTCGAGGTCTTACATATTAATGGAGGCGTGCTTCTGAACCGGAAGAAATAATGTATTCATAAGGTGAGCCGTAATCGCCGAGTAGGTCGTGCTCATTATTTTTATCTTCAGCATCCGTTTCAATGCACTGAGATAAACGGTGGACTACTCATTTTCCACTCAATGACTAGCCTAGCTGCAAGAACGAACCCTCGATAATGATGATATTGGTGCTGATATTGACGATAGTGTTGATGGTGCCATTGATGGTGATGATGATAATGATGTTTTTGATGTTCCCATCCATGTTATCATTAATGATGACGATGATAATAAATAAGAGAGAGATTTAAGAAAAATTAGTGTAAGAACAAGATGAGAGGGATGATGTTTCAAATAGCACCATATGATTGGTTATTGGAAACCGTGAGAATAGATATTTTAATAGCAATCCCCCAATCACCTATCACAAAAACTTAACGTATTTTTCTTTTCTCCCGTTTTGTTCTTATAGCATTATTTTTGATGATACCCAACAATTAATCATGAAATAAATTTACACTATCACGCAGTGCAAATTTTACTGTAACCATTATTAAGCTTATAACAATCAGGTTCAATTACTTCCGCGATCATTATCTCTAAATCTATTACGATAACTGTCAACTACATTAGTGCTGCTTCAACTAGAGGGTGACAGCTCACATCGTCGCAGCTCATTTAGTCGCATTCATTTCGTCGCAGATCATTTAGTCGCATTCATTTCGTCGCAGTTTATTTCGTCAGGTTAAGCATCCTGGCGGTTGACAAGCGTAATGTTATGCGTCGTGAGGGTCGTTTAGGGTCAGAGTTAGGGTTTGTGTCGTTTTTAGAATGCGACGAAATGAACTGCGACGAAATGAACTACGACGAAAAGAGTGCGGCGAAATAATCTGGGACGAAATGAACGTGAACCAACTAGAGCTCTTAATGCTCTCAATATTGATTTAGTCTTTGCTGTATTAGCAACAATAATGATTAATGCTACAAATTTGGCTTCAATTACATTTGGGACATTGCGGTGTTTTTTCTAATGGACTAATAATTATCATTATGATCATCTCATAATAAAAAAAAATTATTATTATTATTATTGCTATTATTACTTTTATTATTATTATTGTCATTATTATTGTGTTGATTATCAGAACACTTGCTCTTTTAACTGGTAGCAGATGAAGCAACAGCAACAGCACAACAGCAAAACAGCAATAGCAACAGCAGCAGCTAAAAGAGTCATATTATCCAATTATTATATAATACTGACTCAGACCAAGTTGACGCAGTAGCCGACTGTTTGCCGTCCTACACCCACACAGGCAGAGCCGCTGCAAAAAAACCCGCAGTATAGTGAAGAGCTCTATACGCAGAACGTTAGTGTCAGCGGATTCAGTAAACACGTGTGACCCAGCGCAGTGCTGCGTGCATACGCTTGGGCACAGACTTCTTAGTTTCGTCAACAGCCAAAGCCTCATGATGCTTTATTCTGTCTAACCGATCTGTGAGAGAATTCAGCGATAAATATGGCAACCGGATCCCATGAAAATATCGAGGAGAACTTTCACTACAATGATACAACGTATGACACGTTTGATCTTTGGGATCCGTTTGAATATTACAATGTGCATAATAACTGGGTCTTTTATTCTGCTAGTATCGCAAGTCCGATCGCAATATTTGGTGGCGTCTTTGCAAATATCTTGGCTTTCGTCGTTGCCTTCAGAAGTCATCTTTGGTTAAAACACGAAGGATACGTTTATCTGGCTGCCAATTTCTGTGCCAACGTTGGAATTCTGTTGTTCTGTACAAGTTCGGTTTGGCTGACGTCCGTCTATGGATCGGGAGATTACTACCCACCGAATACATCGAACATCATGTGCAAAGTGTGGCACTTCTTGATGAATATCTTCTTTGCGTCCGGTTGGCTGTCTGTTGCCCTCGTCTTTAACGTTTACCTTCGCGAACATCTGATACACAGGAGAAGATGTGGATGTCCGATATTTGCGGCTAAGTACTGTACTCTGTTTGCAAGTAAGGTCATCGTTGGTGTTATATTCAGCGTATTGTTTGTGCTCGGTTTGCCGTATCTGGAGATGTACGAGATTGGCCGTTTCAGGTGCTTCCACTATGAGCTGTCCTCTATTATGGTAGCTCTACTTGTCGAATCGATCATAATGTGGGTCCTACCGTTTGGTTTCTTCCTACCCATTATTCTACTTATCATTCTGTGTACAAAGAGAGAAGGCAGCGCCTTCGGATTCTCACAAATCGAAGAGAGATCCGCTTCTGATGAGCAGATGAGAGTCGTGTCTGTTACTCTGTCGTCTATGACTCTCTTCTCGCAGTTTGGCTTGATCTTCCTTCATCGCACGGTTCTGTCTGTCGGGATAAACGTGGGCTGGAGTGTCTTTATCGAACTGATATACGCGTTGTCCATCGCCATTCAACCGATCCTTTGTTTCATCATTTTGAAATCGTTACGAGATGGATTCCGTTCTCAGCTGAGAAACATTCGTTGCTGTCGTCGACTGTTTCCATCGTTGGAACGCGAAGAAGAAGTGGTTCGATTGAACTCTATCCAGGAGGATCCACCCAGCGCAACAGAATCCTAAGTCATCCATGCTATTCACCGAACGAACCTATAACATTGCCTGGAAAGACAATCCCAAGTTGCAATGTAGCCCGTCGTATAACTTGACTCTCAATACCCTTATCCAGAGGACGCTATGGCTGATGGTCGTTCAACTATCTATGTCAGCGCAATTCTGGATCCAACATTTCAGCAATAACTGTTATATTGTTATATTATTTTCATTTTCAGCGAAACGCTTTAATGAATGCTTCTTTAAAATGTCGTTTACATAACTATGTCAGACATTTACTTGACCATTATTTTAACTACACATCCTTTTCTAACATCTCTTACTATAGATAAGAAATTTCGCATGTATGCGGTTTCGTTAACAAACTCTCATGAAATTATCTAATTTTCAGCTTCGGTTTGAAATCAATGTTGCATTTAATTGTGCTGTGCTTGAGATACTTTGACAACTGTAAATGGATAGCAACATTTTGTAGGTCATTTGGATGTGGATATCATTCTCGCTTTGGGTACGTTACGTCCAAAGTTTATATCCAGTTTGGAAACACATTAAAATATTGCAATCTAAGCATAGCTAACGAATGATTGCATTAGTTTGGTTGGTCTCATGTTGGTAGGGGATAGTCTATGTTGTGTGAAGATTGAATTCGGGATTTAGACATAAGGCGCTATGTAAATCAAAAAATTCGTGCATGTGGGTTAATTTGCCACTCGATTACTAGCCTAGCTGTAAAAACAGAAGCCTTGATCCTTTGTACTTGAGTTAAGTCATGATGATTTGGATGTTGCTCTTGCTTATGGTTGTTATATTGATGAATTTGGTTATAATTCATTCATTCATTCGATAATTTATATAGCGCCTCTTCAAGGGAAACCACTCAGAGGTGCTCCCAGCCCAGCCACGGCCAACAAGAAATGACTTTAGCAGCTTGCAAAAGGTAGGTAGATCATTGTAAGGGGAAGACGGAGGGCAACCGGGAGTCCATTCCAGGTGGACGGACCAACCACTGAGAAAGCTCGACGCAGCATTAGCGACGAGCGGGCACTGGACATCAGAAGCTCGTCTTTAGCAGAAGAGCGCAGAGCTCTACGCGAAAGGAGTTCAGACACCGGACGACACAGTTCAGTCAAGCAGGATGGCGCACAACCAGAGAGACACCGTCAAATTAGTGTCGCAATGCGGAAAGTAATGCGCTGTTTAACCAGTAGCCAGTGAAGGACATCGCGCATATAAGCTGAAACCGGTGAAAATTTAGGTATATGTCCAATGAGCCTGGCCGTAGAGTGAAGAACGCGATCTAAATGCACCACTACGGCACAGGAAAGACCAGCCAGAACCTCGCTGCAGTGGTCAATTCTGCTGGTTACAAAGGCATGAACGAGGACTACAGAAGCCTCAAAGGTAAGAGAGCGAATAACTGCACGAAGCTAACGCAGCTGATAGTAGCAGTTACGAGTAACCTGGTTTACATGTTGCGAAAGAGTAAGCTCCTGATCAAGCAACACATGCAGATCACGCTCAACAAATGAAAAAATAATGTGAGGATAGGTCTCAGCCAATATCTGCATATCCAGCTCAGCCAGGTGCCTGCGTCTGCCAATCCATATAAATTCTGGTTTGGATGAATTTAAGAGGAGGTGATTCGAGCCCATCCATCCAGAGGTGACATTTATAGCATCACACATCAGCCCATCCGAGACCATTGCTGCAGCTGCTTTGCAATGGACATAAGCTTGAATGTCATCTGCGTACAAATGATGCAGGAGGCCAGATAGAGTAAGCAGGTGTCAGAGGGGTGTAGAGAATGTAGAGCAAAGGCCCCAACACTGAACCCTGAGGAACTCCAAAAGGGGCAGCGAGACCGAGAAGTACCTGTAACTACACAATTGGTACGGACAGTAAGAAAGGAGCGGAGCCATTCAAGAGGGCCGCCAGCCAAGCCAAAAGAAATAGAAAGCCGCTGAAGGAGAATGGAATGGTCCACGGAATCAAATGCTGAACTAACATTAAAAAGCGCAAGAAGAGTTATCTGACCACGATCCATTGCGCTATAGAAATCAGACAAAAGTCGAACCAAGAGAGTTTCAGGAGAATGGTTCCTACGAAATCCCGATTGAAAGGAAGGCAGTGGACCATTTGCGTCTAGGTACACAGTTAATTTACAGACAGTTATGCGCTCCAATATTTTAGACAGAAACGACACGTTAGCTATAGGACGATAGTTAACAGGATCGTTGATGTCCAAGCCATCCCCCTTCAAAGCGGGGAGGATGATGGAGCGCTTCTGAGCCGCAGGTAGATGAGATTCCTGAATTCAGCGGTTACACAGGAGTGTAAGAAAAGGTAGGATTTCATCCACGAGTTTCTGCACAAGGAATGCAGGCAAAGGGTCCAGCTCGCAGGACTTCGGAGCAGCAGCGAGGATGATAGAGCGCAACTGTTCACTCGTTATGTCACCAAGGGTGGAGGGAGAGTCGAGCATCCGTGACAGAGAACTCCGGCCGAGGAGAGGCTGATGTTGCTTCACGGATAGACTTGATCTTCGCTGTGAGCCGTTCCAAAAATGCGTCAGCAGTGAACGGTGGACATAATCGTGTCTGGGAGCACGTATAACGACGGCTAAGGAGGCCGTTCAGCGTCGTCCAAAGCTTCTTTGGCTCCTTGGCTTGCTTAACGATGATGTTCTCCCAATAAACTCATTCTCTGTCTCGATAGGTCTTGTGCATCTGTCTGACAAAGTGGATCCAGGCGAATCGGTCGACCGGCAGGCGCGTTCTTCGATATACTAAGCGTCTGGCCTGTCGACGAAGTTTCCTGCCTCGGCGTCAAACCACGGAGAGAGTGGATGATCACGGGATCGAACGGTGCGTAGACGAAGACAGGAGTCGAGGAGTACTGTCATCACTGTCTCATACGAACTGAAATGATACTGTCGATGCTCATACGAGGGCCATGATGATCATTTTGGGTAGAGAATTAATGATAGGGATAGCGGTATGGAAAAAAATAGATAATATAAAAAAGAAGAGCAAGAATCAGGAAGAAAAGATTATGTCCCATATAGCATCATGCTATACATACCTTGGAGACAGTGAGGAAAGACAGTCATATGTGTAGCAATTACTGTATCACCAGCCTCCTAAACTTAGGGGTCTTATTTTCTCTCTCCAGTTTACTCCTTAAGGCATAATTTCTTATTGGTATTGCATATAACAATACTTTATGCAAATTGCTTGCATCAATACAAAAGCTCTTTGTTATTAGTTCTTGCTAATGCAATAGTAGTAACAATAAATGTCACAGCTGATAATAATCAGAAATTTAATCGTTATCATCCTTGTTAGACCTAATGTTAGTGATAAAAGTAATTGTTTTTATTATTATTGCTCTTATTATGTTGATTGCCATAACCTTTATCACGTTTGATCTTATTAGGCCTCTACTCTTGTTGTTATCATTATCATTATCATTATTATTATTATTATTATTATTATTATTATTATTATTATTATTATTATTATTATTATTATTATTAATATTATTATTATTATATTAGGCTGTTATCGCCCATGTGAGCGAGCTAAGTGAGTGGTGGCAATGTCCCGAAGAGGCAGGCGGCGTTCCCACGCTGAAGAACAACCGAGATTCGTTGGAACAGAAATGACGTCTCCATTGGATCGTGGGTTGCAGCACTCGTTCGACTACCCAACTCTGAGATGAACTGCAGTCCTTCACTGCTCCAAGCGCCGCCGGATTCCAAGGAGAGAGCTAAAATATTATTATTATTATTATTATTATTATATTATTATAATTATTATTGTTATTATTATTATTATTACCATAACCATTAATATTGCTTCATTGCTATTATAATTACTACTAATAATTACACACTTGTGACCCAGCCAACGCAGAGCGGCTGGCATACTATATCCTTTTCATCACTGACTGCTGTCATTATGGTTTAGTCAGCAACCGAAGTCTCAATGTTTTTTAGTGAAGCTGATCTGTGGGAGAATTCAACGAAAAACATGTCAACCGGATATTATGACAGGGATGTGGTCTCGAGACCGCGGTCTTGGTCTCGAGACGGTCTCGAATGCATCGGTCTTGGTCTTAAAGGAACGGTCTTGGGATTGGTCTCCGTCTTAGGTTAGCGCTCTCGGTCATTTGCCGTATTAGAGCAGTTTCTTTATATTTGTCGGTTGTTTTCTATTATTAGATATACCGGATGTTTAGGTCCTACGCGCGTGTTATCGATTTATGACATGCTGACCATCTATATATACATGTTACTATGGGCAAAAAGTGCATTTGCAGCGGAACGAGCCATTTCAAAATTTGCTTTCACAAATTTCAAGGTTTGGAACAATCTAATAGTTATGTGGTCGGCCACGTATAGTCACAGTTAACCTACAATGCCGAGTACAAGTAGGCCTACATCATTCAAACGGAACGTTAATCTACTTATTCAAGTGTCTGAAAATATTTACCTATCGTATGTATACTGTAAGTAATTTATAGTGTGATATTTTCAGGCCGAAGCGAAGGGCTGAACCCAAAAAAGTTCAGACTGGCCGGTAAAACTGTTTTCTGGATCATTATTAACATTAGTAATCTTCAGCAATAAAATTAAGGTTAGAAAAAAGAGTATCGGTTTTGATCATGGTCTTGGTCTCGGACCCTCGGTCTTGGTCTTGATCTCGGACCACCCGATCTCGGTCTTGGTCTTGGTCTCAGACCACCCGGTCTTGGTCTTGATCTTGGACCTCTCGGTCTTGGTCTCGAGGTTTTGGTCATGTGCCCAACATTGGATTATGATAATATCGATGAAAACTTTCACGAAAATCATTCAAAGTATTACTATAATTATTATCCATGGGATCCGTTTGAGTATCGCAATCTGCACAAAACCTGGATCTTTTATTTCGCTAGTGTCGCCAGTCCGATCACAATATTTGTCGGCGTTTTCACAAACATCGTAGCTTTTGTTGTTGCCTTCAGAAGTCGATTGTGGTTGAAACACGAGGTACAAAGAGAGAAGACAGCACCTTCGGATACTCACAGATCGAGGAGAGATCCGCCTCTGATGAGCAGAATAGAGTCGTGGCCGTTACTCTGTCGTCTATGACTCTCTTCTCACAGTTTGCCATGGTCTTCCGTCATCGTGCTTCGGTGACACCCAACGTTCTTACAAGCGTGGGCTTAACTGTCATCATCGAACCGTAGTCGATCGCCCTTCAACAGATCCTTTGTTTCATCATTCTGAAGGCTTTAAGCGTCTCTTGCTGTCGTCGTTAGACCGCGATGAGGAAGTTTTTCGACTGAGCTCCATCCAGGAAGATCCACCCAGCTTAACGGAATCGTGAGTCATCCATCAGGTTGTCACCTGTTCAGCGAAATTAGCCTTGATTGTAAAGTGTAAAGCCATTCACAGGTCTCAATGATTGCAGTCGTAGTGGCTAGACTTTCAATACCCTTTCCAACAGGACTCGATGGTTGAGTCGTTTCAACATTTGAGACATGGTTTGATAGGACCGCAAGGGAAGGACTGTCCATCCGCATAGGGTATGCCGAGGCTAAGATAATGAAGTCGATGATACTTAATACCTATATTTGACGAGCTTAAGGGACTGCTCTTCTTTTTCTTACATTTAATAATTAATTAATTAGCATTTTCAAATTGTGCATCATTTTATGTCTCGTCCCATTTTAGATTAGAAACTTCGTATATACTACATTGTATATCTACATATATTACATAAAATTATTATACGCTCTCTTGAATACGCTTTTTTCAAATGCAAATGCAGATCTGGACAATGCAGTCTTGCTCATGATCATGCAAACTGTTGTTTAAGATCACTGTTGCATTTGATAGAATAATGTCTCTCCCACTCCCTCTCTCTCTCTCTCTCTTTCTCTCTCTCTCTCTCTCTCTGTCACTCTCTCTCTCTCCCTCTCTCTCTCTTTATTTTTACCTGGCACCTTAGAGACCTACACAACCATCCTATGTACTTCCTCTCTCTCCCACTCACTCTCTCTCTCTTTCTCTCTCTCTCTCTGTCACTCTCTCTCTCCCCCTATCTCTCTCTTTATTTTTATCTGGTGCCTTAGAGACCTACACAACCATCCTATGAACTTCCTCTCTCTCTCTATCTCTCTCTCTCTCTCTCTCTCTCTCTCTGTCTCTGTCTCTCTGTCTCTCTGTCTCTCTGTCTCTCTCTCTGTCTGTCTCTGTCTCTGTCTCTGTCTCTGTCTCTGTCTCTCTCTCTGTCTGTCTGTCTGTCTGTCTGTCTCTCTCTAGTTTTATCTGGTGCCTTAGAGACCTACACAACCAATCTCTCTCTCTCTCTCTCTCTCTCTCTCTCTCTCTCTCTGTCTCTCTGTCTCTCTGTCTCTCTGTCTCTCTGTCTCTCTGTCTCTCTGAGATATGAGAGAATCCCCCATATTAACCTAAGTGTTCCGACCGTCAGGGAAACTTTAGATATAACTTCATGTAGTAATTAAAGTTTAGTCTAAGTTTCTAACTATAACAACCTACGCCCTTCGTTTCGTGGTCTTTCTACCCAGAAGATCTGCTCAGAAGTCATGTTAGTTGTCGTCTGAACATTGTAGGAATCTGAGGTATGCTTTGCTGAAGTGTTGGTAATATAATAAGCCTATGTATTCCGTATTATTTAATTTCATGTTTATATCGTTCTATTTTTGTACTACCATGAACTTCAAACTTATAGGTAACATTATGTAACAATAATTACCCTACCCAGTTATTTATAGCCTATTGTCCTCTGTGTTAATCAAGGCATTCATCTTTCAAACCGATAAAATGTGGGCCTACCCACCGCGAGTAGCTTGCGATGTGAGGAAGAAATTTTTTTTATCGCGGCTTCTTTATCTAATTATTTACCTTTTCAACAGTTTAGCAGACCAGCAACAGCCATAGAGACCTACGTGTATCTCGTCATTGGAAATAAGTCGACTGTGGGACAACATAAAGCTGGTGATTTTAAAAGAATCTGTCTCTCTGCCTGTCTTTGATTATTGCTTCGGCCGTAGTAAATTTACATACAATAAACCACGCGGTTAGGCGTATGCAAACAATACGAAATTTATTGACGTCACAATGCTTCAAGATTTGGTCGGTCGGCTTTGAGTTACTAATAGCTAGAAGTTCGTAGGAAGCGATTAAACGGAAGAAATAGGTCCATCTCTCGGCGTCATTTCGTGTTCAGGGGAATGGATTTCATGGTGATAAAATGCATTTTCTTGACCTTCGCCTGGTTGCATATTGGTAAGATATCAATTCTTTGGACGGACACAGTAGGCCTATTAATATTATTATTATAATTATAATTATTATTATTATTATTATTAGTAGTAGTAGTATTATTATTAGTATTATTATTGTTATTATTATTATTAATATTATTATTTTATTATGCTGTTATCGCCCATGTGGGCGAGCTAAGTGAGTGGTGGCAATGTCCCGAAGAGGCAGGCGGCGTTCCCACGCTGAAGAACAACCGAGATTCGTTGGAACAGAAATGAAGTCTCCATTGGATCGTGGGTTGCAGCACTCGTTCGACTACCCAACTCTGAGATGAACTCCAGTCCTTCACTGCTCCAAGCGCTGCCGGATTCCAAGGAGAGGGCTACGAAGTCGTGGGTGTTGGTTATGGTGGAATACTTGGCCCTCTTCGTTTTAGCTGCGCGTTCGGCTGCTTCGCCAGCTCTGATAGATGTGTCGGCAAGATGTGATTTGGCGTAGGTGTCGGGCACTGTCACATCCCATGCCAGACATCGACCACGTGTCCAAGGAATGAGCGTGACGCCGTCCGGTCGCTTTCCATCTTCTCTTACCAAGCCGAGAGGTTCCTTTTGCGCTGGAATCTTCGCTCTGCCAAGAGCTCTCCAGATGACATCGTTCAACATGCTATGTCGTTGATGTTTTCCGCTGCCTCTTCTACAAATTAGTCCATGGAGACCTTTTGCGTCGACGCTCTCTTGACATTGGTGACACAAATGTGGCTTGCAGAGCGTCGTTCCTAGCCTCAACCCGGCTGCCATTCGTATATCCTCGTTTGAGAGGCGCAGGCCTAGGGCAGTCACAGGGGGCGCTAGCATCCAGTCTCCAGAATGAGGTGCTCGTGAGGCCAGCAAGCAGATTGTTATTGGACTCCAGCAGACCTTTCCATGCCTTGTCTGTGAATCGGAGGTCCCATTCTTTCTGGCGATGACTCGCTGATCCTGTTGGTGTTCCTGCATCTGTCAGGGTCTTCCAAGCGTTGAGTGCTGAACTTGCAAGTTCATATGGTTCCTCAGCAGACTCTGTTGGTAGGATGCATGCCTGGAGTTCGCTTGTGCTAGCAGCAGAAGCCAGAAAGGCAGAAAGTGCCAGCGTAGATGCACAACGAACTCCCAGACCACCATCTCTCACCGGCAAAGAAGCCTGGAGCCAACGGTCACTGTCAAGGTCCACATTTAAAATGGTTGACAGTCCTTCTCTCAGCAGTTGATCAAACCGAGCCAAGCCCGGGCAATCAGCGCAGACGGCTGTGCACAGACTGTACAAGAGCTTTGGTACACTTAAGACTGTTTCTCAGCAGAACCAGAGCGTCATGTGTATAAAGCAAGGACAATCTTCCGATTGCCCTCTCGAGGTCATTAGCCTATGAATTAACGACCATGTTCACAGCTGGACCTGGAATCAGAGGTGCACCCAACTAGGTCATGTCCTTGTGGGCTATGCTCGTGAACTCTTGAAACGCAGGGTCATTGTTCGGCATCTGGGTGTTGTGACACGTGATTTCGCATTTGCTGCGGTTCAATAGCAATCCCAGATTCTTTGATTCCTGCTCGATTAATTGAACGTTGTCGGCCACTGTTTCCTTGTTACCTCCCAATGTCAGGTCATCCAGATATCCGATACGCAGATCCGATCGAAGCTTCATCAGAATCGGTTGCAGCACAAGACAGAATTCCAGAGGTCCCAAAGGATCGCCTTGCTGCGTTCCTTCTTCGGATCGATATATGTTTGAACCATAGCGCAACAGTGGACGGTTTGAATAGGCAGCGTGAGCAAAGTGGTAGAGTTCTGGGATCTCCCTAGCAACTGCTTCTAGAAGACAATCTCTGCGCAGAGTGTTAAAGGCATTGGCGAAGTCAAGCTTCACTAGGACGCTGTCTTCAGGCATTGTGGTAATCCAACGACGTGTCGCATGGACAGCTGCTTCAGCGCCTCCTGGAATGCCTACCCCCAGCTGAATGGGGGCGAGCAGTTGAGACAGCCTTGTTACCGCATGCGAATTAGCGCACTTTGCCGCCAGACGACGCCACGTGTAGCCCACGGCGATCGGTCTTATGCCTCCGTCCTTCTTGCTCAGGACTATTTTATTATTATTTATAATTTATATTATTGTTATTATTATTATTATTATTATTATTATTGCCCTACTCTTTCAGCATCAACCTACATGTATATATGCATGCTGTTGTGAGTCCACCTACCTGGAATGATCTTTCTCCATCAATAATGGCTAAACTAATATGAAGCTTCTCTCCATCGGCTTCTCGTTCTTCAAAAGCGTTTTTTATTTCCCGAGTTTCCGTCCTCAATGAGCGTCTCTGAATTGTCATTCTGTGAAAGGCGCTGTATAAATCTTAAGGTACGATTCATGTATCTACATTAATATTAATAAACGTTGAGAGCTGCAGTTTTTGTGGCTGAAGAGTAAGTAGCCAGTTGCCATATAGTTCCCAAATGCGAGGATCCGGTTGCTATGGAACTGACGAGACTAAGGCTACTGGTTACCAAGGCACTGATATATACTGTCCGTGGGTGCAGACCTAGTTTTCACAGTTTTCTGACATACGTTTGAGGGTTGTGACCTAGTTTTGAGAAGGTCCTCACCTGCCATGGAGTGTGCTCACCTGTGAAGCCACGCATTTTCAGAGGATAAGTATTTAGGAATGAATAATTGACATACAGAATTCTGCAAGAGTCAATCGGACGAAGTCAAATTCTGGAGAAGACGTCGTCAAAGAACGTTGGAGATCGAGGAAGAACGGAAGAGGCTGAGAGGCTGACCAATCTTAAGTTGAGTATGATTCAGTTTAGGACTTTCTCAGAATTATTTCACAACCCTCAAACCTCCAAAACTATGCTTGCACCCACAGATAAAGAAAAATTGCACCCAATCTATTCTGAAATTAAGACCTAGAGCACACAGCCAGTGTAACCAGATTCTCCCACGGTGTCCCACCCAAAGACAACTCTCAATAAAATTTATTCCCATATATCATTATTTGATGATACTCACTTGTTTGTTGATATTCAATTCTAGCTACTTTTAGTGTTCACTATCACTTGCTCATGTTAGCATTTCTGCGTTTTTATTTTCTTTCTAACTAAACGAATACCAGGCCTATATCATATATAATTTATTACCTTTGTTATCAATAGACCTTAAACATATAGCGTGGTTCCTTGGATTTGATGCTATTTTATTTTTTTAAACTTCTTTTAAAGTAATATTGGGCTCGGTGGTAGAAGCACTTGAATCTATCATCGTTGCTTTGGACTGAAAATTAGAATCTGTCATAGCAATTCTCTCGGAATGGAATTAAATCATCAAGTAGTAGGGGCCGTTCACATATTATATAACGCTCAAGGAGTAGGTGGGTGGGTTCCTGTTTTGTTAGCGTTATATTGTCTAGGGTGGGGGGTAGGTTGAAGGTTTTGTTATATAACAAACTTTTTTCAGCTTATGCTATTTCGCCTGTTTGCCTTCCAATTGGAAATTCCATGTACCACGGACCTTCATTGTTTAATCGAAGTTCACAATACGTTGTGAACTAAAACTAGCACCATTAGCTGACACCTGGTGAATTGATTTGACGTTCTTAGTTATTATTTTATAAATCCACTTTTAACAATTTGCTGTTTACAATTTTAACAATTTCAAGTGCATAGCTCTAAACGCTCTAAAATTCAATTCTATGAGCTGTGTTTTGATTCTGGTTTAAATTTAAATTAATTCACTTGAAATATTTATTTTGGTAGGTATTATCATGATGTTTGATTTCATTTTCTATAGTATGTGTAAACAGTTTGTTTGCTTAAATATCCAATTGCAGTTGTAGTACGCACTCTGTATACATCATACACTATTAAATAGGTAGAGTTGTACCGCGAAGTTATCGATTAATACCTGATATTTCAATATTAAACCAATCCATTCTGTGTGATACTATAATGCTCATTTTTAGAGCAAACAGAAGGGAAACTAAAATGGTGTTTTTAAATTGTATGTGCGTCACTACCATGTATTATCATGCTGTATTATAGTAGGCTTATATGTAGATACATGGTGACAATCGTCGACTACCCAATTAGTTACCGTAATTAATACAAGTGAATTTAGTGCCATTAAAAGTCCGACTATTAAGAAGCAGAGGAGCTCCATACATCCGGCCTAATCATCATTGGCACGAGAGAGTACACAATTTTAAGGTAGCTTTTGTTACATTGCTAATTGGGCATATGATGATTTTTACTGCAGTTCTTGAATTGGATAAAGGCATCTATCAGTTGAATCATACTATTAAAGTGCTAACTAACATCGTATTGCTATAAAAGTGTCAAATTGTGCAATACAATTATGTCGATTGTATGTCTTTTAATGTGCTTATAGGCTGGGGTGGGGTAGAGGGGTGGGTAGCATATCTGTTATATAATATAGGGGTGGGGAGTCACAGCTGCTGTTATATAACGTTGTTAGGGGTAGGGAGTGGGCCAAAAATGGTGATTTTATGCGTTACATAATATGTGAACGGCCCCGTAGGGGCCGTTCACATATTATGTTGTTTGTTGGCTTCTGTTGGCAATGCAACCGATCGATAGACATAAGCCAATGAGACTCTATTAACTCATTGAGATTGGTTTAGCCATTGAGACATTTTAGCCATTGAGAGTGTTTTAGTCCTTGAGGCATTTATCCATTGACACTGTTTTTACCCATTGAGGGTGTTTTAGTCATTGAGACATTTTAGCCATTGCGACTGCTTTTAGCCAATGAGACTTCTTTAGCCAATAAATGATTGACGGCAGGATTGGAAACTGATTTCTTTAGTTGTATTCTTTCAGGAACATGTGCTACAATACCACAGCGGTGCATAACGAACATTGTCGTGATGCCTAACGAACGGGTAAAAAAAATTGCCGAAATTCCTTGTGTAGACTCTTCTTATTTGAACATCTCTTTATTTCCAGTTGGACGGAAGGATGTACTACACCTCAAAACCCCACCGAGCAACCCTTTCACGGCATGCTTGTAGGGTATTCAAACAACAATGCAACGTGTACCTACCTTTTCAAAAAGGTCACCATGGATGGCGCCGGAGTCCTCAGTTGTTTGAAAGCTAAAGAACCAGAGAAATTCGCTCTGCTCATAATCGTTAGGAAGTATACGTCCATTGTTTACTGCTTTATAGTTTTACCCGTTACCTCTC
This sequence comes from Bimastos eiseni, assembly GCA_959347315.1. NCBI lineage: Eukaryota > Metazoa > Annelida > Clitellata > Crassiclitellata > Lumbricidae > Bimastos > Bimastos eiseni. Next base: position 2,996,939 of record OY365817.1, read on the forward strand.
GCCTTCTCATTCTGAATAACTAACATCTCAATCTATTCCTGTGCGCGCTCAATTTTCTAATATAGAGCATAAAGATAGTTAATTTTGTAGAGGTTTATGTATGCTCTGCGTAGGGGCCAGCATTTATGTGCTTACACAGTTTGCACTGCCTATTAGATCGAAATTTCAGTTGGTGAGCCTGACACGGATTAGCAGGATGTGACAAATACAGTTCACCAGAAACTGGAATCGGCTTATCACCAGAGCAGGGCCCGGTTCTATCAACACGACCGCGTCCCGCGTCTAACTTTCTCCTTTCGCCAATTATAATGTGCATTCTAATCTGTAAGCCTACTTACTCAACAGAGGTGTAGCAAGGTTTTGAAAAGTGGGGGGCACTAATTATCTTAACAAAAGTAATCTTTAAAATCCATTGGATAAACATAAAAAGAACCGATTTGGGGGGCACATGGAAGGGCACTGAACACTAAAACTTGTTACATCCCTGTTACTCAATAGTGTTGAGCAACCGAATCATATCACTTTCCTTGTCCCCCAATCATCTTATCAGTCCAGTATCTCAGTTGCTGTTTCTTTTCGCTCTTCTAATCATCACTGTAAGCCCATGGTGTGCAATTGATCAGCACTTACTATCTTCTAATTTAATCAGATGATTTTGCTTGATTTTACTCCAAAATAACCATTTAATTAACTTATACATTTAATTGCAATCTCTACTTTCACGTAGTCAGATGTAACCGAAGTGAAACTATTGAACGTTAGGCCTATGCTACATGTACGTTGTTTTTCGTAGGCGGTGGACCATATTGTGAAACTCCTCGTAGGCCCGTAAATATAACGATCTGTAACTACAGGCTGTGGAGAGTCTCCTGTAGTCTGACCTACGCAGCTTATGTTACCGTCGGTATCTGGTGGTCTGTCGGGAATGCTCCGCCAGGTTCCCAAGGTGAATTGGAAAGTACAACACTGCTCTCGACATGGGAACTCCATAGACCCGATAACCTCACACATATCGAAAACTGCATCGTCACCCGAAATTCACTATCGCTGATAAACTGCCTGTCAGATTCGACACAGGTCCTCCAGTATACAATACCAGGTCATGCCGTCCGGAAATTCCACCAGCGTGTAAGTTCACGTGAGGCTTGTTATCATTGATCTTAGCTACATGTTCAATTTCCGTTAAGTGCAGTAATTAGGCTGCTATAGTAGGTCTATTATCTTCGTTTGTGGGCAAACTGACAATCCGCAGCAAATGACAATCATGTACAAAGAAAAGAAAATGAAAGTTAGAAAATGTGTCTTAAACTAGGTTACTCTACGTAGGCCCTAGCCGCCCTACAGTGTTTTACTGGTCATGAAATTTATAAAGGGTGTCTCTTGGTCGAGGACTTCAATTAGGAAGCACCGTGCTTTCTCCGTTGCTGGCCCTGCAGTTTGGATGGGCTCCCGGTTGCACTGTGCCTAATTCCTAGCTCCCTTGAGACTACTATCTGTTATAACCTAAAGACTGTATGGCGAACCAGACACTGATAGTTATCACTGGCCCTACCCAGTGTATGTTTTTTTTATAAAAGACTATAGAGTAGTAGTAGCAGTAGTAGCATGAGATGGGCCTAATAGGCCTACGTATAGCATGCATAGCCAACAGCACTTGGTTTAGCCAGCATGCGCAGTGCATTAATGTCTAGTATGTCTCAGGTGAAGTGATGTGTGGTGTGCCACTAGTGATCGAACACATGTTGTCTTTCTACTCTCTGGCGAATGACGTCTAGCGTGGCTCTAATGTCACAGTCTGGTTGCTTTAGAACCAGGGCAGCTATTGTTATAATTGACTGACGACAAAGTCATAAAGAAAAAAATAGAAGAAAAGAATTATGTTGTTTGCTGGTTTATTGTTGCACTCACTGTGGACTGGCTTGAGCTAATAAAATTACACGTAGGCCTACTGTTTCTTTAATTACCAGACAATGACACATCTAGTAAATTAGACCAGGAATGGTCACACGAGGACTATGGTGATGATTGCAACACTGCAGTTTCAGTTGGATCTTTCAGACGACACGACGTTATAATACGAGTTGTTGGTATGGCAGGCGTATTGATTATTATTGTCTGCACAGGAACTAGCGTTTGAACAGACATATGCATGGAAAGATTTGTCGTCGATTTTAACTGCTAAATGAAAACTGATGGTTTGGTTGACACTGAGATTCGGTGATCGAAATAATTTTCTTTGATATTATTGTTATCGTGTTTTTGTCTATCCTGTCTTGATCTGTAATTTTGTCTGAAGACTAAATTGTTGCATAGCTGAATAATTTCTTGATTTTGTGAAGAATCGACCTTGAACTCTGAACTCTCCGAAAGTCTTCGTGTAGTTTTCTAAACTATTAGAAGTTTAACATTGTTGAATATGTACATTAAATGCAGTCTTGCTATTGATAACTCTGATTTGGTTCCTTTTTCAATAAATTATAAGTGCAGCAATCAGATTAGTATATGCCAGTTGTTGTGACAGTATAAAGAGCTGATAATTATTGTTTGTTAACATTACACAGCATGGTCACCCGAAAGAATCTCTAGTTTAGGCTGTCGTTGCCTTTTAGACGGAAGTGAGCTCAGTTATTCTATAGCAACAAACGATAATTTCAGTAATATTAAAACGCTTGAAGTTTAAACAGATCAGTGATCATAATCTCCAAACTTCTAAAGCGTCACTCGAATGCCAAGCGCAAGGTATCCGTTATTCATGAGCGCTGCGTCACATCCGAGGGGTTGTCCGGATGGTAGCTTTTGGAAGGTCAGTGGCGTGCTTTAGCCATTTTCTCAATTTTAAAGAGACGTCCACAAAAATCCCGCCAGAATGTTGTATTGGACATTGTGGGAATAGTCTCATAGACGGACGAATTAAGTCGCACAGTGGGCCTACTGAGACTTGAAGGGAATTAAGGGGGAGGAATTTGAAAAGAGGGTGGAAGTGAGGTTATCGATCTCATATAGTGAATTAGGTGCTTTCATTCGTCGCTTGAAGAATGAAGACGCTGCGGTTGACCGCATTAAGTAAATGTATTTTATTCCAGACAACGGGTATAGGCCTTGGCCTAAGGTTAGGCTAAAAACACATGCGCAGAAGGCCACACCAACAAGGACATGACAGTCAATATAGCAGTGAGCTCTGGATTTTTCAAACATTGGAGCCAAGGAGGGCGGCGGAGGGCCGGGAACCCTACCGAGGAGTGAAATGGATGCCTAGCTTCGCTAAAATGAAAGTTGACTAAAATTTTGATGGGCCACAAACTCCGTTGATTGGCTATATTGGCTTCTCCTGCCGCATACTGATCACTCACCCTTTCAATCGCTTCTGAGTTCAGAACTCAATAGGATGTTGGATGCCATTAAAGTTCGGTGGATCAAAGTCAGAACTCAATTGAGGGCGTACATGTACGCAAGGGGTACTTATACTAACGTTCACCGCAGCGTGAATTTGGGATGGGCATTGGGTAACCCGCCACATAAGGCTGCAGTTGGTTAGTTGCTGTTTAACGACACTATGTGACAACAAAGAACATTAGCGTCGCCCATCATCTTTATCCAGGCTTGGGACTGCCTGAGTGCTAGCAGTGGCGGAGTTTCTGCCATACAAGAACATCTGCACCAGCGTTCCCTCTAAGCTGAGCGCATGTGTGCGCGCACACGGGCTGCGAAGTTAACGCACACAAAAATGTAGTGTGCGCGCACAAAAATATTTTCTGAAAAAAACCAAATAAATTATTAAGATGAACTGCAAACCAATATCTAACGGAACAGAATAGAAAATTGCAAATAAATTGAAACTAAATACAATGATGTACAATACGATGTGTATCATCCGCTCTAAGACACATTTTAGACAATGGACTTTTCTTAAGTTTTCATAATAAATCACCTCAGAATTTAAGATATGGTCTTGATGAACTATTCTGGCATTCAACTCGGACCTGCGCACAAGAGTATTTGAACCGTTTATAACCGCAAAGTTTCTTGCGCACAATATCTTAATCTGCACCTATATTTGATTGTAATTTCAGTAGGACTACAGCCTCTATCTTCAACACTAACCCTCTCAGACCCTAGTTGAAGCGCGGAGGATTGACAGGTGCCTTAATTAAACTAAATTTGAACACAGACGCCTAAAGAGGGATGGATGGGGAAGAACAGTTTCACACGTGAACAAGGGAAGACACCCTTTCAAAGGGGCAATGGGAGTGGAAGAATGTTACATGATCAAATCATCAACATTGAGACGAATCGCCACGCTCGAGCCTCAAGGGAGTAGGGTATCGTAAGACGTACGTCATCAATAACTCCGTCACCGCCTTGTAAACAGTATTTACAGTCCAAAGCCTGGATGAAAAAGAAGGCACCGCTGTATTAGATCTCTGCTCAGAGCATTAGGTCAGTGAGTGAACTTTGGTCAGTGAGTGAACATTAGGTCAGTGAGTGAACTTTGTGATCGTTTCATTCCTCGATTTCTCTCCATATAATAATAAAACGAATAAAAAATTGGGAGACGTTGTCCGTTTGGTCAAGAGCAATCGCTTTATAGTGAGTGTAGAAAAAGAGGTTCAATCCTCCTCCTCCTCCTCTCTTCAGACGGTTACTATACTGTGTAGGGGCCTAGAAAAAATTCTTTCTGTCAGTTGCTTGGCGATATCGATTGACGCTTAGTCGTTTCATTCTATCAAATTTGCATAAATAAATACGAGACGCGGTGGTGCACTAAGCGATATTGTCTGCGCCTTGCAACCGATGGGTCGTAGGTTCAAACCCACCTCAAGTCACTGCGTAGCGACCTTGGTTCAAGGTCCTTGCACAAGTTGCTCACCCACAATTGTCTGTGAGGAAGGCAATGGGAAACTACCTCATCCTCTGGTGGCATGCCAAATGGACCTGCCTTTTGGCACAGAACTCGTCGTCGTCGTCCTCATCATCATCACATAATATAATTAATAATAATAACACATTTCTGTGCACAGACTACTGGGCACACCCATTGAAAATAGTGAGAGAAAGGACAGATAGAGGGTTAAGATGTTCAACAGAGATTCTGTTTGTAGTCTGATACGATTTTCTCTTCGAATGGCACCATATAAATTTGCTGTTTGGCTCTATATAAATTTGCTTTTGACAATAGTTTTCAATACATCTCCAGTATTTAAGTAAATCCATAATAGCCAACAAAAATGCACACAATCCACACACAGGGCCTTTCTTAGCAGCAACAAAACCAAAGGACCTATGAGGCAGCTATTAAACGATTTTCAATTAATCTTAGCGACTAGGCCAACCTTACCTGAACACAAGAATAATAGACTTAATAGTTGATAAATATTTTATGTAAACCTGTTACATATGTTTAATAAACAATATGGTTATGGCTACGGTTAATTCAGAGTTTTATTAGAGCAAACAGATTTTAAAGTGCATTGCACATAGTTGCCCAGATATCACACCTTTTCGGAAATGCCTGAACTCGATTTTATTTGCTAGTACCCTGTTTTCCAATTAGATTCCAATTCAGTTTAGCGTTTGATAAAAAAAATTTAAGCCTTAATACAAAATATAATGGGACAGAAATCGATTTGAGTGTTGGCCTTGTCATTTGGAAAAAACGTTCAATCCTACCTCTGATATGGTCATTGAATAGGCAGAGGAAGCCTAGAGACCCAAAGCATGGCCTTCACTCAAATGCTGCTTGCTCATTACATATGCATAACAACAATAAAGAAAATTAATATTAATTAAGTTGTTCTAATCATCAGGCCTTTAGATGGAACAGAACCTAATGAACATTTCATCAACGATGATGGAGACATAAGGGGCAGTCCACATATTACGTATGCAGCGAGGGGAGGGGGTTTCAAATTTCGGCCATTTTGCGTACGGGTGCGTATGGTGGGGGAGGGTGCCCCGAAAGTATGTACGTACGCAAATATAAGTCTAGTTATGACGTCCACAATACGGAATAAGAAAATCAGAACTGTAAACTCTATCACAGACTATATTCCTGCTTAATCAATTTTATGTAGCGTTAAATCTTTAAAATGCAGGTATTGTTAGTGTTTTAGTTCTTCATACTAGTTTTACAAATTTAAGCTGTTAAATATGATGCTTACAAAAAATAAATAGCCTGTGGTAAAATCAATGTCTTTAGCTATTTAACCTTTGCAATTGGGGTGGTAGAACCCAAATGTACGTACACATGGGGGGAGGTGATCCACGAAATGTACGCAGTGCACCAGGGAGAATGGGTCCGATAATCCGATTTCTTTGCATACGTAATATATTTGGATATGCCCTAAACTGGCAACAATTAGTTCTCTCTCATTGTGAGCACTCGAACCCTCAAAGAAAACCACAGTCCCACCGTACCCATTCAACGAGTCATGGTCAGTACCCTGGCCACAGCGGAGGGGGCCCGGGTGCCCTCAACAGAGGTCTCCCTCTCCCATTAAACGGTTCGGGTGGGCCATACGCAGTCAACCCACCCGGCACGTGAGCACGGTACACGGGCGGGCCTAGCGTCGGTTGCTGCAAGGGAGCCGCGGGCGGGCGTGGGGTGGCGACCGTTTTGGGCCTCGTCCCAGCCAGGCTTTTCAGGAAGGGGTTGGACGCTATGGCAGCAAGGACCTGCTGAAATGTTCCATCATCGGAGGATGTGCTCTCCGCTTCAATCGCGGCCGAGAGACCCGCAATGGGAAGATCGAAGGCGTCGTCATCATCGATCGGCTCGCCTTTGAGGAGCTTGAAGATCTTCTCCTGGAGCTTCTTCTGCTCGTCCTCCATGACCTTGGCGCTATCAGGGAGTTCGGGCTCTGAAAAGAGACGAGCGGGTAAAAGATATACTGGGGTAGATTCCTCTAATAGAGGAGACACAGAAATTGCTGCTAAAAATGTTGCACAGCATATAATAACATGTGATAATTTATAAAATGCCGGTCTTTGGCTCCGAGCCAGTTGGATATATGGAATCCAACATGCTTTAGCCATGTTCTCACTTTGAAAGGGGTTCCCTCAAAAACTCTGCCGGAGTGCATCAAGGGGCCAAGGACTCGGCCCGAGTGTTCCAAGGGGACTAAGAGTAAGAACTCGGGCTAAGGACCGAAACCAAGAGTGCAAAGAGGCTAAGGACAGTACAGTTAACATAATATGAATGAAAATGTGTTAAGTACAACTTAACAACTTAGTTAAGTAGCACTTGTGGATCGGATAAGGAGAACCGTCGATCAATCAGAATAGACGATGAGGCGATAAAGGAATAGAGAGAGTGACTGTGGCTCATCACCAGAGAAGCATCTGTCTTTCGTGAGAGCTGCGGCCGGAGTTACTCAGATTCTCCCTTTCACAGTATCGCAAAAGCTTGAAACTTGATTTCACTGGTTTAAGTCGAGTGTGCCACCAATGTTACACTCAGCACACAAGAATGGCAACAGTGTCCCTAAACCAAAACCATGAGCGGCAGCCACCAGTATGAAGCGATAGCGACTTCATTTTCTTAACCTTGGCATATCAAAACAGGCGACCACTCTTCTCCCTCGTAGTCTCATCCCCACACCCCATGTTCTCATCATCCCCACACCCCATGTTCTCATCATCCCCACACCCCATGTTCTCATCATCCCCACATCCCATGTACTCATCATAAGAAAGCCAGGCAAAGGGTACAAGCAGAAAAAAAAACTGCTAAAAACATCCACCTCTGCAGATATATAAAAACCCCAACCTCTCTGTCAACAGTCGAGCACGCTAACAACTCAACCATCACATACCTCAATCCACAATTACCATAAAAGTGGGGTTTGCACCTGGAGTGGGCTTATGTGGCTTTGGCAGGAGAGGCTGCTTCACTGCCCCCTTCCTTGCATTCACTCCCTCGGCCTTTGCCAGCTCTGCTCGGCGGCGCTCAAAGTACTCGATGACCTCGTCTATCTCCTCTATGGCCAGGAACTTTTTGTCGATGGCAAGATTGAGGAGGTACTTGAGATTTTCGTTGGGAGGCGTGAAGACTTGCTTGCGTGGAGCATTGGCGCCATCTACGACCGACTTTTTCAAACTCTCTGAGGTGATGACTATTAGTTCGACCGCGTCGTCCAACGGCATATTTCGATGCTCTGAAACAGAAAGAGAGACAATAGAATGGAATACAGTAGAATAAAATACAATAGAATACGAAACAATATGACAATACAACAGAATATATAATAATATGACAAAACAATAGAATGTGAAACAATAGAATATGATACAATAGAAAACAAAACAATAGAATACAATAATTTATTAGGAAAGTGATTATTAACCAGTGCATAATAAAAATAGCAACTATAATATGGTATCTGAACATTGATAAAGCGATTATAATAATAATAAAACTATAATAATACCAACAACAACAACAGTTGTTACTGATGCCAGCAGCTTCTCTCTTTTAAATATTATTTAAGTTCTCGACAATCGTATTAACACTGAGGCAAAAACATAATACTATGTGATAACACTAATAACATAACCTAATAACACTGTGGTAACACTAACAACATAACCTAAGAAAAATGTGTTAACACTAATAACATAACCTAATAACACTGTGATAACACTAATAACATAACCTAAAAAACCTGTGGTAACACTAATAACATAACCTAATAACACTGTGGTAACACTAATAACATAACCTAATAACAGTGATAACACTAATAACATAACCTTGGACTTAACAGTAAACTTATTGAGTTAATCCAAACTCAAAGTATACTCTCATGCCCAAAGTTATGTCATCCGTTTTACCAAAATCAAGAAAATGAGCACAGCCAATTTTTTTATTAATACCTCTCTTATATAATACTTCTCACTCACAAAATGGTAACCTACCCTGTGGAACACCTTGGAGAATATGAACAGTGATGGAATGGTGGAGAGCATTCATTTCGTTGATAGAGCAGGCGAACTTAAGCCTTCGACGTCCTGCGTCCTGTACCGCAGAAGCCATGTTGCCATCTGGTCGCGGTCCAACCAGTCTAACCTGTGCAACTATACTGCGATCGCTCAGCCGGCTCTTCACGCTCTCTGCATACAACCTGTCAATCAAGAGACTGGTAAACTGTCAATCAATGCCAAGCCTAAAAATCTACCTGTTGGTTATTGCAAATGAATAAGCATTTGTGAATGCACAGCAATCTGCCTGTTTATCAAACCTAGGTAATGGACCACACCCGTTGTGGCGCAGCGCTGTGGAACTGAGTTCAATACCCATATCCCCTGTAAGATTGGCTAGTCCTCCTCTTGTGAAATTAGATGTATAACATAACGGACGCCTTATATGGCTGCCAACAGTCAAATTCGACTCCTGTAATAACCTTTCGTCATTCATCACACTGTACTTTGCAGTAACACTGTACCTGCAGTCAGTTTGAAATCAAACAAAAATCAATATACCCATCAAATGCTTTCTATGAATCAAAGTCAAACATCATGCAATAACTGTCACAGGATCAAACCATGAATGTAAAACAAAGTCAGACATTCTGAGTAAGAAAGAAAGATTGGCCACAACACACACTAATAGTCTATGGACAACACCTTCAGTTTACAGATAAACAACACAAAAGAACTCGAAACACATAATAGCAGTAGTAGTAGCAATGGTAGCAACCAGTAGGTGGAGCAATAGCAGCAGTAATTGCAATCGTAATTATGGTAGAAGTAGTAGTAAGAGACCGTTGTTTGTTGTCAAGGATGATGACTTCTACGTCAGGGAGTGTTACCAGTGTTGGCATCGCAGATGGAACCATTCCTGGCGTCTCAAGAAGACCTCGTCTCACCTGAGGCGTTCTGAAAAGTTGCAATCAACACTCTGCGGCGATCATCAATATTTTTCTATGACAGGTAAGCAAGTTTCTTCCTTCGTATTTACAAAATCCTCTAAAATTGTCCTAATCAACTTCAACTTGTTAAATTTTGATTGAACAAACTCGAATTATTTATTGGTCCATTATGAAAAATCAGGGACCGACTTCTTCTTGAATGAGGGAGGGACTCGACAAAAATCTTATTGCAGATAGAGAGTCTGTTAGTAAGATTGAAATCTCCTATCGTAATCGTAATCAAGCATTTACATTGTGCTACTTTGAGTCAGAGGCGCTCCTCTGACTCAGGCCAGTGTCTTCACTGATAAAGAGGGCAGTTTTCGTGTGCTTACGGAACAGATTTAAGGAGTTCTGGAAGAATAGTCAGTCCAAAGACACTGAGGTTGCCAATTCCAGTCGGTTATCCTGTGAGAGGCACAATGCAAATCTAAAGATACGATATGAATAGTCACCTGTAGGGATCAGGAGCTGGTAAAATGTGACTGTTCAAAGGATCATCGAACCTGCTGCGTCGTATGCGCGGCATTCCGTCTTCATGGCTAAAACGAAAAAAATATCAACTTCAGAAAATACGTTCAGAATCAAGGGACAATTTTTCACACCGTTATTTCATTTTTTAATCATTAATCGTTAATCATTTTTGATTTAATTAAATTTAGGTTCCATTATTAACAGAAGGGAAATAAAAGTAAACTTAAGGTGCAACAAGACATCATAAAACACTATAATGCATTCATCAGTAGAATTGCACAATGAAATATATAATTTAATGACCTTCCATGGCTAATCAAATCAAACAACTTGTTTTGCCAATCTAATCGCAAGCCATTCCTGCTATTTGTCAGCTGTTTTTTAGGTAGTTTAGTATTTGCATTTTGACATATGGAAATAAAACTTGGAAGAAAGGTGTGGTTCTAAACACACTTGTGTTAAGACTTCAAAGTTTGAATCGCTTGTGATCTTATAGAGCATCACTTACTTATCTACATCTCTAAGTGGTGACCTATCTCGAACGAGGAGTGGTGGTCGCAGAGGCAATCCATGACCAAATGGTGGAGGATGTCTACCATCCATTGACGTTCTTTTCTAAAATCTACAACAGAGAGATTGCAGGTTATCATTATCATCATGCAGTGAAGTTTCAGTTAAGGACAACTTTAACTATGGCCTATCGTCAGCGAAATTTAAGCTTCTGTAGAAGACAGAACCGTAGGAAAATCTAAAACCGGAAGTAAACCCGAAATTATGTTCGGTTTTGCATTGAATCATTGTAAATGTCGGCAGAGTGATAAGCATCTCTACCTATTACCTCACGCCATAAATGACTAATGCTTCAATTACAGCTAATCATTATATTATTAATAATAACAAACAGCATAATTTAACAAATTTAAAACACAACAGGCACCAATCATTATAGCGCATCAACACAATAATCGGCAAAATTACCGAAAATTAATTTCGCAACCGTTCAAGCAAAAATCCGTTATTATGCGATCACAAAATAAACGAAACTATTTAATTTTAAAATAAGACAATTCAATGCTTCATATCGAATTTTAATATGATTATCATACTCTTATACGGGAATAAAGATACAAATCAGTGAGCGATATATGCATTTAACTGGATATATGAATACCCCAAAATGTGATATCATTAAGAGGTTGCATGTTGTGATGTCATTTTAAACAACTTCAGATGAGCGGACCAGCTAAGTTAATCACAAAGGCTACACCGAATCAAGTCGACAATTTCTAGAACACCGTCAGTAATAAGCTACTTCTAGAGTGCTTTACACAACAGTTCATCGTCAGCGCAAATGTAAAAAAACAGTGCTCGGCATTTCCTAGAAAGTGCAATAGCAATGAAATTAGCATTAGTCAAACATACACCAGACAAATGCATGAACAGCTAATCATCAAAGCAAACAGACACATGACAAAGCAAACGTACTACATATGGAGTGGCAAATATAGGGCCTACATACTAACAGACACACATACATAGGGAGGCGGTAGCCAAAATTATTATACAAAGCATTACACAAGCACACAAACACATGGAGAGCTAAACTTGCAAGTTGACAAACACATTGCGTCGCGTGAGAATTATCTTGGCGTATATCCAAAATACACCCTGCAACTCCATACAACTCTGGAGATAATAATTATACGATAAGCGGTGTAAGCATGATATACGACAGTTAGTTTTTGATGAATATCTTTAAAACGACACGTCGTATCTCTTAGTTATTTACATTGAAGAAAGAAAACATATCAACTCTAAACGCACTTTTTTAACGTGGAGATACGACAAGATCATTCTCACGCGACGATTGATAGGCAAAAATAAAACAAATGGATAGGCAAACACGTGGATTTTCTAATAAAGATTCAAGTGCATTTCACGCTTGAGGGGTTTTTAGAAACAGATCTGCCACCTAGCGAATCACCAGGAGGCAGACCTCTTTCTTAACATTATTATTACTCCACAGTTTAACGGTGTCGTATGCAATCAATGATCGTTGACGACAATTTTATACATATATACAGTACAGAGTGATAATAAATTCATAACAGAAGTGTAACAAGGTTTTGAAAAGGGGGACATAATTAATAAAAAATAGCGCGAAGCGCAAACATTTTTGTTGCCCCCCTACTTTTTGAATTTGACCCCCCCCCCGAAATTTGAAAAGTGCGGGCACAAATTATCTTTACAAAAGTCACCTTAAAAAGCCAATGGAGAAACACAAAAAGGAGCGATTTGGGGGCACAAGTCCCTGTTCCTTTGCTTGCTACGCTATATCAATCCTTCTAGAGGCGATTTCCTTCGCCATTCCAAACGCAAAACTCGTATCTCTATTGGACGACAGGTCACCTGCAGAAACTATTACTAAGCCCTGATTGGTCGGGTCTTGGCGTCCCTAGCGTAACGTCAGATCCCTAGGGGCGTACAGTTACTGTTTGACTAGCGGCTGCTATGGCTGGGCCTTATTAGTGTCATTGAATTCCATTACTGCAGTTATACCGTCTAACAGATTGCGCCGTTCGTATCGGAATTGTCCACTATTCATGGTCCGTGTCAACGGGCCGGTTCAAACCAGATTTTCAGCTGGTTCAGGAATTTCTTGTCTGTGGGTCGTAGAGTTGGAACGGGTAGGCGGTTCTGACATCTGCCACGTGGTATCGGGTTTCGTTGTTTGACACCACGTTGATCTTTGCATAATTCTCGCCGTCTGTATTGAGGACGTCTGCTTCAGGCGAAACCCATTGATGTCTCCCATCTCATGTGTCAGGTAGAAAGCTTTTCACCCGTAGTCCTCCTACGCCTCTGCTGTCGGTCGATGACTTCTATATAGCGCCATCGTCCAGAGTGTCGCGCGTGACAGTCTGCATGTCTCTCTTACCTTCGGGTATGTATATCGGTCGATACATTTGTTTGAATGTGTACGAATGAAATGTTTCCTATGCATTCGCCAGGTGGCAGACCTGTTTCTAAAATTCCCACTAAATCGAATGTTGGCGTTTCTGAATCTTTAAATTAAGAGAGTGAGTCCATGTGTTTGCCAGGTTTTGCCTGTCTGTATGTCTGCATATCCATGTGGTTTCTGTTTGTCTATCAATGTATTTGTCTTCTTGCATGTTTGGCTAACCGTGTGTCTGCGTGGTTGTCGATTTCTTCAGTTCACGACTATGAAGTGAGATCTGCTTCGAATATAAGAGGGGTTTTTGCAAGAACTAACTCACGTCAATTGTCTCTTCAATTTGTGTGTACTAGTTTATGGAATGGTCTTCCTTTGCAGCTTAGAAATTTGTCTAGTCTATGCATTTAAAAAGCATCTTCGTATACATGTTCTCTCACAGGCCTACTAGTGTTTTTGTGTTTGTATTTCTGGATAACAAGAAAAATTATACCGCATATTTTACCATATCCGTCTGGATGTTTAGGTTATCTCAAAACTACTGGGGGGCGTAGTAAGCGGGGCTTATGACCCTTTTGGGTTTCTCTCTTTGAGCCATTGGTTCTGCATGCATTTGCTTGTATATATGTTGAGTTTTGATATAGGCCTACCTTGGTTTCAATAAAAACAACTTGATTTGACTTGACTTGTTTGTCTGTTTGTTTGTTTGTATGGTTTCCTAGCCATGTATCTGTCTGCTTGCATATGTTTTTATGTTTGCCTATCTATATGTTTTATCTGTCGGTGCTAGCCCGAGATTACTACTATGAATAATAACTATTACCGCTACAGCAGCAATTACTTCCACTGATTCAACCCCTGCTGCTCTAACTACTAGCATTGGGTCCACCGATACTGCTATTATGCAGTCTAGGCTTATGCCATAAAACTATACCAATGGTGTGATACTAACGACAATTAAAATGATTTCTTAGACAGACAATGACATTGCCTTTTGGTAACTCGGACTCGGACGGCTTCTGCCCAACACTGCGCTTGTGCGTCTGTTGGTCCTTTGTTTTAGAACGATATTCCCTCTACAACTCGCTCTTAGATTTTAACTGGGGTGCTTCTGTTTCTGCCCGCAGTCTGACGACTTTTCTTTACCCGTCGGGCTTTTCGCATTGGAAGCGCCTATGCTTAGGTTGAAATTGTAGAGGCGCTATAGAAATAATGTTTCATGTTTTACTTTATAAAAAATTAATTGGCGAGTAACTGAAATCGAGGCGACATTGTCGCACATGAGATGTGGTCGCAAACGAAATCCAAGAGATATAAGAGGCATTGTCCAAATTAAAACAAGTGAGTCGACGATTTTAAAGACCTATAGGCCTAAATATCGTCATAGAAATGATTTCAAGATTTAGCTGGTGCCTTGCTCTTGGCATTCGATTGGCGCTTTAGAAGTTTGGAGCTTGTGATTGCGAAAATTGATTGGAGTCAAGATATGATCAGTTAATGTTGGGCAGATGATTACAACAGTATTAAGGATTGTATTGATGAGAGCTAGATAGAGGTCAGAAATCGAGGCGACATACTCAGCACAGGAGATGTGGTCGCAAACGGAGAGCAGGCAGGAATCGATAAAAAAATATGTGGATAATAACTGTTTTAAGTAAAACACCTGTTCAGAGATCGCAGTTAACAAGTGCAGTTTTATTAGATTGGTCGGTTGGATCGCTTTAAATTCTCGTTACACGGAAGAGGGTCATTTCCAGATATACATCTATATAATTATATTCCAATGTTTAACGACATCTTATAGTAACAGAGGCTGTTTTTTTAATTATTTATGTTCCTTATTGTATTCGTCTGTATTCCCATTTCTTTCCATTTTCTTGTTATTTCGTATCTGATACGCTGCTGAGATGGCGATATCTGAGAGTTGTTTTCTATAGATCTTTCAAACATGAAGGTCATTCATATTATTTAATATATTTATTTATATATCAAGACACAAACAGGCCTACACAATAATTGCACATGCACTATTATTCATTTGGCTGTTTGGATTTTAACGTTGTGTCCTGATAATGATTCTCAAATTCAGTGAACACGTGACCCAAGCAAAGCAAACGCCTTGAGGCCCAATGTTTACGCATGAGGTCTATTTTTAATCTTTAAGCTTCATAAGATCGATACATAGTTCACAGGGTTAGACATTCACATTCCAGTGGTCGTCTATTTTCTCCATGGAAATCCCTCTCCATCTGGATGCTCAGACACGTCGACATCTGCGCTGTCATTGATGGTTTCACCTGTTTCCGCATCCAATAGGATCAGCGTAGGAATGCCTTCGATGTCGTATTTAGTCTCAATGGCCTCCTATAGATACAGAGAAATACAGACAGGGACGATTAGACGGACAGTTAGAGAGGTTGACTCGGAATTGACACATGCAGAGGAAGAGATTAAAGAGGCAAAAGACAAATCAACACAGAGCAAGACAGACGAATATACAAACAGATATATAGTCGGTCAATAAAGACATTCCCTTCTTGTGTTTATGAAACGCAGAAGGACAGATAACCATACTGATAAACAGACCGAGGCAGTCAATTAATGCAGAAAAATTGACAGTATTTGCATTCATCATTACTTCATCATAAATTAGCAGTTTTTCATCGCCGCCCATAAAGCTGGGATGGGTCGTATAGGGTCACCCTTACCTTTCTTGTTCGGTCGTTGAATGGGAGGGCTAACCACGGCATTTCTGCGAAGTATTCCGCCCACTGCGACTCGTCTCTGTCTGAGCTGATAAAGACGACTTCGAATCCATTGGGAAGAGACGACTTGAGCTTCAAGTAGAACTCAGCCAACACAGGAGTAAAACCACGACATGGAGGACACCAGTGAGCAGAAAAGTACAGACCTATAGAAGCAACACAGAGAGCAGGAACATCTAATTCAGAATCTCATCTACAATGGATCTCGTTTGAAATGATGCGTTGTCATATCATTTTGATCTCTCTTGATTCTGTATCTTGCGAAGAATATTGGAATATTGAAGATTTACATTAGCACACATTTGATAATATAATCTATCTGCTCTTTATTTTATTTTATTTTATTGCTCCTTCACTCAACGCCTCTCTGTAGCACTCTACGTTACACTACATCATATTACTCCGTATAGTGATCCGTTGAAAGTGAATTTTAACCGCAGTTATAAACATATATGATGGACAGCCAGTGCATTAATGCAGTCATTGTACAAAGCACGACACACTCACTGACATACTTACTCGCACCATATCGAAATTCTTAGTTCCCTACTGACATACCTTCATACTGACAAACTTAGCATACGAACATAGTTAGGCACTGGCATACCCCAGTTCGTCGATACGCATGCTTGCCTCATAAGATATCTACTACATGTACAGAGTAGGTCTACAACACATATAGGCCTACTTACCTAGAACCTTTCCCTTTCCACGGAGCGATGCCACTGGTACTGACTGCTTCTTTCCGTCTAAGACATTCTCTCCCAGCAGATCCTCGATTGGTGCTGACATCCTCTATCGATGGAGATTCCGGATCTTTGCAAGCTCTGACTGACTACAGTTGCTCCGCGAGAGGCCGCAATTCTAGTAGATCTCTTCAGATCAATGAGTCAACTCTTTTATAACCACGACCCAGCGTCATAGGCAGAAGAACGAGCAGCGTCGTGTCTCTATTTATATCTGATGATAATTATCTCTCGTCGCGTTACAAGAAACTATAAATAGAACGGATGCGCTTTTTGGTCTCTTCTGAATAAGAGAAGACCATCCAAACGTTATTTACCTTCGCTGCTCCTTCTAAAAACATAAATTATGCTCCGGCGTTTGATACTAGAGCAACAGATCACTTTGGAGGCATTGACCCTGATACTTACCTATTCTCATCAGCAATTTTCCGATAGTGCACTGTATCGAAGAGACACTTATTGCCACATATCAGGCGAATATTATAAAATGACACAAAGAACACCAATACCAGCACTACCACCACCACAACCAATACTCACAGCTGACACCACTTTCACGATCACCCATTTCACCGTCATCCCTCTCCAGATTTCAATACAACCATCATCAGAATCATTTCTATCAAGCCTCCTCATTATTATTTTCCGCATAGACGAGATGCATACACATTAGAAAGCAGTGTTGGGCACGAGACCAAAAACGCAAGACCAAGACCGAGACCAAGACCGAGATGTCCAAGACCAAGACCGAGACCAAGACCGAAAGGTCCAAGACCAAGACCGAGACCAAAACCGAGAGGTCCAAGACCAAGCCCGAGACCAAGACCGAGTGGTCCGAGATCAAGACCGATTCTCTTTTTTAAAATTATTAAGTTTATTAAGACGCTAAAACGGAATAACATGCTTAAAACATTAATTTTATTGCTAAAGAATACTAATCTTAATAATGGTCCAGAAAATAGTTTTACCGGCCACTCTGAAGTTTTGCGTGTTCAGCCCTTGACTTCGTCCTGAGAATATCACACTATTAATGACTTACAGTATAAGATAGGTAAATACTTTAAGACATCTGAACAAGTAGATTAACGTTCCGTTTAAATGGTGTACTTGTACCACATTACCCAGGCCACATAGATCTAATTATTAGATTGTTCCAAATGGATGGCTCCGTTGCAAATACATTTTCTGCCCATAGTATCTAAAGATCTATTAGTTTGATCAGCACTCCATAAATCGAGACCATTCGCGTGTGTAGGACCTAAATACCCGGAGTCTCTGACAATCGAATTTTAAGAAGGAAACCAATCCCAAGACCGTTCCTTTAAGACCAAGACCAAGGCCGATGCATTCGAGATCAGGACCGAGACCAAGACCGATGCATTCGAAACCAAGACCATGACCAAGACCGCGGTTTTCCGGTCTCGAGACCGTCTCGAGACCACATCCCTTTTAGAAAGTGAATTGCATATACAGATGAGGCTATAAGTCCTCATCACTCCGATTAATGGCTGTTAGGGGCATCTCGTGGACTGGCCGCGTGTCCGCCTATATGCGGGATATTTTACATTGGTTACCCATTCGGAGCCATTCCCCAGCGCATATTGCATTTCGAATTTCTTCCCTTGTTTGGCACCTACCAACCTTAGGTAGCTCTGTTATCCTGTTGCCCCTACAGCAGATAGGCTGGCAGGACTCTGCGTTCTGCCACGCATGGTCTTCTTCTTGTTCCTTTCTCTCGGACCTCTACGACGCATTATCGTGCGTTTTCGGTTGTGGACCAGACTGCTCGAAAAAGCCTCTAACCGGATCTTCGACGTTTGGCTAGAAACTCTCTATCCAATTTTTTAAATTTCACTCTGAAATCTGTCTAATTTGGCCGAGGTTGAACCGGAAGCACCTCTGAGTAGTCATCTCACTGATTGCGAAGACTCTTATGTATGCAGAAGAAAACGTATGATAACGGCGTATACCTAGAACGCGGCCTCCTCCTACAACAATCAATAATATTATTATCATAAACAACACAGGCCGTTGTAAGTGCTCGCGACCTTGGAATGCATATAATATTCTGAATAAGCAAGAGGCCTACTGAAAAAAATTGAATGAGTAGAACCTATAATTATCGACCGTTAGTATTAACCTCGTGATGCTTAACCGAAAATAATTCCACCAGCACAACATGAATAACGAATGTAAGTGTATCGAATGATGAAGACGTCCACAACAAGTATTCATATACACGTAATTTGGTATAACAATAGGCACACTGAATTTGTATGTATGTATGTATGTATGTATGCATGTATGTATGTATGTATGTATGTATGTATGTGTGTATATATGTATGTATGTATGTGTGTATATATGTATGTATGTATGTGTGTATGTATGCATGTATGTATCCATGTAAGTATGTTTTTATGTATGTACATGTATGTATGCATCCCTCTGTCTGTGTCTGCTTCCCTACCTGTCAGTCAGTCTGTATCTGTGTATATATGTAACCCTCCCTTCTCTTTCGATCGGTCGGTTGGCCATCCTGCATTGGTGGCCTTGGCCTAGAGAGGCCTTCGCTGGAGGGCACTGCGTGTGTTCGTCAGGCGTCGTTCGCTGTCTCTCGAGCGAAGGGCAAAGAGTAGCTCGTCTCAACCGTTCCCCCCACCAACGGAGAAAAGGTCACGTGTCCTGCCTTGCACCTTTTTATGCGGGCGCACTGACTAAACGTCTTCTAACTCCGTCAGTGTTTGACAGTGTCAGTCCCAAGCCTGGAGAAAGGAGGAGGTTGACACCAAATCATCTTCGATATGGATCAGCGTCGTTAATAAATCAACAAACACATAAACATATTATGTATGTCTGACTAAAAACATGCGCCATGTGTCTCATTGGTTGCCTGTGGCCCAACGAATCTCATATGCCTTAGTTTAACGCTGTATCCTTGGCTGGGCTCCATTTGACCTTTCTGATGTAATCCCTTCAGCAAGGGATTCACAACCTGTTGACAGCTTCCTGTATTGTGCATTAATGTATGCAACTATTGGTTAGAGCGATCGGTCTATAACGCGGGGAGTATACGGGTTCGACCCTCATCCGAGGAGTTATTGTATATATAAGGACCTTTAGCAAGTCTTCCTTTGCGCATAACTGCACTGCAATAGCCTATAACTGGATCTGAGTTCTCTGTGCACTTTTGAACTTTGTAAGAACGGAAATACACAATCCAAATGCATTGTATTGCATTTTAGTCATACATAAACTGTTCTAATGCACTCATTTCATTTTCGATGGGTGATGTTGCTATTACGCCTGTCATTAACATTCTGGGGTCCGTTTCCAGCTATGTGTGAAAGTTTATTTTAGAAAAAAACTGCTAAAAGTATTAATGTTTTATATATATATATATATATATATATATATATATTAATTTCATTTATTTAGGTTGTATTCGCTACCCGGAAGAAATAAAACTTAGAAAGTAATTGACATTCATTGCTGAATACTAAGATCATAGTAAGATGACTAACGAATTTTGTGAAATATGCGCAAAATTAATAGAGGCAATTTCGCCCTTGTCTACAGATGGGCTCATTATCCAAGGAGATGGCTTGGCTGGACGGTATTCAAAACTTAAGCGGCGAGAGAGCTGAGGTGAAAGATTGATCAAATTGGTCGAGCGCCTTGGGTTTTGAGCGACGGACCTACTCACAGTTTTCATGTTAGATGGATGGATGGATGGATGGATGGATGGATGGATGGATGGAGAAGATTATACCACTTTTTATGATTTATCCTTGAAGGGTGGAACAGGATTTACACTTTCCAGATTTAGTGACGAGGCGACCTTAGGTCAACCGATGCTTAAGTCTTAATATTTCGCGTATAGGGTCTATTTAAATTCCACATGATCAATTTATTGTGTCTAGGTTTAATGATGCGCCTACAGCCGTTGCTGTGGTCGTCTGTTTTCTCCATGGAAACTCTCTTCCATCTGGATTCTGGAAGACGTCCATTCCAGCGTTGGGGTTGATGATTGTCCCAGTGTCCGCATGCAAGAATTGAATTATATGTAATAAAATGCGTATCTGCATGCATATATATGCATGTAATCAAGTATAAAATTACACGTGATATACAGCAATATATGTATGTGTATATATGTAAGTAGACATAGGCCTATCTATGCATTCGTGTATTTATGCACGAATATGCGTGAATGAATGTTTGCATGTTTCAATGTACGTGCGTATATGTGCATGTGTGCATATGTATGCTTTGTTTGTATCCATGCTAATAATTATGTATGTATGTATGTATGTATGTATGTATGTATGTATGAATGTATGTATGTATGTATGTATGTATGTATGTATGTATGTATGTATGTATGTATGTATGTATGTATGTATGTATGTATGAATGTATGTATGTATGTATTCATGTATACATAGGCTGCGTGTGCATGTTTGCATTTGTGTGTGTCTATTTCTATGTATTGTATCCTCCTCCTCGTCCTCCTCCTCGTCCTCCTCCTCGTCTTCCTCCTCCTCCTCCATCATTTTCGAAAGCTGTGGCCTTCGACTTAGACTATAAAAGAGCGGCGTTGGCGGACGTTTTACGCTGGCAGGCATTGCGTGTTTCCATCGGCGTCATTCTCTATCTCTCGTACGAGGGTCAACGAGTCGCTCGTCTAAACCGCCCCCCATCGGAGGACAGGTCACTTGTCCGGTTCCTACTTAGGCTGCGTGCGCAGAGGTTCTAGCATTGACTTAGGAACTTTTGAAGTTTTAAACCATTTGTTTGTATGTATTCAAGTATAACGTATGTATATAATTATGTATGTATGTGCATAGATGTATGTTTGTATGAATGTATTTATGTATGCGTCGTTAATGTACACTATTATATCTGACTATATACATGCGCGATGTGTTGCGCTGGTTGCCTGTGGTCCAACGAATCTCACATCGAATTGCTTCTTTCGCTTAACGCAGCATTCTTGACTGTGCTCCATGATACCTGTGTGATTTATTTATTACCGATATTTGATACCGCCCTTCTTCCAACAATTTTGCTCAGAAGTGCACACACACGCTTCGACCGCGCAATTGCAGTTATTCTGCAGATCGATTGTGCGCGAAGGACTTGCTCAAGGTTCTTACACAGTGACTCCTCGGACGAGGGTCGAACTCGCTCGCTCAGCGCACTCTGAACGTTACGGGCTGACCGCTCTAACCGATCGGTCAATGTGTCACACCAGATGATGACAATGTACTTTACTCCCTTCAGAGAGAACTTCACAGCCTCTTAATTGCTTCCTGTTATGTGTATTATGCTTGCAACTGTCGGCCTATAACTGGTACGTCTTTGACCCTATGTCGAGGAGTTGTAAACTATTTATGGAACTTGAGAATGCCCTTAGCACAGTTGTTCTCCAATATGACTATTAAATAAAAAAACAATAAAAAAACTGTATCTGCGTTATCTGTCCCAGGGCCGTACAGAGGGGTGGCCCAGGTCAAAAATATGGAAAGGGTGCAAATTTCACGGGGGAATAACTTATTATTCCATAAAATGCAATAATTTTCAAAATGTGGGGCGCCAGATTGATGCTAGGCACAGGGCGCAATTATAGCTCGGTGCGACCCTGTGAAGTTTGTAAGAAAGGCGATATAAACTGCAATTGCATTGCATTGTATACCTTCATAAACTGCTATCCAGTTCGATGGTGACATTGTGTTGCTATTGCGCCTTTAAACTTTTCCACGAACTTGTGATTTGGAGATCAACATGGGAATTGGGGATTGCATATAAATTCAATTCAATTCATTTATTGCAGCCATTGAACCCAAATAGAAATAAAGTATTTTTTCATCAATCAGCAACACTAGGGGACCCAGAAAGGACAACCAATAGTCCCGCTAAGTAGGGCCACCTATAGGTAAATTATAACATTTATTCTTAACTAGAAGCAAGACTTTGCAAAACAAGTTAAACAACACTGTTTCGAGTAAGGACGTTCGCCTAAAATTTGTAAATGGGATAAAGCTATAACTTGTTGACACGGGACTAACGAGGAAGTCTAAGCCAATCGCTTGTGTCATCATTCACCCTTGCTCACAGAATTATGGGTCTACAGCGGATTCCAATATCTGTCTATGCTTTCTGAAGCATTTGACTTGACAGTTTGTTGTTAGCATTCTAGGATCCGTTTTCAGCTATAGCTGAACGTTTATTTAAAAAAACAAACCTGCTAAAATATCGATGTTTTTATATTTTTATTTTAAGTTTGTCCTTGCTAGTCTGGATAAAAATAAAAATGTGGAAAATAATAGACATTTATAGCTGGGACTAAGATAACAAGCAACTTTGGTTAGCTATAGGCCTATGTGCAAAATTCAGAGAGGCAAATGCGCCCTTGTCTATATGAACTTAATATCCATTGGCCAGATATACAGATGTCTTTGGTAAAACGTCGAGAGAGACGAAGCAAATGATAAATCAGAATACAGTTTGTGAATATAAGCGATTTAAATTTTTAGCGAAATACCTGATTTGTGTAGGTCTATTAATTTGATGAATCAGACTTTAAACTGTTATTATGCCGATGCGAATTTATCCCAGTAGGGCGGAACAAGATTAACTCTTTCCAAATTTAGCCCCGAGGTGACCTAAGCGGCAGCTGATGCCTAAGTCTTAATGCTTCGTGTATTGGGTCTATTTTAAAGTCCATAAGCATGCTAAGATCGATTCAATGTTTATAGGCTCTGTTGTGGTCGTCTATTTTCTCCATGGAAATCCCTTTCCATCTGCGTTCTGGACGACATCCATTCTAGCGTTGGCGTTGATGGTTTCACCCGTCTCCGCATCCAAAAGAACCAGAGTGGGAATGCCAGTGATGCCGTACTTGGATGCTATGGTATCCTGTATACAAAAGGAAAGAATCAGATACGAACGATTAGAGGTCGGTAGAATGATTGATTGATTGATAGATAGCTGATAGATTTATAGAATGATATGAACAATACATTGACAGATAGATTGATTGTTAATTTGCTGATATATAAATATATCTATAAATTGATAGATTGATACGAACAATAGATTAATTGATAGATGGCTAAAAGATTGACATATTCATTGATCGACTGATAGATCGATAAAAAATAGATTGATAGAAGGATGGTTAGATATAGCGATTGAAAAAGCGATTTATAGAGCCACAGAGAAAGTAGAGAAAGCAATCGAGACTTGCAGGCACACAGAAGAAAAACAGACGCATAATGGACGAACAGATAGAGAGACAAACAGACAGACAGACAGACAAACAGACAGACAGACAGACAGACTTACATCAACTTTTGGGTTAAAAGACAACACAAGGCCAAGAAACTAAACAATCTGTCAGAGAAAGAAACATTGACGTTGGCGACAGCAAGTGGCATCCAATTTAAATTAACCTCTTACTTAGTCTTTTGGGCAAGAGTATATATACAGCAGCTGGGATGGGTCGTGTACGGTCCGCCTTACCTTTCTAGTTCGGTCGTTGAATGGGAGGGCTAACCACGGCATTTCTGCGAAGTAAGCCGCCCACTGAGACTCGTCTCTGTCTGAGCTGATAAAGACGACTTCGAATCCATTGGGAAGAGACGACTTGAGCTTCAAGTAGAACTCAGCCAACACAGGAGTAAAACCACGACATGGAGGACACCAGTGAGCGGAAAAGTACAGACCTATAGAAGCAACACAGAGAGCAGGAACATCTAATTCAGAATCTCATCTACAAAAGATGCGATTTGCCTTGATTTGATACAATGCCATATGCCATATTAGGTCATCATCGTCATCCTTATCAGTTCATGACGTCACCCATATGCCATGTCCTGTCACCATCGTCATCCTTATCAGATCATGACGTCACCCATATGCCATATCATGTGATCATCGTCATCCTTACAGATCATGACGTCATCCATATGCCATATCATGTGATCATCGTCATCCTTATCAGATCATGACGTCATCCACATGCCATATCATGTGATCATCGTCATTCTTATCAGATCATGACGTCACCCATATGCCATATCATGTGATCATCGTCATCCTTATCAGATCATGACGTCATCCATATGCCATATCGTGTCATCATCGTCATCCTTATCAGTTCATGACGTCACCCATTTGGCAGCGGTGGTTACGAGTAAGTGATCTACATTGCTTTCGGTCGTTTGTCAAGTTCGCTGTCTCTCTGGTGTTAGTTAGTCCAATGGATGTTGTTCTGTCCTCGTTCGTCTTGATCTGCATTAGTTTCTTTTTTCTTCCAATCTTGCATGCAGTGCATTGTGGGAGAATCAATCAATTGGCATATTATCTCTACACTTCCAATGCTGCGAGAATGCCAGTTGACCGAATATTATACACTATTCTATAATATATAATCTGGTCTAAATTTAGAATTTACTAACATGGTTAATATGTTAACATCATAATAATTCTAACAATAGTTAATCTATTTATCATAATTATAATCCAATCTAAGGGGCCATCCACATGTTACGCACGGAGCGAGGGGAAGGGGTTTCGAATTTCGACGATTTTGCGTATGGGTGCGTAGGCCTACTGTGGAGGACGGGTCCCGAAAATATGTTACGTACGCAAATGTAACTGTCTAATTATGACGTCCACAATACAGAATATGAAAATCAGAACTGTAAACCTAATCACTGACTATATTCCTGCTTAATCAATTTTATGTAACGTTCAAAATTTTCAAAGTGCAAGTGCTGTTAGTGTTTTATTTCTTCATAATAGTTAACAAATTTAAGCTGTTAATTAATAACCTATGGTAAAATATC
The DNA here is from genome assembly GCA_959347315.1 of Bimastos eiseni. Lineage (NCBI taxonomy): Eukaryota > Metazoa > Annelida > Clitellata > Crassiclitellata > Lumbricidae > Bimastos > Bimastos eiseni. Next base: position 3,022,637 of record OY365817.1, read on the forward strand.
TATTTAACCTTCGTAATGAGGGGCTTAGCGCCATTAGAGCTCAGATGTAGGCTACGTACGCTTAGGACAGAGGTCCCGGCGCAACAGGGGGTAGGGGTTCGATATTCCAATTTTTTCCAAGTAATATATGGATAAACCCTAATTTAAAAATAATAACAATTTTACGTGCATGCACTTAATAGTGCATCGATTCATGATCGTTTGAAGTGTGCCGCTAAACACTGTAAGCCTTTGATGAAATCGCTCATTCACCTGCAAGTCACTGCTGCAGCTAAAGCCTGGCTACTACATGTACATGTAAGCGAGCCGACCAAAGCAGGCTTAAGTCGCTATTATAAGATTTGAAAGCGCAATATGAGTAACAGAGCAGAGGAGCATAGTCAAGCTAGCACAATGTGGTTTTTGAGCGGGTTATAAAAGTGAAAGTGATTCATCATTCATGGAGACTACTCAGTTGGCAATAAGCCACAATCGTTGGCACTGAGACATGCTCGCTACAGAATTAATCACCGCGTTACTGAAGCAACGCAGCTGAAACGCAATTATTAATGCTTCATAGAGTAACACACGAGAGATCGATGTTAAATTAAACTATTCAATGCGCTGCGAGTGTTTGTCAATTTACACATCTCCTGTATAGAAACGTACACACAGCGTACACATCAGTCTATCTGGAATCCACCTCAGGTCCAGGTTCACTTCGCTGATAATATCAAAGCATAGATTCATCTACTGATAGTCGAAAGGTCGAAGGTCGGCCTGTGTGAAGTTCAAGAAGGCGAATTTATCAAATGCTGGTATAACATACACACTCACATGTGTTCATATATATTTAGACGTACATTCAGACAAAACCTAAAACATGAATACAAATATATGTAGGATTGGATCCAGAGTTTAACGACAGTTTTTGACAACAAAGGCCGTTGCCGTCAACAGAAATTTGCTTGGCATATTACAGCTAAGCAACCATACGTAGGCCAATGGTTTACTTAAGTACTTATAATACACAGGCTTACTTAATACTCGCGTACTGAAGCTCTTAATTCAGCAATCATACTTCTGTACTGAATTCCACATACGCCTACATCTCGACATACAAGTACTACCACCACGTAGATAAACTTAGACATAAAAACTGATATACATAAGGGGCGCAGCCCGGGCTCATAGGCAGATTAATTCTGGGCCCTTATGTAGAGCAATTCCGTCTCTATGCATAGAAATTCCCGGTCCATAAGCAAAGAAATTCTGTGTCCCAGGCAGAAGAATTCAGGGTGCCTATGCCTCTAACACAGAAGTACTTGATTTATAGCAAAATATTAAGATGCCTGAAGTCTAAATTGATTATAGCCATTTACCAGTGACATTATATTTACACAGACATAAATCATAACCTTTGTACAACTGACTACAAAATCTCTCACAAGTTGATTACTGTCCCGGTGGGGGTTCATAAAAATCGCCGGCTCCCTGGGCACATATCTCCTGCCACATCTCAACGGATCTGCGCTAGCATACTCCCTGGTCGATAAATGCATGCCATCACACTGGGATACCTCTACTAGTGCATACGTATTACTCACCAATAACCTTTCCCTTTCCAGAGATAGAAGACACTGGAAGCGACTGCTTCTTTCCGTCAACTAGACTCGCTCCAAGTAGATCCTCAATGGGACTCATCCTGCTCGAAGACTGTGGTCCAGAGACAGAGTGGCAATAGACAGAGTAGGTCAGAGTGTGTCTATCGACTGATCGCTCTGCGTGTGATATCTCGTTCTACCTTCAACAAAACGAGGCAACATGTGACTGGCTGCGCTGCTTCGTCCGCATTGTGAATGTTTCTTTTGGGTGCGTTTTGTCAGCCTCTTATGAAACAGGTAGAGAAGCAATCAGTAAACGACACTCAACTCGCTTCTGTTCAAGTAATTTGGGATGGCCATATTATAATTGATGCTTCAACAGAACACTCCTGATTTCTAATATTTTCACACCAAAAACATCTTTATCATCATCGATACCGTCGTCATCATCATCACCATCATTATCATCATCCTCATCACCTGATCCATCAACTGCATCTTAATCACCAAAATCATGGCTCCAGCGTTATTTATGATCATAATCGCCATCAAATCAAATCAAAATGATCCCACTTCATAAAGTATTAGTCATGGCTATCGTGATCTCCAGATTTCTATTGCGCCATTAGATAACCTAGCTGATCGATTGGGGCGCCAGCTTATTCACGAGCGCAATCTGTTAAATAGACTGAAAAATATGCTGTATATTCGAACTATATCAGTTACACAATGCCAATCATCTGATAATTGTATAGGTGCTGTTGGTTTAATGGTGAAACACAGGCACGAAAACCAGAAAGAAGCGGTTTCGACACTCGTTCTGTCCTATGGGGTTTAATCAGCCTTACACTCCCTGGGGTGCATGGAAGAGGGAAAATAAGCAGCAGTTAGACGGATGGGTAACCAGCAGGCTGCCATACAGTTGTAAAATCTGCTCTTATCTAACTTGTTATCACGTGTTCCTACTAATCAATATAGATGACTAATCATGCTGCGGGTTGTGAGTTTGAATTGAACCGCAATGAGTGCATTTAATTAACACAATGGCAGCTTAGTGGCTCGTAGCACAACTTAGAAGACTCAACTGTTTTGAAAAGACATCCGCTGAAAGCGAAAACCTAACACGCGATCCAGTCCTACACAAGCACCAATTCATTTATACACGTGATGCCTTACGCTGCAAACCAGATGCATACTGAATAAGCCGACGCATCTGACCCAAATGCATACTAAACAGAATGAGTCTGTAGCCTATGATTGATGACTCTTTTTCTGCAAACTTATCACGATTAAAGGAAATATATTTCCATCAGCACAACAGATGCTCAGAATTGTAACTAGTATTGCGCATATTATATGAATCACTGTATGTATGTACGTAGGTATGCATGCATGTTAGTATGTGTGTTTGCGTGTAAGTAGGCCTATGTATAATTGCATTTATGCCTACGTATGCTATGTATAGGCCTACATAGTGCATGTATGTATAATTATTCATATGTGTTACATATAAGACCATAACCACAGTTTGTTTTCTTATTTCATCAATTAAATAATCATTGTACACAATACTAGATAAAGCATCACCATTAACAATAGACGATAACATTTATTTAATTGCCCATTATTTGTTCCAAGAAAAAAATGATTTTATTTTAATTACTGTCTAGTGTTAGCACAGAGTCTATGAAGAACCTAATAGGAAAAAACAACCTTAATGGACCAGCCTGCTGGAGTTGCCACCCAGACACTGTTAGAGAATTAAATTGCGGCGGTGGAAGAAATGAAGTTATGTTAAGCAGTATTAGGTGGAAAGGTATCTCGGCTAAAATAGTTAGTTAATTGAAAGTGTATTATAGACCCACACGTAGAATGTGACTAAAGATTCTGAAGGAGTCGGTATATAAAAGTTTAATAGTGGTTTATATTTCACAACTCAATTGGTAAGCAATTCCAGGCCATATAGGACCGTTGTAGGCCTATACATATGCAATCGGGGATAAGCTGTCTTTGGCAGCATAGTCCTTACGCAGTCCATCATTGAAGGATGGGTATCTTCTGGCAGGGGCGTCAATCCCCTCTAGGCGATGGAGGCAAACCCCCGGTCTCAAGGGTATGGAAGGCAAAACATTCACCCCTACAACAAAATAAGAGCCCCTAAATTGGAGGCATTTGCCTCCGGACTCTCCTATCTGGACACCTCTGTCTTCTGCCATCCACGTTAACTCGCGTCCCGTCTAAGGTCAGACAAGTCCAGCAACAGGTGCACAGGCCAAACAGCACGTGCAAATATACATATGTCGCACGCCAAGCCTTTATCCTCTTGATCTCTCACTCATTCACTCTAAGGTCTAGTATCCAACAGTAAGTCTAATGGGGTTGTTTATTGGACAATTAAGATTGCACATGACATACGTATGCATGATTGTATATATGCGTGTTTGCATATTGTATGCATGTCTATTGCTTGTTTTGCTACCGTTACGCCAGTGTCCGGTTGTAGTATAGCTTGACCCTATCAAGATGTTTGCATTGTTCAAAAGCGCGCTAAGTACGACTAAATCTTTAGGTAGCTTACTTGTATAATATTATAGACTTTAACGACACCTTTGGCAACTAAGCCCGCTGACAGAAATCATTGTTAATTGTATTTTCTCATCATTCATTAAGCATGCTTAAGATTATTGGTCACTTGAGGGAAACGTTAAACAATGGCTCGTATTTTATAAATTCTCCTAATTAATGAATAAATATTAATTTTCGGACAAAGAATTAGTCAAAGTACGTGTGCGTTACAACCGCATCCACTGTTTGGCTTTGTTTTCGGTCCAGCAAGAGTCCTGTAGGATACATCAACTCGGACAATTATTAAATGATTTAAACCATTAAATTCAAATAATTGAAACCATTAAATTATTGAATCACAAATGACGAACAACAGAAGTTAGGCACAAACATAGATGCAATGGCGATACATTTTAGAAAATTTTGTGTGTGCAACATTTTAGAAATGGTTCACACTTCTGTGCGCAAGTCCGAGCTGAATGCGATGGATACTTAAAATTAAGACCATACGTATTTATGGTGATAGGCGTAAGTGTGATTTCCTAAACAAAGTCCCTTGCAAAGCGACAAATTACATAGTTTCATGAAAAAGTCGGCGTCACTCATTGTTATTTCCTACTAAATTTTTTAAACAATTTATTATTTGTAAACTTGTTATGTAATATATTCCTAAATTCTTCTCAACATAATCACTTTCATTAACCTCTATGAGTTTTATATGCTGTAGTAGACTATTAATGATGAAGTGAAGTATTCTAATACAGCTGCTGATGAGAGGCCCATGTAAATTACAAGTTCATGCTATTGATGCTATCATTGTTTTTCTCTACGATCTTTGGAATTTACCCACTCAAAATAAACCCTGTCTAGACTTACTACTCTGCTGTCTAGTAGGCCTATGTAACTTTAATTTCTTATACAAGGATCTTCTGGGAAATTGAGCATTTCTAGATGAAATTCGTCAAAACAGTTAGGTAGTTTGGTTTTAAGATTATTCATTAAACTGAAATCCAGTTCACAGTCAACACTTGAAGCTAATAAAAGTTCCTCAAATATCCATCAGCTTTGAGAGATCTTGAAATTGAAATGAATGCAACCATATCTGGATAATTAGAGATCAATGTACTAATAATCGCCTCAGCTACACCAAACTTATAAATAGTGGTTGCAATGTTAAGCAATTGCACAAATATCATCAATTCCCAGAAGATTCTCGTATTTTGAGGTAACTCTTAATTTTTTCAACTTCAAAATTAAAATTAGCCTACATTGCGCAATAGCTTCACAATCAAAATTTGACTAATCTTGAACTTCATTTTCGGGTAATCTCTTTACCTTGCACTCGGTGTATCAGTTTCTACTATTTCATTAAGCCGTTCGTCGTTGAATGATGCCGAACATTGTACGTTTCAGAACTTTAGATAGTTCAGATAATGCGGCCGCATTGTGAGCATTTTGCTCAATCAAATTTTTACATTTGAAGTGGCGATTGGTTTATCGGAGATTCTGTACCCTATTATTGGCATTAGTATTAGGCTAGACCATATACCGTTTATAGAACCTGCCTGCAATATGCGTGAGCATGCATGTTCACATTAGTAATCAAGGTGTGCTCACATTTAATTCGGGTGCCAAAATGTGAGCACCTTTCACAACATTTTATTTGTTTATTTTAAAATATCATGTCAATGATTTGCAAATGTAATGCATATAAAATTGTATAGACATTCATTTGATTTATCTACTGCACGTACCACAAGCTTGTTGCACTCAATCATTTTTCCATAAATTCAAATGAAGGTGCTCACATTTGGGCACATTGCCCTAATTACAAAACAAAACGAGCGCAAACTGACTTCAACTAACAGAGCAGCAGATGACGTCAATATTTATAGCGGAAAGCTTATCGATGGTGCGTGGTTGCATTGGCTCATTTTAGCTGAGCTAATATTATGCAACAAACGGGCATCTTGGCCGTGCAAAAACTACAAATAGAACATGTGCTCATGAACCAATAGCAACCTGGGTATGCGCGCTAAAGAGTTGGCTAAACGTGTTTTAGATCGGATAATTGTACGCCATTGTAATTGGCTCTCAATTTATTTTGCAATTTTCTATTCTGTGCAGCTAACTATTGATTTAGAGTTCACCCTAATAGTGTTTTTTCCGGGAGAAAAATTTGTGTGCACACAAAAAATTCTTGCTCAGAGGAAACACTGATGCTAAGCTCTATCAAAAACAGGCGTAAATCTATGTCACAAGTCACAATATCGAGAAAATGGCTATAAATGACACGAACGCAAAATTTCATCACACAACCATTCCTTTTGAATCAAGCAATAATGTTCACTGTTACTCGAATTTGATTTAAATCCAAAACACACATAATTGATACTTTTTGACATTTTTGGCAGCTATCTCGAAATTGTAATTTGCGACATACGCCTTCTTTGATAGAGCATCTCAAATGAGTATGTTAAATGTTCTATTGCTGTATAGCTATGTTAACTTTAGCTGCTGTAATTTGCTGATCCCATGTGATGAGTTTAGATTACGCGATGGTCTATCCCAGGAGCTGAACTATTAACTGGATATTATCGATGAGTTTCTACTGGTCTATAATAGGTTGAATGTCATATACTCATATTAGACATGACATGTACATATCCATGTTGTTTGGTATGCAGTTACGTTTCTCAGTCTAACAACCACTCATTGCTTGCATCATTACTAGCACATGGTAATAATAATAATAATAATAATAATAATAATAATAATAATAATAATAATAATAATAATACCGCAATTCAACGCTATAATGCGGTTGCCTTGAGAGGCACATTTGCCCTTCCACACACTGCGAGTGAGTTGCCGTTCCAGAAGATCATCACATCTCCAGATATTGTTTGTATCGCCCGAGGGATTATTTATACATAGGGCAAACAAATAATAAAATAAATAATAATAATAATAATAATAATGATGTTCCAACGTATCTCGGTTGTTCTTCAGCGTGGGAACGCAGTCTGCCTCTTCGGGACATTGCCAACACTCCATTAGCTCATCATGGGCGATAACAGCATAATGTGAAACATATATGTATAATAATAATAATAATAATAATAATTATTATTATTATTATTATTATTATAATGACAATAATAATAATAATAATAATAAATTTAATAATAATAATATCAGTATTTACCTCGGGTATAAATAATAATAAAAATAATATAATAATAATAATTGAATGATAATAATAATAATTATAATAATGTTAATAATGATTATTATAATTATAATTATTACTATTGTTATCATTGTCATCATTATAGTAATAGCTTTCGTTTTATTTAAATGATTACATATATAGTTGGGGCTGTGTAGGTATATGAGACACCCATCAAAACAAATCACGTGTTCTCAAGTCACTTCACTTGCTAAAAGCCCCTCAGCGTATCTAGAACAAGTTTTATTTTTCTTACCTAAATTGCCCTTTAAATGTCTCAGCCCTCTTTCTCGGCTAGTAACCACACATCCGCCCGGGTCTACTCGCTCATTATCATGATCTTTCTCTATCCCGGCCTTCAGTCTCATCCTCTCTAATATTCTGCAACCGCTAATTAGTCTAGGTTGCACCAACTATTTGAACAAACCTCCAAAAGACCTCTGCCAATTCGCTCATCCTCCTCTTCTGCCTCTTCATCAACCCCCCTCTGCTTGAAGAGGAAGACAAGAGATGCGGTACCGAAAACCGAACTCTTCAAGCTATTCTTGGCACCGGGAAGAAATTAGAGACTTGGATGTCGCGAATTTGATTCGGTATAGCGCCGATAAATAATTTGGTCTCACTGACGTTGCTGTTGTGGGCGCAGATAAATTTTCAAAGATTTGCTCCACATTACATTACGGTACTACGGATGACCTATTAGAGTAAGCTTACAACCCCACCCTTTTCTCATTCTTCAATAGCACATCATTTGGATTGATTGTATATTTTCATTGCAGAGTTTGGTCATCAACGTATATTTGCATTGATGTATGTTGTCGTTATGTCGTCATAAAACCTATCGTATCATAAAAGTTTCTTTCCTAATAATGGTTGGGCTGGTCCTATCTTAAATTAATCTTGAATTTATACACACTCATTAGTCAGGTTGTGACAGGTAGACACAGAGATATACGACAGCCTCCCTCGGACTGATTCACAGTTGACGATTGGACAACACACGTATTATGAGACAGGTGACGAAATATCGAGACCTGATTGGTCCATACTTAACATCTATGCTTTGAAATATTATAGGCCAACATATATGGATTAAGGAGGCTGGAAGAGGCTGAATTGAGAAGGTAGAAAGAGGAAAGAAATATAGATTCGATTAGGCGGAATCGGAGAAGTGACTGTTGCATAAGATAGTATTGCCTGTACTGTAAGTACTACGTTGCCAATTGTTATTGTGTAGATTCATATAATTGTCACTTCATTGTTCATCGTGTGTAGCTTATTTTAAATTCTATGCGTTAAATTTAGAAAATGCATTCATTTCGTTCTGTTTAGTTTAGAGTGAGCTTCCACATCTCATAGTTGTTCTATTAGGCTTGGTATGAATCCGAGAGTCGCTATACCCTCATAGATAGAATCCAAGGTCATAGAATGACACTCAAAGTAGGTTTGCCATTCACTTCTCTGTACTGTTGTTAGCTACCGACGCCGACTGTACACTTTGACAGTTGTTGGGATGTTGATTCTGTATGTGTGACTCCGTGAAACATCCTTCAAACATTGAATATCTTGTTAGGAATTCTCAAGACGTGATTTGCTAATGTAGCCATATTGGAGATCTCCTTCAACCGTTAAGAACATCTTAAAATGATTACGTATTTTCCCTCTTTTAGCTCTTTGGATTTGATGTAGACAATGGCGCTCTTTAAGGCTAATATAATAATATATTAATAGCGGTAGTAAAGAACCATTACAATGCAACATGATTAATTGTCAGGTGGTTTCCATATAACAGAAGGGCGCATGATCAGTTGGTTTAAATGTTGTCCTAAACAGTTAGGCCCTACTTATACAATTTTGGACGAATAAGATAGGGCTTTTTCAATGCAATTCAATCATTGTTCCCAAACAAATTTAGACACAGTGTATACCTGTTTAAGCAGCGTAGGTACAGAACTGCAGATAGGACCTACTAATCCAAGGTGTGTACATTAAACGAGGAAGCGCTTGTAGCAATATTTATTCTTTGGTTCCACGCTTGTGCGTGAATCTACAGCTTACTGTTCATTGTTTTGATAATTGATGTAAATTAACCGTATATGAAATTACAGTTACCATAGGCCAGGGTAGAGAGCGCCTAAGAGTAGAATCTTTTTTGGGCGCTATGACAAATTTCGCTTACGGTCAATGTTCCCTCAAATTTTGTGTAGATAGTGCGCAAGAAATTTTGTGTGTGCAACAATTGATAAAATTAATGGTTGACAATTTTGTGCTCAGGTCCGAGCTGAACGCGGTTATAGTTCAACTAAGACCATATACTGTATCTGAAAGTCAATGGTGACTAAGTTCTACATTTTCGGAGTAGGCTAGGCCGCAGCAGGCTAGGAGACTCGATTTATGTAAAGTTTCATAAAAAGAAATCGCTACTCATTAATTTTGCCAAAAAGAAATGTTTTGTGCGCACATAGAATTCTTGTGTGCGCTGGCTCCAAAGTCCGCTTGCACGCGCGCGTGCGCACAGCTTAGAAGGAACATTGAATACGGTAAATAATTATGTGGATAAGAGTTAGGACGGATGGACCAGCTTGAGCTGCGGAGCTATTGCCAAATTTAACGGTGAAAAGGTGGGAGATTGGACAAGTGCTAAAGGTGGACTTTGTAACGGATCAAGATGGACGCTGAATTGTTATTAACTGAGGGAAATAGTGCTGCTGGATAGAATGAGTTCAATTGCCGCAAGAATCACCAATTATCACAGGTTGGCCTGCTAACATTTTCTCTTATTCCAATCTTTTCTTTCCTATGATCTCTAGTTACACTTTCTAAACTATAATCTCCTGTATTCTCTTTATCTACCCTGTTTTATATTTTTATCTATTTTTATATTATATTCTCGGACAAAAACATGGTTTAGCGTTAATTTTCTATCTTCTTATAAATAGACTTTCTCTATGCAGGTAAAACAAGACAATGGTGTCGCATCTGCATTGGGTTGACTATCTAATCCTTGTGGGATTCCTGTTCATCTCTCTGGCCATCGGAATCTATCATTCGCTGACAGGAGGCAGGCAGAAGACTGTGGCCGAGTTCATCATGGCCAATCGTCGACTAAAGGTCATTCCGACGGCCATTTCATTCTTCGTGTCTTTCCAATCGGCCATCATGTTGATAGGCCATACTTCCGAGATCTATGTCTACGGGATCCAGTTCATTGTCTTTGGCTTGTTCATGCACGGTATTGTTCACTTGATTATCGAGCGCATCATTGTTCCGTGGCTGTATCCGCTGAGGCTTACAAGCATCTATGACGTGAGTTCAAAATGCGTTTTATTTTGTTGCTCAAATGCAAAGTTGTCTAGACATTTCGTATAGACAGGAAGTTATGCTTCGCCTCTTATGGATGCCATAGCATGTCTCTCAATTATTAGTTTCCTTTCTGGCTATCTGAGGAACATTCTTACGTGAAATAGCTTTGGTAACACTTCAGTCCATTGTAAACAGGCGATACGTGTGATGCATGTCAACGTGCAAACATATTCCATTAAAATATTGATTATTATCACTGACACCAACACAATCTGCATCGTCATCATCGTTCAAATCATATTCACTTCTTTCTAAACTTCAGACAATTTGTCCAATCTAGACATATGCAATTTGGTAAATATATTCAGGGTTCTTGATGCAGTTGAATGAAACAGGCTTTGGACAATTCAGGAGGTCAACAAAAGATGACTATTGTGGATAGAAGGAAGGCAATTTTTAACAGGTTATCTTTTGACGTGGCAGATGCCACTCTAGGAATGTGCGACTGCTGCATTTATCAGCATATCTTCTGTGTTTGTTTCAGTACTTGGAAAAGCGATATATGTCAAACATCTTAAGAATGACTGGGGCTGCGATTGGCGTCTTACTTGCGGTAATAGATGACTTGATTTCCTGTTGGACTGATTTCAACTTGCATTTGCATATAAATATTATTTTAACATCAATTCATTATAAAGATAGCATTCGAGGACGTTTCTTCAAACAACTCGAGGGAATGTTTCGTCTCCAGAGCATATACTCTGGCATTGAGAGTTTTGGAAACATTTGGTCGTCTACGGCGTAGAATCCGAGTTTTCCTCAATTCAGATGCACAGTGACGTTCTGACCATTATTTTCATTTTCAGATTCTGTACACAGGAGTGGCGATCTATGCACCGTCAACGGCTTTGGAATCCGGTATTTACGAGCAATAATCATTATCCACTTATGTATTCTCATTGTGATTCATTTCACTGCATCATCAATATCGCATTATCACCGCAAGCACCATATCCATCGTCATCATCTGCGTACTTCTGTGGAGCGACTGTTATATGGGTCTGTTATCATCAGTAGATGATAGCTACAAAGTTAATAAATTTGCAAACCAAATGATAGAATTCAGCATTCACAATGCAAGATGCAGGCAACAATGCAAGATGGATGTTAGCGTCTAAGGCGGCAGATAGATCAACAACAGCAAATGCAATCACTATTAGTTATAACGCGGATAATAACCTTGTGTAGAGAGAGAGTAGAGCTATAGGAAACGGTGTCTCTAGGGTGAAACCCTTCCAAATCTTAAGGGTAAACTGCAAAGGTATATAATTTAAGGACGGTGAGCAACGCGGTCAATAAGCTTCGAAATAAATCCGAGTTTGAGACTGGACGTTAGTTTGACACAGCATCAGCGTCCAAAAATAGTTTCTTCGGCAAATAATATACAATGGAATTGATGTAAGTGGATTATAAGATTTTAAGACACACAGCAGTCTCCTTGGTGCCATTTGATTAATTTTAAGAGGGTCAGTTAGAGTTGCATCTATTAAATAGTAAAGTGTAAAATATTGATCAAAAACATCACCAAACGATTTATAGCCATCTTATAGAATGTGATGCGACAGAATACAGAAAAAAGAACTAAAAATAAACTGTCATTGTTTGTTCTTTCTACAGTCACTGGTTTGCCACTTGCAGTTTCGGTACCAGTCATGACCGTAATATCCGTGACCTATACGGTTCTCGTAAGTACTTCTGCTATAAGAAAGAATAAAGGACAAATGATTTTTTATTAGAGATGTCTAATTGCACATCTGATTGGTGGTTAGAAAATATGAACGTATCATTTAATAGAATGTTGAATACAAAAACAAAACTGGTAACTGTGTCAGGCAATGAGAGAATGAAAAGGGAGACAGTCATAATAAACATCATTCAATCCATCAGTCGATGACGAGGGAGGACTTACACACGGAATAAGTGACCATTTGGGTAAATCTTTGAACAGCTTTGTTGTGTTAAAGGTGCAATTTTTCTAGTGATCCAGTCTCTGGTCTCCATACTGCAATAGACAGTTATAATTGTCATTTATACTTAAGGAATGTTTTGTGACTGTAGGGTGGAATGCGAGCTGTGATATGGACGGATGTATTCCAGTTCCTGATCATGATTGGTGGAATAATTACCATCTTCGTCAAGGTATCTTGTAATTTCACGATGATAATGATGACGCTGAATGTTAGAACATTGATCACACTGACTGTGTTATCTCTTTATGGATAACCAGTGATAAATAATGTTATTGGGTTGACTTACTGATAGAAATTATACATAAGAAGTAAATGAAGGTGAATTCAATTACATTGTTTTCTCTTTGGAAGGGATTGATCGTCGTTGGTGGAATAAGCAACGTCTTCCGATTGGCTGAGCAAGAAGGTCGACTCATCTGGGCTAAGTAATCACAACTATCTATCAATACCAATCATCGCTAAGTGTGGTGCATAACATAGTGGCCAACTTGCATGGCCATCGACAGTTATATTCCAGTCCTGTCATAACTTGTCATCATTCGTTCATACTATACTTGTAATCAAACTGTGCTTTGTGAGTTTGAAGTTACACTTTTTTTCGTGGGGCGGGGTGGCGTAGTGGGATGTTCTGTACCTTGCGTTTGGAGGATCTCAGGTTAGAACCCAACCAGATTCACTGAGCAGCGATCTTGGACAAGCTGCTCACCCACAATTGTGTATGGGAAAGGCAACGGGAAACCTCATAACTCACCTCATCCCCGTGTAGCGTGATGCCAAATGGAACTGCCCTTCTGGCAGAAACTCATCGTCATCATCATCATCATCATCATCCCCGTCTTCGTCGTCGTTGCCACCACCGCCGCCACCATCAATTCATCACCGTCATCGTCATCGTCATCATCATCATCATCATCATCATCATCATCATCATCATCATCATCATCATCATCATCATCATCATGGTTCTCTTAGTGGTGAGAACTCTCTCATCGCGAACTGATAACTACTATTGTGGATCATTAATTAATACTTACTTAACGTTAATGATAGATAATCTACATGTTGTTTTTAAGTGTTAGTCTGAACCCTCAGGAACGTCACACTGTCTGGAACCTTATAGTTGGATCAGTAATTAATCTGACCAGTTCCTACGGTCTGTCACAGATGGCCTTCCAGAGGTACTGCGCCGTCGACAAGCAATCCAAGGCAAGGATGTAAGTCATGAACGCGTTTCCATCTCTATTATCCGCCGTTGTTTACATTGTCACGAATTGTCCTTATACCCTGTATATGTATTGTATATAGTTATTTAGGCATCGACTTGTGTGTGAATGTGCGTGAATTTCTTATATATATATTAGCTGAATCTATTGGACTCATAGGCCTATATTGCGGATAAACACTGCATTGACCCGTATATGTATACAATACTCAATATGTAATGAATGCTCGATGGTCGTCGTTGGCCGTGGGGGTCCAAAAGGGATGGTCGGGTCAAAGGGGAAAGCGAAGGGGGATAAAAGCAACAGGAAGAAGTGAATGGGGGCGGTTTTTTTCTGTTGGTTCGGAGTTCGCTCGGCGAGGGTTTCGTCGCTTCCACTGCCAGAAGGACGAATTCCAGACGCGAGGGTTCCGTCGCTTCCACGGCTGGAAGGGCGAACGGACGCGAGGGCTTCAACGCTCGCTCCCACTGCCAGAAGGACGACGACCACTGGACTGTGTTTTTTTTTCTCGGCCGAAAAGACGACCAGAAGCCAGGACAGTCAACGAACACTTGTGACTTGTGAGTGAGGAACGAGTTGTTGTTGGGTTGGGGGGTGACCTGAGGGAGGGGAGCGGCCATCGAAGCAGGGTAGTCTTAGAGGTTACCAGACGTTTTTGTTTGAAGTTCTTATTCACTAGATTTCTGTTTTGACTATATTTCTTTCTATGATTTAAATCTGATGGTATATCATCTAACAGAGTGGGCTCCATAAATGTAATACTCTTTAGCATCCAGACGTTTACCTCCTGGAAATAACTTGTCATCTAAAATAATCACGAACTCGTGACATACATTTAACTGTATTGTTTCCCAAAAGTCGCTTTTAGTGTTAATTTAATTTTTATAATTCACCATGCTCATTACCATCGTTAAGATAATAATAATAATAATATTATCATTATAATCAGTAATATTGTTATTGCTAGTATTACCATTATTATTGTTAATGCTACTATTACTATTATTATTATTGTTGTTGTTGTGGTTTTTCGTATTGTTATTGGTATCGCCATTGGTATTATTCCTAGCATTACTGATATTTTCAATGTTAGCTATCTTATTCTTCTTAAAAATCTAAATCATCATAATCATATACCTATAAGTATACACATATCATAGGCCTTCAGGCAATCCTAACATTCATTACTTTTTGGCTTTCGTTGATAACTGATCTTTGTTCTTCAGAATGGTTCTGTTAAACATTCCTCCGACGATCGTAATGTATACCATTACCGGAATCATTGGACTGACCATATTGGCTTACTACTCGAGCATCCAGTGCGATCCTCTGACCAACAAAGACATTCCAAGTCCTAACATGGTTAGACAATTACTATGTGTTACTCTTACTTTAGTTGCCGTCTGTATCACATCACATAGTTCCATAGGTCAGCTATACAACATAACTAATATGGATGATAATTATATTCTTCAGTAAATCATATAAAACATTTAACTAATTATCAGTGACAATTTACTGAATATCTATTACTGGTTCAATGATTGATTGATATATTACATAAGATATTGACAATAATTATGGTTGTCTCATCTGTACAGTTGCTTCCATATTTCGTTGTGACTATATTTTCCGATTCACCTGGATTTTCTGGACTTTTCCTCTCTACGCTCTACGGAGCATCTTTGAGGTAATGACTGCTAATTAGGCAATCTAATTAGTAATGATACAATCAGTAGAAATTGTAGTGCGCCTGTGTTAAAAGATTACTGTTATATAGTGTTCTTTAATTAGGTCACTTTCTTGCATAGTTTCACATGGCTGTAGGTGATAAGTGTAATCATTTGAAAGAGCTGTTATAAAGATATAGTCGTGTTGTTGATGAAATAGTATATTAAAGTCAAAGCAATTCAAGTTCACATCAACAAATCCTATATTCCAATCTTACCTCGAACGGCGCAATTGAATATATTGAGCTTGTCTGATACTTGATGCAGATGTAGCTAGATGAATTCTAAACGTTCTTTCCTTCGAATACTCTTCAGCTCTTCGTGGTTTGATCGTTGAATTCTAGGAATTCTTCCAGGACGACCTCATAGGTATATAATTCAAGAAACACGGAATGAGATAAATCCGCTTCGAATCATGAACTTCAAACCAATGCCGTGAATTCCCTTTACGAGTACTTAGGAGCCGACATTACTCAGTCAACGTTATTCAAAAGTAAAGCGTGGAATATCCAGTTCACAAACCATAAAATCCCGTTCGAATTTCACTATCGCAAGTGTTAATTTGAAACCACTATGTCCATTGATGCATTTCAAACGCTTCAACCGACGCGTTGCACTTCTCAGCAATTTTTGCGATCAAACTGCATCACTGTGTAATACAAGAAAGTTCTCGAAACTCTCTACACAATTCGACTACGAATGTGCGATAATCTTGCCGATCTGTCGACTTCTTATTAATATCGAAACTTGAGTTAGTATTCAATTTACGACAGAATGCATCTTATCGCTTTCCAATTCTTTGCTCAACCTTCTATCATCAATATTCCTAAGTCATTTATGAATGCGTAATTTGTTCCAACGTCTTCTCATTTGATGACCCTTTTCATCAACATGACAATATGTAGGTCAAACATTAACGGCGCGCTGTGATTGGCTAATTCGATTTCCAAGCGTTTATGTCCTTTCGTAAAGCGCTATCATATTAATTAACGTACGTGCCATTCAAAATTAACTATGTGCCGTTTGCTAAATTAAGCTAGCTTATTCTATACTTACTTAGATTAATTAACAGTTCGTTTTTATAAGAGATGTAACGCTTCATATATCAGAAACCGTTAAGGTATAGAGTACCGCTATTGTATATCAAATTATTTTGTTTTCAAATATAATCATGAAACTCATTGAACAAACAATCGCTATCATATATAGTACAAAACGTATCTATACCAAGTGCTTCCTCTGGAAGTTGGCACTAAACGAGGAGATGCTAAGTTTCCATATAAAAACTCGTCTTAATGAAAGTCACAATAATATATACCGCACCTATAGCGCTTCACTTTCCTTCCCATATATTTCTGTTTTCTCTTTCCTATCTTACCTCTCAGTTCCATTCAAATACATTGTGGCTTATTATGTGTGTGCGTATGTCGATTGTAAAGTACCGTATCTTCAACGCTGAGTGGTGCAGCCGCAAACTGTTGGGAGGACTTGTTAAAATGGAAACTAAACCACCTGCCAGAGACTAAGAAGGTTCTCATCAACAGACTCCTAGGTGACAATTCGGTATACGCATCGTTACCCTGAGTGATCATTGCTAATAATTATTCGGGCATTTTTTACAGTTTCTAGTTTTTTAAAGGAGTGTTTCTTCCATATCCAATACATTAATTAATCAATTATTAAGATCCAATAACTTGGGAACTAATCCCGTGTTCGACAGTTTGATGGTATTTTACTTATCACATTTGACGATAATGATTATATTCGTTATTGTTATGTAGTAACCTGCCAGATGGCATAGTGCATCGTGGTTTGCAAGCAACGGCTCTCTTGGAAATCAGGAAATTATTGTGATGTTGTTCAATCAGTCATTGAAAGACATTTTATGTTCTTGTACAAAAGTCGCGTTATAAAATTTATAGTTTTTGATGCGTGTTGTTTGGACAGTTCAAAACCCTTTGATCTCATTCTCGGGCAATCCTATCGTCCAATTACTCTGCAGTTGCTTTAAGCAAGGTGACAATTTCACTATAGTATCTGTGTCAATGGTATGAATCTCCTTGGAAATTGATGTTTTCTATTAAATAGGGCATTCGTTGTATTAACTTTCATACTTTTCCTGTGTTCAAGTTACGTTATTCGGAGCCTTTGCCACTGGAGTTGCCTTCCTCGCTGCTTCTCTTGACCGCCCAGTTATACAGGCAAGGCTGTTATTTTGTTATAAATTGGTTATCAGGTAACTCCTTTTACCTTTTAAATTATGAATTTCGGTTCAATGATTGAAGAATTCCAATGGGAGCAGTAAAACATTTGTCAGAGACCGACTGTGTTAGTAATAGTAGTTTGTTTCTTGAATAATGCTCCGAACTAATAGCGTCCGTAAACAATTAATTGCCATTTGTGTTTTGATTATCCTTGTCAAATTAATGCTTGACAAAAGTGTCATTTAAGTTTATTTCGTCATAATAAGAGGAGAATGAATATTAAAATAGTAATGATAGTGATTAATGGCAGTAGTAATGTTCTTAGTAATAATAGTAGTAACAGTTTCGATGTAATCATAAACTCATATTGCGTCTGTTTCTATAACACGAAGAATCGGTCCCTATCGCCTAAGCTACAATTAACACTTTTTTATTTCCATTTTGGTAGATGATAATCGCATTCAATACTTCGTTTGTTGGTCCAATGGCTGCGATTTTCTTCCTCGGAGCAATCTCAAGACATGCCAACTGGAAGGTTAATCTATTGTGCAATATGTTATTATTGTTGTTGTTGTTGCTGTTGTTGTTGTTGTTGTTGTTACTGTAATTGTATATAGCGCCCAAGAGCAACCCTGGCCTATCAGAACAGTCTTGAGAGTAATCAGAAACGAGACAGACTGATTAATAGGCATTTGTCGAAGCGTGGTATGGAGCCCATTCCACGTCCCAGGACCAACCACTGAGAAGGCGCTGCGCTGGCTGATAGCAGTCAGTTAACGGGGTATAATATGTTCAGCTTGAGCAGCCAAGCGGAGAGAGCAATGGCGCTGGACGTGCGTAGTTGAGCAGCAACGTTCCCGCAAGTATGGAGGAGCTAAACCCTCAATACAGGTCCGTACCAGAACAGAAACTCAATATGTAATAAGCCAGTGGAGTACATCCCGCATGTAGGGGCCTACTCAGTAACTCATCCAAACTTGGGAATGCGGCCCACCTATAATGACTTCTGACTAAATATTCACCAAAGAAAATACAAATCCGAACACTGGAGAGCATGCAGTGTGGCGCTCTATCAGCAGGTTGAAACTGATCATACGGAAAACATGATCATCGTTTGGTGCTACTGCTATTTGCCACGGAAAGTGGTGAAGGCCAGCAACTGCAGGCTAGCGTTAGGTGGAGACACCGTGGAGTTATGAGTAAGGGGGAACTTAGGGCCTATGTGGAGTGGCGGATTTTGTCACACCTGATTCTACGTGTGTTGACTTTGACAGCGGATATACTATTAAAGACCATTGATCAATGTCCTCTTAATCGTAATCTCCAAACTTCTAATGCGCCAAGCGCAGGGCACCAGCTCAGTCACGAGCGCTGTGTTTATTCAGAAGGATTGTTCAAAATGTAGTTTGAGAAAGGCCAGAGTCGAGTTTCCAGAGGTTCAGAGGAGGCAGAGTTATTGTTTAGGCGGGCGCCGTGTTGTTAGAGGACTTTCCTTATATCGTGATTACAAATACCAAGTGAGTCTTAGAATTTAATTAAACTTTGATGTTGAAAGGACTTTGTTCTGTATGAGCCTACTTAAATCAGAATTTTAATTTACAGAATTATTAATAGCCAAACCGATTAAGCTTATTTTGCATGTGAGAGCTAACTATATAGCGATGGTGGCATTGTCTCCTTCCAGGGCACGTTACTAGGAGGCTTCGTGGGTGTTTCGTTCACCCTGTGGTTGACAATGGGGTCTCTGACGATGTCCAGAATGCACCCTACTCTGCCTCCTGTATCTATGGAGAAATGCTCTTCTGGAAGCAGTAACTCGACCCTATTAGACTCTCCTCTGAACTACACCATCTACAAACCAGTCTTCGATGGGCTGCACGCCAGAGACAATTGGAACCATACAACAAAGGTGCCAAGCCATGAGGTGAGCATTGCCCACGTTAAATACATCGCATAGAATTGCATGACATTCTACTACATCTTTGTCTGTTAGGAACAGCGTTCACTGTCAAACTACTGCATTAGAACATAATATATATATGTATATATATATATATATCAATTAATGTAATTTTTTATATTAATCATATATATATACATTTATGTTATTCACATCTGCGCCTAATTGATAATAGCTTCAACCACATAGAACAACAGTTGACGTTCTCTGTCTAGGATGCGGTCTGCTGTCAAATGCTTAGTACGGGTGTTAATCTAATTTGCTGTGGAGCATCTTTCCAAACTCCATCAGCTACAAAATGTTTCGCCTCGTTCGATGAGTTTAATTTGTCCATTCTGTTCTATCTTCAGATTGAACTGCGAGGCCTGGAGAAGGTCTACGCCATGTCTTATCTGTGGTTTCCACCAATCGCAGTTGCCCTTACAGCAATCGTCAGTATCATAGCATCCTTAATTATGAGTAAGTACACTCTTATGATCAGAGGCCTTATTCATGTCATCCAGTTATTTTGACATTAACTAAAGTGATTCAATCAGAGTTTAAATGGTTTCAATGATTGATCCCAGCGCAGCCTAATTACTCCAATGAAATCTAATTTTAATCTTACATATTCCCAGAGTTTCATAAATGGCGAAGTTTCCATAATTTAGGCAACTCTTATCTGGTCCCAATTATAAACATTATTATCATTCATCAGTTTCAATGTTGTGAATTAGTATTTTATATATACATACATATATATATATATAAAAAATTCAATTTAATATTCGTTTAACGAGAAGACCAAGCTGGCACAGCCGTAACCTAGTTTACAATAAAATTCATGGATGTTACACCTAAACACACACATACATCGCAGTGATGAGCCAGATGGCACATTTTTTTACCTTTTTTGGTAGTAAAATGTTTACTCATAAAATCAGACAAACTCAACGCAGCTTTCTATGTACTTAACATTTATTCATCGAACAGGGGACAGAGACTTAGAGGCGAAGGTAGACGAACGGCTTCTGCTGCGTTTTCGCATCTGCAGATGGTCGGACAAGAACGAAAACCAAGAAGACTCTGATGACGCGAATAAAGCATCACCACAGGAAACTAAAGTCTGAGTTGCTTAAATACCATCTTCATGATAATGACAATGATCTTTCTCTTTTGCAGTCGTATTATGAATAAGATATTTCAGGAGTCAACTGCGCAGCCATTATTGTTCTCTCCAGCTGGAATTTGCAACCTCAGTCCATTAGGATCAACTATTCGTCCTTAACCCATGATCAGTTTCTTAAGCACCTGAAAACTGCCCGCTTCGTAAGTAAGGACATTAGCCTGGGTCGGGAGCGCGTCTGACTCAAAGTGGCGCTATGTAAATGCTTAATAAAAATTATCATTGATCATAATTTATGGCAACCATGTACATGTACGTTGTATGTGGTTTATCTGCCCTACTGCTCAATATGCCAACGTAATCTGTGGAATGTACGGCTGAGCCAATAATGTCGCCAATTCCACGTTTCATAAGTTTGTCTGACCTGACCTGACCCTATAGGGAGATTCTTTCATTGCCACAATTTGTCTTCTTATTTTTCAGGGTCTGGGTGGATCAGAAGATTTTATTCTGAAAAATTTGCAATTGACGGCTTTAAAGGAAACTGAAAATCGTTTTCGGAATGAAACTAGAGACAACCGAGAGAAAGAAACGGAAAGCGGTCTAGTTAGAACAGACCATATTTCAGAAGAAGAATCCTGTATATATAGAGTAAATGTCTAGACTTAACCAAATGGACCAATGAATCTGGTGTCTAGTTGCAGCATATATTATAAGGTGGCTAGAAGGTTAATTGTCATAAACCGTGTTAACCTTTGTGTAGTAGAATGATTTTGATGTATTTGAAGCCAGATAAAATTGTCGGTCACATTATGCAGGAAAGCGATATAAATGCAGTTCAAGGCGCGCAAAGGAAATCGATACAAAGCTATGTGAAGCATGATCGTGTGTGATAAGTTATCCGTGCGGTGCGAGAATCAGGTAAGGGAATGTGTATTGGAAAGCAGCCTGCTGTAATGTCAATCCGAGTGGAATGCACGAGAGCAGAGATGATTCATGCCTATATTGATAGATGAAATCTTTATGTCAACTGCCGTAGCTACATTAGTAGATTAGTAGGCGATAAGTGATACATTTCTTTTAGGCAATATATCGACCAAGCAAGTAAGTGTCTTGCTGGCTTTTACAATGTAAATAATGAAGGAAATGTCTGATCAATTCGTTTGCTTTTTCCTCTGTTTATCAAAAATCTCAATTGTTCAATCTGTTAGAAATTCCTTAATAAAATTCATATAATTTCTAAAACAACATCTTTCTTGCAATGAATTAAAATCTAGACAATGATGAGAATCTGAACTCTGCAGTTTATTTACCGTTTAAGTATATCTGGTATCTACCCACCGACTCGCCCAACCCTTCCACACCAAATCTCACACCCGGCAACCCATCCCACACCAACCATCCAATCTAACCATGCAACCCATCTCGCACCAACCATCTAATCCAGCCATACAACCCATGCCACACCAACCATCCAATCCAACCGTACAACCCATCTCACACCAACCATCCAATCCAACCATACAACCCATCCCGCACCAACTATCCAATCCAACCGTACAACCCATCTCACACCAACCATCCAATCCAACCATACAACCCATGCCACACCAACAATCTAATCCAGCCATACAACCCATTCCAAACCAGCCATCCAATCCAACCATTCAACCCATGCCACACCAACCATCTAATCCAGCCATACAACCCATGCCACACCAACCATCCAATCCAACCATACAACCCATCCCGCACCAACTATCCAATCCAACCGTACAATCCATCTCACACCAACCGTCCAATTCAACCATACAACTCATCCCAAACCAACTATCCAATCCAACCATACAATCCATTCCAAACCAGCCATCCAATCCAACCGTACAACCCATGTCACACCAACCATCCAATTCAACCATACAACTCATCCCAAACCAACTATCCAATCCAACCATACAACCCATTCCAAACCAGCCATTCAATCCAACCGTACAACCCATGTCACACCAACCATCCAATCCATCATGTCATCATTCAGACGGTCGGTCAGTCAGTCAGTCAGTCAGTCAATCAGTCGATAAACGAAACCTTGAAGGTCGTTGAATGACGCCTATTGAATAAATCTTCTCGGCCTATGTTTCCTTCGTCTGTCTGGGCAATGTTCTGTTGATCCCAAGTTGACTTTCGATACTAAAGTGTCATTCCAAACTATACTATTACATCGGTTTGCCTTGATCATAAGTTGTTGACATGTCTGGCTTAGTTGAACCAAAGCACAACTTACCCTTGCGATCTGATCTTTGTGGGCGTGGTAGAATTGGGTGGAAATGATAATAACTATTATAGTGCTCGTATATATATTATATATATATATATTGTATATTCATAGCACCCGAGTCTCGTATTACAACTGCTGGCAAGTCCACAGCTACTTCTATTCCACTACTACTACCACCATTACTATCAGTATAGAGACAAAATTAATCGCTGCAACTTGGAAGGTGGAAGGTCGGGGGATGGGCTGCGTTTGGAATTCTTATATAATAGTACATCAATTAGGAATGGAAAGCCTGCTTGTGATAAAATAGAGAAACCTGAGGCCGATGACATTGGGTGCGGTATTTGTGGAGGTATTGAGATTATGTGTAATTAATAGGGAAGTTCGTTCCAGTGTTAAAGTGCGGTGATGGCTATATACGTGCTTCAGAATTGCAGTCTCAAAATTACAGATGACCGAGTTATAAGAGTGGACCATCCTATCAACGCCTTCGAGGGTTACCTGGTGTCATCTTGCAACACGTCATACAGTAACGCAACTTGCATTGCAGGAAATAGATTGGCTTGAGATCAATACAATGAAGTCGCAACCAACAAGGGCTGACCTTGTTACAAGATTGCATGCATTAGAGTGTTGAGTTATTCGTTCAATAGACAGGAGACGACGGCTGCATGAGAATTTCTCAGTCTACCAGTCGATGCTATAGCTGTAGGATCTTCCGTCTTCGGATTGAATATTCCATTTCCACGGGTAAGTGTCGCCTAGCGGGTTTAATTATATAACCACCGGGGAACACGGAGTCACCAGCGTCTCTTGCGACTATGCCCACCAATGGAGTTCTGTGACCCAGGAAGTGTTTAAACGCTGTGGAAGTTTCAGTTTAACGACACTGTGTGGTGACAAAGATTTCTTGGCGTGACCCTCCTTCTTTATCCAGGCTTGAGTCTGGCACTGTCAGAGAGCGAACAATGGAGGAGTTGATTGTTGTGGTGCGGGAGAAGCAGATACGAGTATAGGTGGAGGAGATCGATTTCAAGTGGAAAACGTAATTCAAAATAGTTTTAAACAGTATTTCAACCAACCAATGCTTCATTGTTTACCAACAAAATGCATCATACATAATAATAATAATCACAGCAACAGCAGGTCACTAAGTGCGCAGTGAACAATGGGAAACTCCGCTAACAGAGGTCGCCCAATGCAATTATGCAACCACTGAAGCAAAGGAGGACTCTGTAAAAAAAGATGGCGCCAGTATCAAATGTGGGTAAGCTACCTGAGGAAAAATTGTGTGTTTGATGTTGATTGGTTGTTGTGCTGTACGTTCTTCACGCAAAAATAATCTAAAAGTTAGCCAAGTAATCTAAAAGTTGGCCAGAGTATAACATTTATGTATGTATCGATCGATCGGAACATTATAAATAAACAACGCATGGCCAATATCCAAACAAATTTCTTAGACATATGTGCATACTGGCGCCACCTGTTTCTACTTAAGGAATTACCCACAAAGTCCCCCATTCACGGAGAACCTTACCGTGATTACATCAATAACAACTAATCAAATCATAAACATCATAGCAATAAACAAAGTTCATCTCACAAATCAGACCAAATCTATTGATGAAGTAATGCATCATTGATAGGCCTATATAAAGTTTCTGATCAATCAATAGGTAGGCTTTCAATTTGTTTTAAAACTGATACAACGTTGACACGTTCACTAAATCAGCTGGTAACATAATATTCCACAAGATTGGGCCATATATTCTGACGCTGTGCAAATCGTAGTGTGGGTACTAATTTTATGAAACTTGTTTTATATATTCCTATATAAATGCTTGATTACGTTACATTGCATTACATCACGTCTTGTGACAATGGACTTCTAGGTCTTTACTAAGGCATCTGTCTAACCCGCGGGGCAATAAGCGCTTGTGTGACTGTACATGAATATGCCTACCTGAAGCCCACTAATGTTTTAAAAAATTTGTTACAATTAATGATGAGCTTCAGGGAGGCATATTCATGTGCAGGTCATACGCGGCGCTTATTGCCCCGCGGGTTCGATAGATAATTTGACTGATGATAAATATTCTTACAGACTTTGCTGGTCCAAATTTAACCAAAATTTTTTTGGACCAGCAAGCATCTAGTCTGTAAGAATAGTGTTGTCAGTTATCATCTATCAATTATTTTGTACTGCGTTAAAATTTTGAAAAGCCTAGATTGGTCTATGTTTACATAAAATTGTACATAATTTAGTATTGGTGCAGTTTGACGTATTGATTCATTTTACATGTGGATCGCTTTACTGTTAGATCGTCTTATTGCATCTCAAATTCTGAACGCACCTGACGTGATCAAATGAAGATCATTAACCTTTTCCTATCCAATTAAATTTCCTACTCTACCCGTTCAGGTCCTATTATTTATATGAACTGCATGTATTATGCGTTATGCATGTCAATTTATCTGATTGCATGTATGTGTATATCAATCAATCAATCAATCAATCAATCAATCAATGTCAATTTGATATAGGGCCCCTTCAGGGCATCTACTCAGAGACAGTCCTAGTCTGACTACGACTGAAAAAAAACGAATTTCATTGAGCAGTAAAATGCATGCGAGCAAGTTCTCGGCGTAGATCTCAGTGAAGCCCATTCCAGATGGTCGGACCAACCACTGAAAAAGCCAGATGTTGCATCGTTGTGGTACGAGCGAAATGGACAACCAGGTTCCCATCGACAGCAGAACAAAGTTGGGGTCGGTCACTGGTGGCCTCAATGGGTCGACACAACTTCTTGAGGTAAACTGGTGCAGCGTCGCAAAGGCAACGCCAAACAAGAGCAGATACCCTAAATTCAATACACTGGGGAAGGATACCCAGTGCATGTAGATATGTATGAACGTATGCGTATAATATATGTATGTATATGTATGTATGTATGTGTGTGTGTTTGCGTGTGTATGTGTGTATGTATGTGTGTGTATGTATGCATGTATGTATGTATTGTATGTATGTATGTGTGTGTTTGTGTGTGTATGTATGTGTGTGCATGTGTGTATATGTGTATGTGTGTATGCATGTATGTACTTATGTACGTATGTACGTACGCAAGCATAACAGCATAACATAACAACTGGTTTTTATTGATCCAAGCAAGTACTACAAGTATAATTCAAATCTAGTTTTTTTAAGGAAAAAGAGCCAACAAGGAAAAAACTCAAAAAGGACACAAGTCCCGTAATCGGGTCACCCTAATACGACAAGTAATTATGGCAGTTGATATGACATTGAAACATGGAAAAAATTCTTAACTAGTTAACTACGGGCATAATGACAATTAGTTTATATATCTATAGGTGCACACATAATCTGAATTGATCAAATATTCAAATGTTCAAATATTCGCGTATTCTTTTTTTAAAGAACCGAGATTTTTCCAGGAACGTATCTCCTCTGGTAGGTTGTTCCAAGCCTATAGGCCGAAGTATCTAATTGAAAACATTCGTGTATTAGTTCTGGAAAACACAGGTCTGTAGTTGGCGGAGGATCGTAGACTGTGTGTTTATAACAGAAAGGGAGGAAAAGTAGTTATTAAACACAACGGGTAGTTGACTGCAGTGGCGTAGCTAAGGGCGGGCGAGGGGGGCGGACCGCCCCGGGTGACAGCATATGGAGGGTGACACTATGTCACCTCCAACAAAATTTTTCAGCCAGGCTAAGGTGCGAAAATAGTCTGAAAATAGAATTGTGAAAAAAACCCAACCAACACAGGAAATGTGACCGTTATGACGTCACATATATCGAATTTGAATCTTTCAACCGTCGAAAATATTGTCTGAGCGAGTACAGCTCTTTTGGTGAGCCATTTTTCTTATATTTTTTTTATAATTTATGTCGAACAATGTTCGAAATAAATGACGACCATGGCTTTGTCGAATTATATGAAAAAACGTCGACGACAGCATAATATCAATGGAAGCTGTCGAAAGAAGACAGCTTCCATTGATATTATGCTGGGCATATACAGTCCGCAAGATGCAAGGATGTACATTTGACAAAGCAGTTGTTTACCATTTACAAACCACAATGGACATTTATGAAATTTTCGTCAAATTTATTCGTCAAATCAATGAAAACAAGAAGACATTCCTTCTAGGACTATAGAGTCGAAGGACATTCTTTTGGTCTGTGCATTGCCGTGTTTTGCATTTAGATGTTCTGAAAGTGAACAGTTGCATTTTAAAAATCTTTGGATTTGAACTATTTGTTTTGTGGTATTGGATTCGGATTTTGTCTTGGATCATACATGTAAGCAGTAACGTACCGGTCAGTAGAGTAAAGTAGAGCCTAGAGGTAGAGTATGTATGAAAATTTAGCTACACCTAACCATTCAGCATAGGGTCGTGTGGGGTCACTGGGGTGACATTTGAACGGACCGCCCCGGGTGACGTTTACTCTAGCTACGCCACTGGTTGACTGTGAGTATATTTATACATGAATTCAAGGGTT
Source organism: Bimastos eiseni (assembly GCA_959347315.1). NCBI lineage: Eukaryota > Metazoa > Annelida > Clitellata > Crassiclitellata > Lumbricidae > Bimastos > Bimastos eiseni. Next base: position 3,050,372 of record OY365817.1, read on the forward strand.
TGGTAAGTGGTCAATTGCTCAATAGTCAAAATACCAAGTTCTCTGTAGATGGGTTGAGATGAAGCAAGGAAGTGGCTACCGTTGATCATGCGGAGAGCTCTCTTCTGTATAATACTAAGGTGTCTTAATTTTGAGGGATAGTTTTGAAGCCCAGATGATGTTGCAGTACGCTAAGTAAGGGTGGATCATCGTATAGTAAAGGCTTATCCGTGTACTTGGTAAAATCAGGTGCATGACCCTAGCCATTATTCCTAATTTTTTTGCAATTTTCATGCATGCATGTATGCATTCTATTCTATTTACGAATTTATAAAGCGCCTCTCACAGTACAACCTAATCAGAGGCGCTCCCAGTGCGAAAAACCCCTAGAGAAAAGAAAAGTCTTAAGAGAACGAGCAGAAACAGTTGTGCTACTAGATAAGATTGCAGCACGAGTCACAGCAGGAAGGCTGTTCCATAGCGAAGGGCCAACAGAGGCATAGGCACACTGCTGAGCTGTGGCAGTTCTAGACTGCGGTACTAGAAGATCGTGATGGTCTAAAGAACGGAGAGGACGTCCGGTGGTAGCTGAGATAGGTTTCCTGACAAGTTCACATAGATAGAGTGGAGCTTGACCCAACAACGCTTTGAATGTAAGAAAGGGAACTTTGAAATGAATCCTATCAGTCAAGGGAAGCCAATGAAGACCTTAAGTCAGGAAAGTAGAAATATGTGAGAAACGTGGAAGACGGGCGATCAAACGAACAGCTGCATTGAGTACAGACTGGAGCGGAGTGAGGCGGAGTTTTGGTAGTTTTGGTTACAGCAGTCAATGCGGGAGCAGATGAAGGCGTGAACCATGGTAGAAAAAAAGGTCGAAGACACAGATCGTCGGATGGCGCGTAGTCGCCGCAAATGTCCAGAGTGACGCCCAGATTGCGGACATTTGTAGAGAAACTAAGCTGGGGGAACCGCTTGCAAGTAAAGCGTAATCAAGTTTAAGCAGCTGCTGCCGGGTGCCCAACCAGATCAATTGAGTCTTGGAAGAATTGAGTGAGAGATGGTTTGAGGACATCCAACAGTTGAGATCAGCAGAGAGTGATTCAATAGATTGGCAAGGAGCAAGTTGGTTGGAAGTGGAGCCATCCACGAAGGCCTGAACATCATCAGCGTAAAGGTGACCTGACGTCGAGTGTTTTTCAAAAAGGCGAGGAATATCAGCTGTAAACATGATATATAGAAGTGGACCCAGTACTGATCCTTGAGGTACGCCAAATTGAACAGGTACCCAAGAACTGCGGGAGTCACCTAGGATGATCATTTGGGTACGATCAGTAAGATAAGAGCGAAACCAAAGAAGAGGGAGACCACTAAGACCAAAGGACATTTCAAGGCGATGAAGAAGTATATCATGGTCTACCATATCGAATGCTGAAGATGCATCAAAAAGTGCCAAGAGAGTGACAATGGACTTATCCATTGCTGCATAGATGTCGGATGGAAGAGAAAGAAGAGCAGTTTCAGTTGAGTGGTAGGCTCTAAAACCTGATTGTCTGGGAGGTAGAAGACCAGATTGCTCAAGGTAAGGAAGGAGCTGTAGAGAAACAAGTCGCTCTAAAGTCTTTGAGAGAAAAGAAAGATTTGCGATAGGTCGATAGTTTTGCACAAGCTAGGATCCAGGTTTGGCTTCTTAAGAGTGGGAAAGACAATAGCCCGCTTCTGGGATGCTGGAAGGATACCTTCAGAGAGAGACCTATTAAACAGGTACAGCAGAAAGGGGACAATGTCATCTAGTACATCTACAATAACAAACGGAGGGAGGGGTCAAGTTCACATGATTTTAGATTAGAACTAGTAATGACATGACATAGTTCTGATTCAATGATAGGTCGGAAGTCCTTGAAGACCGATTCGGTAGAACTGAAAGAAGGAAGTGGTGAGCCAGCCGAGGAATTTCGTAGATCATCCAGTTTAGTTGTGAGCATCTGTAGAAAGTCGTTCGCTGAGAAGGAAGGATTCACGGATGAAGAGGATGGTCGTCCCAATAATCCGTAGATGGCGGACCACAGGCGTTTAGGGTTCTTTGAGTTCCGCTTAACCAAATCCTTCCAATGCGCTGCCTCTTTCTGGCGATTGAGACGGTGAAGGGAGCGCAGTTGGTTGATCCAGACGATGTGATCAGCTGGATCCCTAGAGCAACGAAATCGTCGTTCAAGGCAGCGGGTTCGTTGACGCATTTGATGGCAATCCCGGTCGAACCAGACGGCAAGCGGTCGAATGTGAGTCTTCATGCCACAAAGTGGAAGCATCGTGTCCAGAAGACTGTTGACTGTAGACGAGTAGAGTTCGTAGAGTTCTGAAGTTGATTTGACATCGAGTTCTGAGGTAGACGAGAATAGAGGCGACTTACGTAAGGCCTCACTGAAGGCACCGCGATCAAGAGATTTCCATCCACGAAGATATCTGAGAGCATGGATGGGCTGCTGATGAAGAGGGGGATAGAGAACTCGATAGGAGAATGATCAGAGAGGGTCGGCGGAAACATTTTCAAATCTTGCAACGTATGCATGTATGCATACTCCTCCGCTATGCGCTAATGATCAGTAGTTAAGTTTAGTTAAGAGTGTTATATTATTTTCTCTATTCTTTTTAATTTTTCTTATTCTTGACAACAATGCTTACTTACTTACTCTCTTCTTTCCCTGATATATATATATATATATATATCTATTACATTTAATTTAACCAGATTCTTCGCTGCCTATCTATATTAGTGATTGCAAGTATTTTACAGTCTTTTTTGGGGTTCCCTCTAGCGGGATATTCCTCCATTGTTTCTCCATGGTATCCCTCACGCTTCCAGTTTACGTTTTGCTCTGTTATACCTCCTTTAGCGAATTTTTTTGCTTCTATTGCTACGAAGTCAGTATATTTGTGTGTGTGTTTGTATTGTTGGATATCAATAAACGAGTTAATGTATGCATGTATGTATGTATGCATGTATGTGTGTATGCATGTATGTATGTATGCATGTATGTATGTATGTATGTATGTATGTATGCATGTATGTATGCATGTATGTATGTATGTATGTATGTATGCATGTATGTATGTATGCATGTATGTATGTATGTATGTATGTATGCATGTATGTATGTATGCATGTATGTATGTATGTATGTATGCATGTATGTATGTATGTATGTATGTATGCGTGTATGTATGTATGTATGCATGCGTGTATGTATGTATGACACTATATATATGTGTATATATATATATATAAGTATGTGACGATGATGATGGTGATATTTGTTCATTGTAATAAATATCTGCCAGATGATAGACCGCATCATTGCTTACAGAAATTTTTTATTTGACTTGTAGATAGAAACCTGGGACTAATTATTATCTCTTGTAAACAAAGCCAAACGCTGTATCCAATATAAGGATACAAAAGGCCTCGGATGATAAATCAGCGTAACACGCATGATCTAGGTCAATGACCCAATTTTCGTCGGCTTCATATCCCTTCCATATTAGTCCCAGATAGAAACAGAGGTATTTAGCGAAAGTTGGATTACTGCCTTTACTGGTCTGTTCTTTTCTTCATGCCCTTTTAGGACGATTTTTGTGCTTATACATGACTCTAGATAGAAAATCCTGTCGCTCTTGACAGGTAATATATAATATATATCCATGTATCATGCGCAGTTGCGTGCGAAGGGCGCGATGGTGTTGGATTGGTAACGATAACAGACTGCTCAGCATATAGTCGCGATTCCCCACAATGCACTTCAAAAGGCGGTTAGCGGCTATTGCCGCTTGTATCTCCATCGTAGGGCTTCCTTCGGTTAGGTATCCCATCCGTTCTGTACTAGACAGCCTTCACTCAATACTCAGACGGCCTGATGAACTGGATTAGCCGCACCATGCGAGGGGAAGCATACAGCTGGCGTCAAACTGTTGGTGTTTCAACAACTACATTCGTTGCTTCCTGCGAGAGGTCATGAGACCTTAGTGTACGTAGCGCATGTAGCGAACCAGAGCACGCGCCCAAGGTATCTGTGACATGAGGGAATCGCAAGTATGTATATATGTATGTATATATGTACGTATGTATGTATGCATGTATGTATGCATGCATGTATGTATGTGTGTATGTATGTATGTGTGTATGTATGTGTGTGTGTGCGTGTATGTATGTATGTATATATGTATGTATATATATATGCATGTATGTATGTATGTATGTATGTATGTATGTATGTATGTGTGTGTGCGTGTATGTATTATATATATGTATGTATATATGTATGCATGTATGTATGTGTGTATGTATGTATGTGTGTGCGTGTATGTATGTATGTATGTACGTACGTACGTATGTATGTATGTATGTATGTATGTATGCATGCATTTGTGTATGTGTGTGTATGTATGTATGTGTGTGCGTGTGCGTGTATGTATGTATGTATGTATGTATATATGTATGTATATATGTATGCATGTATGTATGCATTTGTAGCTTTTAGTTTATAGCTGTAACGTTTGTGCATTGAATACTGTTTGCTATTGGTACAATAAACGAGATTCAATTGAATTGAATCGAATGCGTGTATATAACAAAATCTAAGTTATAAATAATCTGTCTGGTTCCTGTTGCTTGAACAATGTTGACTTTGACAGGTCATTTGTCACAGAATAAGTCATAGTTTTGTGTTTTGATGTTTATAAATACATTCATTCAGTATCGTTCATTCAGATCGTTCATTCGTTCGTACGTACGTACCTACCTACCTACCTACATACATACATACATATATACATACGCACACACATACATACATACATATATACACACACATTTTTATGCTTATAGTCCACCTTTGTGACATTAATTTCAAGCATTTCAAACCATTTCAGGTTTTTGTGAACAAGTCATTAACAGTTGTGAAGTCTATATTATGTAAGAAACAATTTTCATTAAAGGCTATTTTGTTTCCACTCAGTTGAAATTCAGGAATTTTAACTATAGAAAGCATTTGATTGAAATTACTAGACGGTGATGCAGGTCGAGGCCTGGATGTTATTTACATGTGTCCTGCAGAGCATTGCATTTCGAATTGCCTTAATAGTATGGCGTTGTCTTGTTGGGGCTGCGCCTGCTTACCTTCAGGGTCTATGCCGCCCTACTTCTGCCAGCGCTCGGAGGGCGCTGTACAGGGCCTTCTCAGCGTTCCATTATCACGCTCTGCTATGCTGCAGATACTGCCTTCTCGGTTATGGGCCTTACCTCTTGAATGGGCTTCTTCTAGACCTCCGGTCTTTACCTAGGATCTCGTCATCTTCTTTGTATACCCTCCTCTTAAATCTGTCCTCTTTGATCGTGTTTGAAATGGGAGTGAGTCTGTGTAGATTTCTTAAAGAGGCGCTATAACAAGTTTCATTGATTGATTTATCGATTTCTGTTACTTACAGGCATCATCGGATGCAGGTTCATTCATAGTATTCTTGAGACCTGACTTGCTCCTCTTCTAAAATGCTCCCTTCCTCATCAATAAACTCTTTGTCCAGAGTTCCGGATTCGTCATCAGTCGAATCCGCATCATCACTAGTATCTAAATCTTAAATAATTTCTTAAGCTTCCGAGCGTTTCGGTCGTGTTGCCATTTGGAAATCCTCATTCGCTTGTAAGCCCACAGCGCGTGGGCAGCCCCAGGCTATGTTTGGCCTATAAATAGATTCTATATAAATAACTCTAGCCTAAACCGAAGCTGACACCTCAATGGAGTCTTATTATTGCTTGCTGGTGCGTGACTTTGGGTAACAGATTGCAGCAGTCGACGGTTACCTACATATACCCTACCACGGGACAAAGAATTTTAGTGCAAATTAACAAGCCCCATGCCACGGGATATAGAATATAAGAAAGGGTTGATGCTTTGCAGGTAGCCTATAGCAACTCCCATGAAAATCGATGCAATGGAATCACACCTGAAATGGCCGGACTATCTGATCCTTGTCGGATTTCTTTTCATCTCTCTGGCCATCGGAATCTACCATTCGCTGACAGGAGGCAGACAGAAGACTGTGGCCGAGTTCATAATGGCCAATCGACGACTAAAGGTCATTCCGACGGCCATTTCTTTCTTCGTATCCTTCCAGTCGGCCATCATGTTGATTGGCCATACTGCCGAGATCTATATATATGGAATCCAGTTTATCATCTTTGAAACCGTCATGCACGTCGTTGTTCACATAATTGTCGAGAGAATCTTTGTTCCGTGGTTGTATCCGCTGAAGCTGATCAGCATCTATGACGTGAGTCTACTTTGCGTTTTATTTCGTTGCTCTAATGCGATGCTGTCAATGATTTTATAATTATCAACAGGGAGCTATTTTTCGTATTTTATGGATGTCACAGCATGTCACGCTGTCTCTGATTTTGATTAGTAAGGTAAGTAAGTATACTTATTGTTTATTCAACCAACTGAATATCACACTCTGGTGAAGAATACATTTAAACAATTTACACAATTCAAATTGAAAACGTTGTTAAACGATTATTGCACTCGATTGTCTGCCTGTGGAAAAACACGGTCATGTGTGTAGGGAGTAGGAGGTCGTCGTTATTGAAGGAAAGAACCGGTGCAGAACGTGACCTGGGTTATTCAGTACTGCCTTGAATAGACCCACATCAGCCAGCTGGCTCAAATGTTCGAACGCGGGTTCGTCTTCTGACAGATATCGTTGACTAATCAGTCAGTTCAACACTGACTTTATCCGGGCGCATTGCTGTTGTCCCACGTACCACCACCATGCCGGGGCTGCATAGAGCGTGTGACCACTGTTGTCAAACTCACGACATCATAAAGCAATAGTGCAGAGAGGTCATGCGCCACCGCCATTATGCGCAATGCACACAATGATTGTCTTGTCTGACAGCAAATTCGATTTATGTGGGTCTTTCTGGTTATCTAAGGATCATTCTTTCTTCAATTAACTTTAGCGTAAAGTATAGGCCAGCTTCGGTATGACTTCAATCCGTTGAAGGTGGCGCTATAACTCTGCGATACATGTCAAGACACAGAACTATTGCATTCAAAAAGTGATTAGCATTTACATCAAAAAATCTGCATCGTCATCGTCATCTGCCATGCGTGGATGCGTTGCGTGCGTACAACGCGCCCACACACACACACACACACACACACACACACACATACACGCAAACAAACACAAACACACACAGATACATATAGACAGATACATACATCACCATAACTATCGTCCTAATCGTATTAAATCGTTTCTAAACTTTAGGTAATTAAATTTCGTCGAATCTGGTCATCTTCATGAGGGTGTAGGACAAAATTCCCTCTGACAAAAACCCCTCTGACATAAGCCCCTCTGACATTAACCCCTCTGTTTTAGGCAGGGCATTAATCCCCCAGAAAAAACCCCCTCTCTTGTCCTAACTAGGTTCTGCAATTAGAAGCCATACCATAATTGACACTACTAACAAAGTCTGCACAACATTACAAGTGACACTCAGTACGACTATTGGTCTAACTCAGAGGCGTCCAGATAGGGCGGAGGGTATTTTTTGAGTCTTAGTAATATCTTGACTACCTGACACTTGGAACCAGGGTGTTTGCCTCCATCAGTTAGAGGGGGATTGACGCCTCTGGTCTAACTTCTATAAGTGATCGTGTCACAGATAACACACGTACATACGCTCTGCATAGACTCAACTGACGCGTCTGAAAAAGCCGTGTCACAGATAGCCTATGACTTACGCACAGTGGTACATTCAGTGTACATAGACTTATCCTACATTAACAACAGAAAGACCAAAGAACTAACTAACTGTTTGCTATATTTAACAATTTGACGACGATATCTGAGTGACCGCATCAGACTTTGAAATGACACATATGACACATGCTTTACTTCAGACTTAAAAGTATACACACGTTTCTAAATAATAAAAGTAAAACAGTAACACCAATTTATTCTTAGGAGGGGGGTTGTCATACTTAGGGGGGTTTCTCAAAGGAGTTTATGTCAGAGGGGGTTTTTGTCAGAGGGGGCTTTGTCAGGAGGGGGGTTTCCGCGACCCCTTCATGAATGGTGATTACATTCAGGGTTCTTGTTGCAGCTGGAATTACACAGCTATTACGAAGTGAATCAATTTAGAGTAGAATATCTTTTGATTTGTGTCACTCTATCATCGAGTATGTTCTGCAATTAGTTATCAGAATAATATTGTCTGTGTTTGTTTCAGTACTTAGAAAAGCGATATATGTCTAAGATCCTAAGAATGACTGGAGCTGCGATTGGCGTCTTGCTTGCGGTAATGGATGATTTGATTTCTTGTAGGACTGATTTAATTAAACCTTGCAGATTTTCATATGAACACTAAATAAGCTCAATGTAATGAAAAGGTGGCATTTGTAGGTAGGATGTTTCTTCACACAACATAAGGGAATTTATCTTCTCCACAGGAGCATATTCTCTGGCACCGAGGGTTTCTGAGGCCTGTATTTGGTCTTGCAAAAGTCATAGTGAAATGGTCGCTAAAGGTTTTGAAAGAAAATCAATTTGCCACGGCTCACAAGGATTATCCCCTTAGTGCATCTATAGTGATTCCTGTTCCATACGTGTGTAGAAGCAGGTATGTTGATATATGGTTCGCAAACCTTGGGTAGGAGCAAAACACAACGGTGGCATTTGGAAAAATCCAATACCATGGTATCGTACACATATGGAATAGTTCATGATCCGATCGGGTAGTAGGCCTACAGATGGTTGTAGGAGGCGTGATAGTTAGGAAAAGCGGGAGTTTGATACCAGATGTTTGGGAGAGGAATTGGTGAGACAGTGCCACGAGAATTTTAATGGTGGAAAGAATGACAAATGATTTTTACATATCTTCGTTTATTCGACAGAATGACGCACAACAGTTACTTACATGAAATGAAATTTGGTTGTCTAGGGTCGAGTTTGAATTTTTCTTTATTCACAAGGAATGATGATGCACACTGAAATATTTTGATAATTTATTTTCAGATTCTGTATACAGGAGTGGCAATCTATGCACCGTCAGCGGCTTTAGAATCCGGTATTTACGAGTAACAACAGTTATTTCTGTACTGTCATTAAATATATGATCACATCACTGCATCATCACGATCGCATCATTTACGTTAGGTACTGCAGTTGTTGGAGGGTGGTCGTTTAGGGTGCGATGTAAACAGGATGTAATTTGTTTTCGTTGCATTTAGAGATAATTTGCTCATGTAAAACCAATTATTAACAAGTTCAAGTTCTTGGTTCAGCAGGCTAAATAATTTCTTGCAAGATTCGTGGGAGGCAAGGAGGATACTGGTGTTGTCAGCAAATAACAGGAAATGTAGTAGATTAGAGACATTGGGTAAGTCGTTAATAAAAGGCAAAAGCAATAGTGGTCCAAGAATTGAGCCCTGTAGAACACCGTAATTGATAAGTTTCAGTTTAGACGAGAATCCATTGCAAAGTACACACTTTCATTGGTGTATGTTAAGTAAAGAACCAGTTTAGAGCTTCAACTCGTATCCACATATTCTCCAATTTTATTAATAAGATATCCTAGTTTACAGAGTCAAATGCCTTTGAAATATCAAAGGCATAAAGATGCCTAAAGAATTCCGGTCAATAGCTGCTGATATATTACCCTCAATGCTCAAAAGAGACATTACTGTGAAGTGACCTGGCTGGAAACCTTGCTGGTAAGGGCAAAGGACATTAGGTTTATCGATAAAGTCAAAGAGACGAACATGCATGATTGTCTTAAGCAGTTTGGCAAAATAAGGATAGAAATAGACCTGTAGTTAGTTACATCCTTCTGTCATTGTTTGTTTGTACGTAGGTATAACCTTGGCAATTTTTAGGGGTGCAGGAACTATAGCAGTATTTAAAGACGAGTTAATAATGGCAGTTAGAGGGTCTGCAATGGTATCGATTATTGGACTAACTAGGGAAGGCTTTACGTCATCAGGTCATGAGGTGTATGTGTATGTAGATTTCAAGATGCGGCTTAGTGCCAAAAGTTCGGCAGAGGTTGTCTGGTAGACTGCGAAGCAATTAGTGCTTGGCGGGCTAAGATTTTTAGTGAAGGAGGCATGGGGTTGGCGGAATTTTATCAACCAATTCCTGGACTATAATGTTCCTTCATCAAATAATAGACCATAGTATAGATGGCATTTGATTAGGAGATTCTACGGAAGCTGTGGATTTTTTTGTATCAATGAATCGGTTTTAAGGTCAGTTGGAATTGCATCTAGAAGGCAGCCACTGTTCGCCAGGAGATTAGAAAACAACCGACATACACGTGTTTTCTATAAATTACATTTTGCTATTTAATCAAAATCATCGACAAAGAACGTCGTCGACACCTAGTAGAATCGCCATTGCAGAATAAAACAAAAAACACAGAGACTAAAAATAGATTGTCATTGTTCGTTCTTTCCACAGTCACTGGCTTGCCACTTGCAGTTTCAGTACCAGTCATGGCCGTTATATCAGTGACCTACACTGTTCTCGTAAGTACTTCTGCTGAGAAAGAATTTAAGGTAAAATAATTCTGTATTAGGAATGTCATGATATACTGATTGATGGTTTGAAAATATGAACAAATCATTGGGCTTCCACGTACCATAGTAGATTGACTTGTTTAGATATTTTGCATAAACGCATTGTGCGCATTATATGTAATGTTCCGTTCAGAGCCCACACTAACAACTTATTCACTAGTCTGGGGATATTGACAATAGAAAGAATCAACAAACTTCAAGTAGGAGTGTTTATGTACATGATTCACAGGTCATTGTTACCAAGTGGTCTTAATCGATGGTTTTGTAGAAACATAGACATCCATGACCATCAGACGCGATCCTCCAATAAGTATCACCAGATCAGCGTACATACTACAATTAGGCAGCATAGTATAAGAATACATGGTCCGTCCTTTTGGAACACGCTACCTACCCACCTAACCAATATGTCATCTTTGCATCGATTTAAGAATAATTTAAAAACTTATTTAATGAACAGTTAGATAAAGTTACTTGTGGTTGTGACATTACTTGTTATGAAATTACGATTATGTTCGATGTTTTATATGGTACGCGGAAATAACCTATAATAATAAAAACTTACTTCTAGGTTAATATAGTGTTGAAATTGGGTGACCTCTGTTAGCGGAACGGTACGTTCTTTTGGGGTTTCCCTTGTTCACTGCATGACTATGTTAATATAATTTTTTTTCCGTGTTTGTATGTTATATATTTTGATGGTGAGCAATAAAAAAAGAATTGATTGATTGATTGATAGAATATTGAATACACAGACAAAGCCTGTAACTCAATCAGTCAACGAGTAAATGATTATTAGGGATATCTTAGAGATAACAGTATGTCTGATTGATTGTTAAAAAATATGAACGAATCATTGAATAGAACATTAAATGACTCTGTGAGAGGAGACAGTGAAAATCATCATCCGATCAATCAGTCAGTCAATCAATCAGTGGATTGAGAATAAATGAGCATTTAGGAACATTTGGGAACATAATTATATTAAATTTACAATTTTGCCAGTGTCTTCCAATCAGCATTAAGCTGCTTTGAATGTTTTGAAAACTCAAGGATGTTTTATTATCGCAGGGTGGAATGCGAGCTGTGATATGGACGGATGTCTTCCAGTTCCTGATCATGATTGGTGGAATAATTGCCATCCTCGTCAAGGTATCTTGTTATTTCACAACGATAATGATAACGTTGAATGCGGAAACATTGATGATACAGATTGTATTTACTCTTTTTGGATAATCAGTGATAAGTTTTGTTATTGGGTTGACTTACTGATAGGAATTAAAAATAGCAAGTAAATGAAGGTAAATTCAATGGAGTTATTTTCTATTTGGAAGGGATTGATTGTCGTTGGTGGAATAAGCAACGTCTTCCGATTGGCTGAGCAAGAAGGTCGACTCATCTGGGCTAAGTAATCACACTATCTATCAATACCAATCAACACTAAGTGTGATTTATAACGTAGTTGGCGCCTTGCCTGGATACCAACAGTCATATTCCAGTTCTGTCATAACTCGTCATCATTCGTTCATACTATACACGTACTTGTAATCATACTGAGGATTATCGGTTTGAAATGAAACATTTTTTATCATTGTTCTCTTAGTGGTGAGACCTCTTTCATCACCAACTCATGACTATTATTGTGGATCATTAATTAATACTTGCTTAACGTTAATGGTAGTCTACATGTTATTTTTTAAGTGTTAGTCTGGACCCACGGGAACGTCACACTGTCTGGAACATTATAGTTGGATCCGGAATTAGTCTGACCGCTACTTACGGTCTATCACAGATGGCTTTTCAAAGATACTGCGCCGTTAGCAAACAATCCAAGGCAAGGATGTAAGTCATGAACGCGTTTCCCTCTCTTTTATCGGTCGTTGTTTTTAACTATCAATCAATCAATCAATCAATCAACCATTTTGATGACCATCGATTCTTATTAATCCCGTCAGACAAACAATAAAGTATTTAAAAATTCAATTAACAAAAGTAAATGATAGGAAAGAACAGGGAAACGATTATAGGGGCCTACCAATAAGGGACGGTAGGTCTCGCTGCTAGGATCACCATTTTATATTTTAAGTTTGCAGGACATGATGATACTATGTACCTTACACAAATGACGCAGGTGAACGAGGTAGTTATAATGGTTAACTTGTAAATTAACGAATAGTTAGTTAATCCAATAACAATGTAATCAAAACAGAAACGCAACAGACAAAAGCAAGCAAGTAGACAAGACGGAAGCAAACTTAAAACGAGTTTAAACTTGAAATAATGCACTCGATTAACGTAGTTTCATAGAAAGGAATCGTCATTACTTGACAACTGGCAAAGCCTGACGGGAATAATAATTATTATTATTGCTATTGCTCTTGCTCTTGCTATTGCTATTGCTATCGTTATTATTATTATTATTGTTATTATTATTATTATGGTTATTATGGTTATTATGGTGTTTATGTTTATTATGGTTATCATAGTTATTATTATTATGGTTATTATTTTGGTTATTATGGTTATTATTATGGTTATTATGGATATTATTATGGTTATTATTATGGTTATTATGGTTATTATGGTTTTTATGTTTATTATGGTTATCATGGTTATTATTATTATGGTTATTATTATGGTTATTATGGTTATTATTATGGTTATTATGGTTATTATTATGGTTATTATTATGGTTATTATGGTTATTATTAATATTATTATTATGGTTATTATTATTATTATTATGGTTATTATTATTATTATTATGGTTATTATTATTATTATTATTATTATTGTTATTATGGTTATTGTAGCTCGCATTAGTGATATAAATAGTGTTTATTGTCTTCCTCTTCTTCATAATCGACACCATGGTAAGGTCAGGTAAGGTCAGATCACTACTGATCTGACTAAGGTGAGATCACCACTGATCTGACCTTACCTAACCTGACATTATAACACTGCGCTTTTTTTCTCCGCAACTTAATTCATTCGTGAGATCAATTTCACTGCCTTTATCATTATCATGGACAACTGATCTGTATTTTGTAGGATGGTTCTCATAAACATTCCTCCGATGATCATGCAGTTTTCCATTACTGGAATCATTGGACTAACCATCTTGGCCTACTATTCAATCATCCAGTGCGATCCTTTGGCCATCAAAGACATTCCAAGTCCTAATATGGTCAGACAATTACTCTGTGTAGTTGAAATCACCATAATTTTGTAGGTTGCTGTCTGTATAACGTGACATCGTTCTTTAGGTCAACAATGCTTTCTCGCAATATCACGAATATGAAGGATGATTATAGTCTTCACTAAATCATATCCAAGTTTAACAAATTAATAATGGCAATCCGCTCTAAATGCATAGTTGATTCAATAATTGACGCGGAGTCTTATTATATTACTTAAGAAATTGACAATTATTATGTTTGTCTCATCTGTTGCTTGTACAGTTGCTTCCATATTTCGTTGTGACTTTGTTTTCCGATTCGCCTGGATTCTCTGGACTTTTCCTCGCCACGCTCTACGGAGCTTCTTTGAGGTAATGACCGCTAATTAGGTAATCTAATTAGTTATGATATAATCAGAATAAATAAGAAACTGTTAAATTTCAGAGAACTGTCATTGTATTTGAGAGCAAGCGTTACCGCTTTCGAATCATTTTATTTACAAATATAAGCCTAATCATGGGACGGATTGAACGAAATTCACCGAATAATCGCCAACATATGCATGTATGGTACAAAGTATCGATATTAAGTAAACTTGATATCGATACTTTCTGTAAGTTGGTACTTACTACGGCGACGCTAAGTTTCAACAATAACTCGTGGTGAATGAGGTGATAATGATACCGTACCAAACGCTTTACCTTCATCTTCATCCTTTTTCTTGTTTTCTCTTTCCTATCTCACCTCTCTGTTCCATTCAAATACATTGTGGCTTATTATGTGTGTGCGTATGTCGATTGTAAAGTACCGTATCTTCAATGTTGAGTGGTGCCGCCGCAAACTGTTGGGAGGACTTGTTAAAATGGAAACTAAACCACCTGCCAGAGACTAAGAAGGTTCTCACCAACAGACTCCTAGGTGACTATTCGCTATATACTCAGTGTTATACTTAGTATTCTGGTAATTTCAACAGTATTTATTTGATATTCTGTGCGTTAGTTAAAAGATATTATAACATGGGAACTAATTGCATGTTTCACAATAGGATAACATTTTACTTCTAGCGATTACTTTCTAGTTTTGCATGAATTTTTCTTAAACAACATGGCAAGTTCAATATAGTAACTGGGCCAATGGTATTAATCTCCTTGGGAATTGATGTTTTCTATTAAACTGTGCATTAGTTGGATTTACTGTTTATATTTATCTTGTGTTAAAGTTACGTTATTCGGAGCCATTGCCACTGGAGTTGCCTTCCTCGCAGCTTCTGTTGACCGTCCAATTATACAGGTAAAGATGCTATTCTGTTACAAATTTTATATCAGATAACTCCTGTTGTCTTTCAGAATTTTTCACTTCAGTTCATTGGGAGCAGTTATCAATTTATCAGAAAGAAGCTTGGAGCATGTCAGGCATTTAGTAAATGATCATTTGTTTCACCAATGATGATCTGAACAAAGAGCATCTGTAAAAAAATAATTGATGTTTGTGCTTTGATTATCCTTGTCAAGTTCGTGCATAACTAAGGTGTCACGTAAGGTTATAGCATTGAATCGACTGTAAAGATTTACTACTGTTACTACTACTCCCCCTACTACTACTACTACTACTTCCTCACCTCCACCTACTACTACTTCTACTACTACTACTACTACTACTACTGCGGCTGCTGCGTCCACTGCTGGTGCTGCCACTACTTCTAACAATGATGACATAATAAGAATAATGAGAATAATGATAATTATAACAGCAAGGAAAATAACTGTACAGCAAAGACAATGATCGTAGTCTAGAATTCAAATATCTAAGCGCTACCTAAACGTAAAGCTACCCCAGCTTCTTCACCATCGCTGCCTCCAATCAAGATGTGTTGTCCAAGGATGGATATCCAGTGAAGACCTGACTGTCGTGTAAGAGTTCATTTGCAAGTAACACCAGGGTGACGAGGTTTCGTAGAGGTCGAGAGAAGATTGGACTAAGGATTAAAGCAGGCAATTCTCAAAGAGGTTAGACTTCAATTTAGAGTGGAAAGCCTATTGGAGGACCCAGACTAGTAATAAAGCGCCTCTAGTTAGTTTGCATTGTGAGACGCTCTTTAGCAATTCATTGGCCTAAATAGAATAGGAATAGAATAAAGATAGTGGCGCAGGCAATGAACATTAAAATGATACTCATAATGATTGAGCAAAGCTGCTAATTAATACATTATTGACATTTTTCATGGCAGAGGTAATGGTTTTACTGATACTAGTATTAATAGTTATGGTGTCATTAGAAACTTATACTTTACACATGTAAACCAATGGCATTAGAATTACAATTAGTACTGGTTTTCATTATTCTATATCGATAGGTGATAATAGCGTTCAATAGTTCATTTGTTGGTCCAATGGCTGCGATATTTATCCTCGGAGCAATCTCAAGACATGCCAACTGGAAGGTAAATATATTATGCAATAATTATTGTTTATAACTTCTGTCTCGCGGAGAGAACTCCAACAATAATTTTTCTCCATTTACGAATAGAATCACCACCTACGACAAGGATTACACTGTTAATGATAGCAATGTACTTGTAATCATACTGCTGTCTGTCAGTTTGAAATTGAAAGAAACTTATTATTACTATTTTTGTTGTTTTTGTTGTTGTTGTTTTTGTTGTTGTTGTTTTTGTTGTTGTTGTTGTTTGTTGTCGTTGATCGATTATGATAGCGATTCAAATCTCATGAACAGATGTTGTTCATTCTAATGTCGAATATTATGTTGCTGTTGATTCGTGTAAACTTTGATGTCAAATATGTTTTACGGCGTTCTGAGAAGCAGAGAGATGTGTCTGAGGATGAGGTATTCAAAAGAGACGGTATGATTATGCGCTGGTCTCAATTAGTTCGAATTGACAATAGGGGAAATTCTCAGTCTGTGAAAACCTTAAATATTCACCGAAGAATATTCAAATCCGAACATTAGGTAGCAAGCAGTGTGGCGCCC
Source organism: Bimastos eiseni (assembly GCA_959347315.1). Lineage (NCBI taxonomy): Eukaryota > Metazoa > Annelida > Clitellata > Crassiclitellata > Lumbricidae > Bimastos > Bimastos eiseni. The sequence goes on from OY365817.1 coordinate 3,067,155, forward strand.
TATCAGGTTGAAACTGAGTACACAGAAAATATGGTCATGGTTTTGTGCTATTGCTATTTTTCACGGTAGTGGTGGAGCTGGTAACTAGCTTTAGGTGGAGTTGATTATGAGTCACCTGATGTGGCGTATTTTGTCACACTTCATTCTGCGTGTGTTGACTTTGACTGTAGTCATATTTTTAATGATCGTAATCGCAATCGTCATCTCAAAACTTCTAAAGCGCAACTTGAAGGCCAAGCGCAGGTCACAAAACTTATTCACGAGCGCTGCGTCTATTCGGAGGGGTTGTTCAAAGGATAATGCGAGAGAGGTCAAAGACTAGTTTCCAGTCTTTGTTCCAGGGTTGTCTATAGATAGTGAAACAAATGCCTTGTGAGTCTTTGAATTTAATTAGAGTTTGAAGTTGAAAAGACCTTTGTTATGAATACTTCAATCATTATTTAATTAACAGAATGCTCATATTAAAACCTAAAACCGTTTATCATTTATTTGTATGTGAGAGTTAATTAGCGACGGTGGCATTGTCTTCTTCCAGGGCACGCTACTAGGAGGTTTCGTGGGTGTTTCGTTCACCCTGTGGTTGACAATGGGGTCTCTGACGATGCCCAGAATGCACTCTACTCTGCCTCCTGTATCTATGGAGAAATGCTCTTCTGGACACAGTAACTCGACCCTATTAGACTCTCCTCTGAACTACACCATCTACAAACCAGTATTCGATGGGATGCACGCCAGAGACAATTGGAACCATACAACAAAGGTGCCAAGCCATGAGGTGAGCATTGCCCACGTTAAATACATCGCATAGAATTGCATGACATTCTACTACATCTTAGTCTGTTAGGAACAGCGTTCACTGTCAAACTCCTGCATTAGAACATAATATATATATATATGTATATATATATATATATATCAATTAATGTAATTTTTTATATTAATCATATATATATACATTTATGTTATTCACATCTGCGCCTAATTGATAATAGCTTCAACCACATAGAACAACAGTTGACGTTCTCTGTCTAGGATGCGGTCTGCTGTCAAATGCTTAGTACGGGTGTTAATCTAATTTGCTGTGGAGCATCTTTTCAAACTCCATCAGCTACAAATGTTTCGCCTCGTTCGATGAGTTTAATTGGTCATTCTGTTCTATCTTTAGAATGAGCTGCGAGGCCTGGAGAAGGTCTACGCCATGTCTTATCTGTGGTTTCCACCAATCGCAGTTGCCCTTACAGCAATCGTCAGTATCATAGCATCCTTAATTATGAGTAAGTACACTCTTATATGATCAGAGGCCTTATTCTTGTCATCCAGTTCGTTTGACTTTAACTAAAGTTAGTCAATCAGATTTTAAATTGTTTCAATGAGTCAAGGGTGATTGATTCCGGCACAGCCTATTTACTCCAATGAAATCCATCTTTAATCTAATCTAGCAGTGCTTTTTCTGGAGGAACGCGCCGGAACGACGTTCCGGCACCTTCTTTTCAAATTAATATGAGAATTGTGCAAAAACTCCGGAATTTTAAATAAAACTTTACAATTTCAATTTTTTTAATTCTAAAACGTATGAGGAAAATTATGATCGTTGTGTCCTATCAAATTGAGTTTATTTGGTAGCTAATTTAGCGTAATTTCTTTCGACAATATGGCCTACGGATGCGTTCTGGCACCTATTTTCATGCGTTCCGGCACCTTTACCTCTAGAAAAAAAGCACTGTAATCTAGTGTAAGAATTTTACAAATGGCGAAATTTCCATGGCTTTGGCAACTCCTATCGATTAACATTCGACTTGTTTCCATGATAAACATCATTATCATTCATCAGTTTCTCTCGAGTTTCACCCAAAAATGTCCAAGTCCAAGCTTCACAGGTTTTTTCTAAAGTGATCCCAACGAAGATTTTCCATAGTCACAGTTTGACTTGTTTTTATTTTCAGGCACGAATTAGATTCTTAATGACAGCTGTTAGCGTTGTAGTTTTTGACAACTATTGTGTTTTGAAAGGAAAAACCGTATATTATATTGATTGCAGCTGTCATCTGATCTGATATGTCCTCTGCCTTTTACGGTTATTCAATTCAATGTTCACTGCATAAATGAGAAGATCGACCGGTCACAATCGCAACTTAGTTTAGAATAACACTCTTGCTGTTAGTCTGTTACTCATAAGTTACACACACACATAAGAATCGCAGTGAACGAGATGGCAGATTATTTTATCTTTCGAGATCGTGAATGATGTTCTTATGGAATCCGATCGATTTAACACAGCTTTCTATCTACTTAACATTTATTCATGGAACAGGAGACAGAGACTTAGAGGCGAAGGTGGACGAACGGCTTCTTCTGCGTCTCCACGTCTGCAGATGGTCGGACAAGAACGAAAACCAAGAAGACTCTGATGACGCGAATAAAGCATCACCACAGGAAATTAAAGTCTGAGTCACATTAATCATCATAAAAATAAAATCTTTTCGTTTGTAATTCATTCAGACTTCTATGAATTCAGCACGATTACAAGTCATCGTATGAACGGATTATCACAAGATATTTCAGGAGTCGAATATTTATCGACGGTGGGTCTCTCCAGCTGGAATTATCTACCTCAGTTACCAATGACAAACTTCTTATCCTCTGATTAGTTCCGTGCCATCTGAAAGCTGCCCTCTTCATCAACGAAGACACTGGCCCGAATCGACAGCACCTCTGACTCAAAGTGGCGTTATATAAATATTTGATAACGATTACCATTAACTGTATGGTGGCCATGCATGGCGTTTATCTGCCCTACTTATCAACTTGGCGAAGGGAAGGATGAGTCGACCTTTTGAAGTGTAGCAGGAATCAATCCGCGTCCTTGCTACGGTAATCATCTGCTGAAAGAACCAAAGTTTTGCCATTACCATAGACCCTCTTCTCTAATCTATTAATTTTCTACTACTCACCATAATTACCTTTTGGAAGATCCCGCGTCAGTACTGATCGTCTGTTCTACAAGTGTTTCCATTACCCTAAACCCCATCGCATCGATTGATTTTATTCTGCTCAACCATAATTATAATCAGCATCATTGTCGTTAATCAGTTTCGTTGGCTCATTGCCGCATATCAATAATGCCGTGTATCAATAATATTGATACTCGGCATTATATTCATTTAGTCATTTACATCTACATTTATACATGTATATGTCAAATTTCACGCTTCGCAAGTTTTTAGTAATTGATTCTCTCGATTGAGATTCTTTCAGAGTCTCAGTTTGGCTTCTTATTCTCAGGGTTTTGATGGATCAGAAGGTGTCACCAATCTTAAAGACTTGAGATTTACGGACTCGAAGGAAGCTGAAAACCATTTTCTGACTAAAACGAAGGACAACGGAGAGAAAGAAACTGAGATCGGTTTAGTGACAACAGACAATCAAGAAGAAGAGTCGACCTGTATCTAGACCAAATGTCAAAACTCCTTAGGAAATGGAACAATGAATCTAGTGTCTAGTCGCAGCACATAGGTCTGTTATTATTCAGGCCCGGTTCGTCCGATAAGCGGACTAGGTAGCAGTCTAGACCCACCAATTTTTAGGTGCCGCAAATTTTGCAAAAATAAACATCGATAAAATAATTTTTTTAAATTCAGAAATGAAACCGAGTTGGTTACCATACTTGGCTAATAGCGCTAAGTACTTCTAAGTCAATTACATAACGATTTCAGGTCCTTTTCTGGTTCAATTTTTACCTCTACAGTTAAGTGAATTTTATTTCAAAATTAATTAATTAAATAAATAATTTTAATTATTATAATAACCAATGCTAACAACTTTTTAAATAAATCATCAAGATATTTTTGTTTCTTTATTGACTGACTGTGATAGTTAGCCTAATTCTTATATTACATTAATGCTTGTATATAATATTAATAGGCTACCTAAATGAAAGTGGGGGAAAATAAAGAAAAGAGTTAATGACTTCATTTGATTTGCTGGTATGATATTATTGTTCGGCAGTCCGCCAAAGTGTTGCTTTGCCTAGTGTCACCAAATGTCTGGAACCGGGCCTGTTGTTGTTTGGCTAAGACATGGTTGGGGATTAGGGGTAAATCGTGTTAAACTTTGTGTTACAGAACTATTCAGATGTATTTGAAGTCAGTTAATATTTCAGTTTAGATTGTGCAGGAAAGCGTTGTAAATTCAGTTCAAAGTGAGCCAAGGTAATCGATGCAAAGCTATGTCCAGTCATGATTGTGTGTGATAAATTCAGATGAGCATCAGGCAAGGCTAGTGAGTTATGCATAAAATTTGAGGACAAGATGAGGGAAAGTATACGACCACCTTAAAGTATCAATTAGCCGACTCAAATGCAAGAGAGAATAGTAGTTGTGATTTATGGCTAAATTGTTAGATAACTCTTTTATGTTAACTGCCCTAACTACATTAGAGTACGGGTGAAGGAGATAAGTGACACTTTTGTACTAGTTTTAGTCTATTGCATCGACCACGCTATTGTCTTTTAACAATTGAAATTCTGATGAAAATGTCTGATCACCGCAGTCTATCAATTCGTTCGTTCTTATAAAATACTTCTCTCTTTCATTCCGTTCGAAATTCCTAAATAATTATTACAATTTCAACGAATTCAAATATCGAAATTATTGACAAGAATCTGAACTCTGCAGCTAAATTATTTGCCGTAGGCCTATAAGTGACACATCGAAAAGAGCAGTTACATCTCCAAACGTAAATTTGATAAAATAATTGGTCTTATGAATCTCTTACATCCATCAACTCTTTCTCGGACTCGAGGGCAGTTACATATTGCCCCTACACAGACGTCAATTGACTAACACTACAAAGCATACAAAGATCTGCGCTAGGATCTGTAGCTTCCAAATCAAATGGAAGCTTAATGCAACTTGGCTCATAGACAGCAAATAATATTTCGTAGACGATGTTTGGATTATAACTTTATATGTTTAAAACTGTGCGTGAACTCTTATTAAAGTGGGACCTAAGCAGTTATTGGGCAATACCCATGATAAAGGAAGGAATGGGAATTATGAAGAAACTGTTAAATCACCACTATTGATTAATTCATTCGTTTTTTGCCCCGGGTTATCGAATGCCTCACTCGTTTTTTCTGTTCGAAGTTTCTAAAAAAATTAATATAATTTCAAACATGTTTCTGCAATAAATAAACATATCAAAATTGACGAGAATTTGTACTGTGCAGCTTTATAACCGCAGAAGTGACATAACGAAAACACAACGATTACATATCAATAAAGCTAAATGCTGAAGTGTTGATCTTCTGAAGTCCTGTATCAATTCCGATCGTTCATTCATTCTTTCATTATTGCCACTTTACAGATGTCAACTGACCAACACTATTATGGAGCACACGCGCTGATTTTCGCTATAAACCTAATCTCGTGTTCCGACTTCACTTAAGCAGCGCTCATCAACAAGCTGGTGCTCTGCGCGTGGCTTTCGGGTGTCCGGGCAATATGCCGCATGACAGTTTGCCGCGGACAGTACGCGGCGGACAATTCGCCGTAGTGGCGCTTTAGAAGTTTGAGAAGTTTGAGGATTGCAATTACGATGCTGTAAGTAAAATGAATCTGTTTATGTGTAGCTAGGTTGATTAAAGAATTAGTCTTTTAACCTGACTCAAAACGCAAAATAAGAGGTTAGTACACTAGTGCTTAGAAATGCCGGGTTTCACTACAATCGAACAGAGACAAAGGATTCACCAACAAATGGTTGACGACAAATTGTTACGGCTCACGGACAAAGCGTTCACGCCCACGTCTGGCGTGAATTACAGGCGACACTATCAAAGGCATTCATTGCCAGTCCCATGGCTGGAGAAACGATGAGAGCGACGCTAATGATCTTGATATCAAACAGCGTCGTTGAACTTCAACTACTTAGCACAGCACCGTAGCAAAGCAATTGTAGGCTACACACAGTCGGCAATTAGCGACATACATGTAGATTCTCGAACATACAGAAATGAAATCGTGCTTTCTGGATTACAATCTTTAACCACATTTAATAAATTAAATACGTTGCCAATTTCCTATGTCAACATCAGTCAATCGATCAATTTCTTTATTTGCAGCCACAATAAACAATTTGCACAAGATGAAATAAAGAACATTGCTTATAAAACAAAAGGCTACAAAGGGAGCCCTGAAAAAGATCGAAATCCCGCTAGAAGGGACATCTGAGTAGCTTAATTCTGCCTACCAATAGTACAGAAAAATGGCCGTGTTGCACTGCTTCTGTTCTAGGCGGACTTAGAAATCAAAAACCTCTCAGAAACAAAGAGAATTATTAAATAGTTAACTACTAGAAAACGACTTAACTGTGGTGGAGGTGTGCCCTGGCTATGAGTGGGGAACCAAAGGCTCCAGTGATACCATCTGCCCCGCCATAGACCGACTCCTGTGGGTATCTGACATGGCCATCGAGTCATACCAATTATTAGAATGGATGGCATTTTATTTTTAAATGAATGAATATTAGTAGTAGAACATATTTCCAGCGTAGCAGCGTTCCAGGTCAGCGGACCTAAAAATTTTAGACTACATTTACGGGTTTGTCCATGCTCAAAATTTTAGGTATGTGGTCTCGAGACCAAGCAAATTGCGGTCTTGGTCTCGAACGTTCGGTCTTGGTTTCTGTCTTGGTCTCGAATGCGTCGGTCTTGGTTATAAAGGAACGGTCTTGGGATTGGTTTCCAATATAAATTAGCGTTCTTGGTCATTTGCCGTATCAGATCAATTTTTCGATATTTGTCGGTTATTTTCGATTATTAGAGACACTGGATGTTTAGGCTTTACGCGATTGTTATCGATTTATGGCATGCTGACTAAATTAATAGATCTTTTTATGCATGTTATTGTGGGCAGAAAAAATGCATTTGCAACCGAGCCACCATTTCAAAATTTGCCTTAACAAATTTCACGATTTTGGAACAATCTAATATTTATATTGTCGGCCACGTATAGACACTGTTAACCTACAATTCCGAGGTCCGTGGTACAAAAGTAGGCCTACACCATTCATTACCTATCGTATGTATGATGTTGATGATGAGTGTTCTGCCCGAAGGCAGGTTCATTCGTATACTGTAAGCAATTTAGAGTGTGATATTCTATTGCTGATGCCAAGGGCTGAACCCGCAAAGTTAAGAGTGGCTGGTAACACTGTTTTCTGGACCATTATTAAGATTAGTATTCTTCAGCTATAAAATTAATGCTTTAAGCGTTATACCGTTTTAGCATCTTAATAAATTGAATTGTTTATAAAACAGAGTATAGGCCTTGGTCTTGGTCTTGGTCTCGGACCATCGGTCTCGTTCTTGGTCTTGATCTCGGACCACTCAGTCTCGGTCTTGGTCTTGGTCTCGGACCTCTCGGTTTGGGTCTCGGGCTTAGTCTTGAGTTTTTGGTCTTGTGCCCAACACTGGCTCTAATAGGGCGGTAAGCGTGGGAATTCCTGGTGGAGTTGGCATTGATGTCTCAGACCATGGTGAAATAATATTATAACACCGATGGGAGGTAACCGTGCTCATAATCCTAAATGGGTCTCCTGTGCATCTTTACTCTTATTTCGCCTCAACTCCAATTTCTTAACTGATTGTCTTTTATCATTTTTTGGCTGTGAAATTTTGTTTTTAATTGTTTGGCCAAATAAATTTATTTGATTGATTTTGAACCAGTGAAACAATAATTTTCTAATTAAATATTTCGCAGCTTTTATATTCGATTTAATGTAGGCTACAATAACAAAAGGAAGTCATTTGACAGAGACGACTTCCGGCAAATTGACATGTTATTGCGATGCTAATGAAATTTGCAAACGTAATCGTAATTGTAATTTAGAAACTTTTAAGGCCCCACTTCAACAACAACACTGCAGAGAGCACCCGCTTATTCATGAACGCTAAACATAGACCTATATTGTGTTTCAAACATGGCACACTTTATTTTTGAAAAAATAAAATGAAATTGATTGATTTATCTTTCCGTTCAGGGTACAAAATTTAACGATCTTTATATTTATTCATCCAACTCGAGAGTATGCATATCGAACTTTGAAATCAATCGGATATCAAAGCATATAAAATTCGTTAGCTTTTGTTGGACTCCTTATCTCTACTCGTTCAGCTGCGTTGTCTTCCGGTTTGCTTCAATTAGGTCTTCTCGGCGCCTCCTTCTATCTAATATTGCAAGTACACACCTGTCCGACCAATCATAATGGCTCTAATCCTTGTGCCTCAACTAATTATTGTGGCTCATCCTTACACGTTCTTCAGTTTTTCCACATTGTGCTTCAGGTGTGGATTCTATATAGGCCTATAATGCAGAATTCCAACTGAGGTCTAAACCAGCGATTTGTACAACCTCCGTATTATGTCCTTTTCTCTTGCGACGGGTGTTTTTATTATCAATCCTAAAGTTGATATTATCTTTATTTGCTGCTTCAGCACTGGTATTCAAACATGTAGTAGAGTATCACAGCTTTTGAACACAAGTTGGGGCCAACGCCTACAACGGCTTCTGGAGAAAACGATTACTTCAGATCATTTTGACACACGATCGCAATATGAGGAAAACTTGCAAATAAGCAAAATGTTTCAATCCAGGCTCATTTTGTTGACACTATTGTCATCTATATTTCTAAGGCAACAGAGCAAATTAGCCAAAAACCAATTGATATTGATTGAAATTGATTGATTTATCTTTCCATCATTTATTTACTTAAGGAATTTTCTCCCATCCTTCCATCCATTCATTCATTTATTCGTCCAATCACCTTTCCATCAATCCATCCATATATAACAGAGTAGAAAGTGCAAAACAGTTATGTCAGAGTTGATATGACAAGGCAGGAAAGAAGAGTAACGATTTGGAGGAAGAGATTTTACACTCGTGTTCCACTCATGTTGGATTAGCCAGACTGTGAGTCATTTTGGCGTAGGGATACATGCTAAACTTAGAGATTGGAGTGGTTGTGAATCCTGGAGAGAGAGAGAGAGAGAGAGACAGACAGAGAGAGAGAGAGAGAGAGAGAGAGAGGGATAGTGAGAGCGGAGGAATCTGGCCTTTAGTACTCAATGAGTAGACAATTTAACCAAGCGAGTATAGTCCCCAAACAGCTAACACCTTTCACTCAGCTAGACGATGCAGTAGTAGTCATATTAACAGGTTCACTGTAATGTATCTCTATGCTAAATTAGAGGAGAAACAGCCTATGTGATAAATCCATCCATTTATCAATTTATCCATGCAATCGACTATCCGCCAACCAAAGCCCCGATGCATCTCATCCTTGTGTTTAAGGCTGTTCATGTAGAGTCGTGCTTTCGCTATCGTTATGAGTTGTGCGTGTTATAAGGAACTACAGTGTATACTGCCATATCTGCTTGTCTTTGTAGTAAGCTGCTGACAAGACTGGCTCAGTTTTGAACCAAAGCGAAAGTCTCACAGGTGACAAAGCAGACAATTGGTGGCAGTGGACGATTTGCATCTGCCGATTACTTCAGAGTTTATGTTGCGCTAACTTGACGATTTTAAGTAGAAAACGCATTTCAAAGTAGTGTTCTAAAACGTCTTTGGACCGGTAAACGTTTAGTCTATAAGAATATTTTTGTAATTAATTATCTGTTAATTATTCTATAATGGGTATAACGTTTCTAACGCCTACATAGGTTTCAATTATTAATATACATAAAAAAATTTTCCCCGATATAAATTATCACTTAATTTGATATAGCTAAGATAGGGTTAGGATTAATTTTCAAGAATTACATTTTTAAAAATATATCTTATGTGTAAGTTTTTCAATGATAAATCGTCTTTTTGGACCTTAGAGTGTGAACATACCTTAAATGATCCAATGGATTTTATAAATGTTTTGCAGGTGATAATAACCTTCATACAAATCAATAAAATGGAATCACTTCTGCATTGGGCTGACTATTTGATTCTTGTCGGATTCCTGGTCATCTCTCTGGCCATCGGAATCTACCATTCGCTGACAGGAGGTCGACAGAAAACGACCGCTGAGTTCATAATGGGTAATAGACGACTCAAAGTCATGCCAACGGCCATTTCTTTGCTCATGACCTACCGATCGGCCATCTTACTGATCGGCATGCCGGTTGAAATATACGGCTATGGAATCCAGTACATCATCTTCATCATCCTGTCTGCAATTGCTGCTTTGGTCTTTATCGTGTTCATCATTGTTCCGTGGTTCTACCCACTCAACTTGGTCAGCGTCTACGATGTAAGCTGGCTGTTCTTTCATAACAGTAATACCGTATCATGTCGAAAGTATACATTTCAACGTAGATATCGAACTACATTGAGCTTCTTCAACATGTTAATGTGTCTGCTCACTTGCAGTGAGTTGTCGTTCGTTGGTTCAAAGCCTTATTTCATACGAAAAAATTTTTTACTAGAGGCTTTTGTTGAATAAATTCATGTCGACTTTGACATTATGCTCTCTTGCCCACGTCGATCAGAAATTCTGGTTGGAAAAGAGAGATTTGAAATTGAACTGTTGTCATATAGAGGAGTTCCTTATTTAAGGAGTTTTTGGTAAGCATTTAACGTCTTCTTTCTTTTCAAATAATGAAGAATGGTTGAGAAGAAAAGCAGGTTTCATGATCCGTATAGTTTTGTCGTAGTTAATGCCTCGAGAAGGGTTAGGCAGTGTTAGATTGCACGAATGTTCGGTTTGAGAGGACTGGAAATGTTATGCTTCAGTTTAAAAGGTGAAGAGACGTGTGAGGTGGTGAAGTTATGTTCACGTTTTAATTTTGCTCAGATGTTTTGTTTGATAAAGAATCAGTTAATGAGGGATGAAGGGAGGATACATGTCTAAGTGAAGAATGATGCACAGGTAATATTTTTGGATAGAGCCAAGACATCTTGCTTTCTTGGGAGTTTTCACGACGGTCTTCTTATTCATATGGCTCTACTGTGCCAATGTGCAAGTTGTTGTAAGTTATTCAATTTTGCAAACTTCCAAAGTCATGTTAAAGTCGCGCTAAAAACGGTAACACAAAACGCTATCAGACTTACCTTCACCAAACCCTGCCTTAATATGTTTTAGTTCAGTAAAGGATTAAACAATACTGCAACCACGGGTGTACTTGTCCGGCGATAATAAATTAAGTAATGGTTTTCGTTTAATTTCAAACTGACAAATCGCAGTATGATTATTGGTATGATTAAATACAGTTTGGACGAATGATGACAAGTTATTGCAGGAGTCAAATTTAGCTGTCGGCAGGCAGTCATTCTAGACGTCGATTACGCAATACATATAATTTAACTAAAACCGCCGCTGATTAGCAAATGAAGGACCAATCAGCCTTAGGGGGGATACTGGAATCGAACTCTTTTCCTGAGCTCTGCGCTCTGTGTGTTGTCTGTTTCTCTACGAGGCTACGGCCTCCAAGGATCAAAGTGTATAGGAATTTAGAGCATGTTATATTTTGACAGAGTTAGTCTGCAGAATGTAGATACATGTCTGCGCATGTTTTAGTACCTTGAAATGCGATATATGTCGAAGAGTATCAGGATATTTGGTGCTTCAATTGGAATTTCAACAGGGGTGAGCAACAATATTTTCTTTTCTATACGACTGGTTTACGTTTACGACACTTCGTAAATAAACTTGTGGTCGGGTTACATCTGTAATTGGCAACAACTTGACATGATACATTCACCTAAGAGGTCAATGTAGGGTCATGGTAACATGTGTTGCAGGAAGCGAGGTTACAGAATAGAAAAACCTGCTGTAGACCTACTAACTACTCAATTAAATGTAAAGTAAGATGACATGGGTGCTCATTATTATTAATTCGTAACTGAAATGTACGAATCGATAGAAAGTTCAGCATCTTTGAAAAGATTAATTATTCAAGCAGGCCATCTAGAGATGAAATTTTCGATTGGCGAAGATCTTAACCTTAATTTAATTTACACAACTGAATAAAAACTATGATCAATGAATCGACAGAATGCTCAGTTTAATAGCCTTTCGAAGAGCAATTGATCATCAAATTGCAAGCATCGTTCGTCAATGCTGTGCAATTTGAAGCTTTAAGATGGACATAAATGACGAAAGATAGATGGTAAACTGTCTCATGCACTTTGTTCTCAGGTTATGATCATGGGAGTGGCAATGTATGCACCATCAGTGGCTCTTGAATCTGGTATATATATAATATTATATATATATATATATATATATATGATGTGACATTACTATGCCATTTCTTTACGGTCTTTTCATTTTCTCGTTTGCTGTCGTTGTTATTAAATATTTCTACTTACTGTCATATTAATGTTATCATTTACTAATATTCTATTATCTCTTTCAATTTATCTTTCTCTGTCATTTTTACTTTCCGTGTTGCTGTCGTTTTTCTAACCATCATCGATGTGAGACACCACTTTCACCACCAGACCATACCTCACTGGCACCACTCCTCCATCGTTATCATAAATGAGTACTTCATCACCAGCGAAATATTGTCATCAGTGTCGAAAAGTATGAAAATAGTAACCTGTGAAATTAATATAGAAAGAAAACGAAATTATAGATATTTCATCTCTTTGTTCCTCTGTTAGCTACTGGTTTACCACTTTCTCTTTCAATATCAGCTATGGCCATTATCACGGTGACATATACGGCTCTGGTAAGTAGATCAACTAAGGTGACATAACGAGTTAAGGATGCCTAAGAGATTACAGCTAAACGATTAGATCAAGGATTGATCTACTAACTTATTATTCATTGCTGGAATATTTGATAGTAGAACGTATTATTAATTAGTAACTGAAGAAAAAAAAAGTACGAATCGATAGAAAGTTTAGCAGACTTTGAAGAGATTAATTATTCAAGCAAACCATCTAGAGATAAAATGTGAGTAAAACATATGTAAATTTAATATCACTATCATGAATTACCTATGCTAATTCTTCGCTATAGTTCACAAACATCTGTAAAAAATAAAAGGAAAATTATGCTGGGCAGACAGCAGTTACATGCGTATATGATGCAAACGGATAAGTTGCTATTAATGTATAAAGGGTGTGTTGTGCTCTAGGGTGGAATGCGAGCTGTGATATGGACGGACGTCTTTCAGTTTCTCGTAATGATTGGTGGAATGGTTCCGATCATAGTTAAGGTATCTTATCAAACGATGTCATGACTATTTTATTGTTACTCTGACGCTGTCGTCGATTATGTTTATGCGGTTTTGCGTTATATGTTTTGTTATAATAACGTGTATCTGAGAATCTGAGTAAGATGTAGATTTCTTTTTCTCTTTTGAAGGGATTGATGTTGGTGGGAGGAATTACAAACGTTTTCAGACTGGCTGAAAAAGAAGGTCGACTCGTCTATGCTAAGTAATAATAATCATCTTCAACATCACCACCATTACGCCCACCCAATTAACAACTAGCCATCATTCACTAGAAACTACCCGCCAGACACCAATGAACCGGCACGAACGACCAGACGCCAGAGACCAGTCACTATCCGTCGAACACCAACCGCCACCTTGACCGCAGCCACCCTTAGCCACCGCATGACCATCTCTACCATAACCACCACCTTTACCACCACCACCTTCATCGTCATCAATGCTGCTGTTCCCGTCGAAACTATTTGGTCCTCGATATCTGCCATAGATAATAGAAACTCGTGGAAATAATTTTGAATACTTAGCCTCAGATGTTGTTCCGCTTTCATACGTCTTACTAAATTTGACGAATTAAATTTTATAGGCTTTTTTCCATCGCAGACATATTGTTATTGATTGATATTTCTTAATATTCATAACTAATTTGTTCCCTTATTAGTTAGGCCTAAACAGGAAGCGATATCTTTCGATTGTCCAATTATCTTTAGGTAATACTCTACCTCCTAAGCGTTGTCGCATATCGTTCGACAACATTAACAAATCGTTGATCTTGATTGTCATGTTACTTTGACAGTGTTAGCTTCGACCCGCGAGAGCGCTACACCGTCTGGTCTATCATGATGGGAATGGGAATGTTCTGGATTAATGCCTTTGGCCTGACCCAATCAGCCGTTCAAAGATACTGCGCAGTCGATAGGCTATCCAAAGCAAAGACGTGAGTCACTCTCTGTTTTTGTCATCTAACGGTAACCCATCAAGTAATGAATAACTTAACTTCAGAATTTACGCCTCAACCAAACCAGGCAGAGTCTTAATTGCCTTCTCAATGATGCCCTTCTCGATCTGGAATGGCCATTAGCGCTTCGCTATGATACATGAAACTAAGTCACTTCATCTTCCTCTCATTTATTTTTTGGCCGTGTTGGGCTAGGAAGCTATGCAAATTCTCATAATGAATGAATAATGCTTGCCGGATATGAAAATAAGCCTCGAATGTGAATACAAATTCAAATAACGGTTTTCGAAGAAGTTGCTCCCCTCCTCCTCCTCCTCCTCGTCATCGTCGTCAGACTGCGTGAGAGTTATTCTCACCATTTTATCATCGTAATCACAGCGATCATCAGCAATATGTCATCGTCATCTTTAACATCGACTTCTTTCTTTCACTTCAACATCATCTTCGTCACTAAGCTTCCATTTGCAGTCGTGATTCATACATAAATACTTCAGCGGTGCTTTCTTTCTACTATTGCCGTTCTAAGAGAACCGATCGTATCTTGCTTTTCAGAACGTTGCTGCTGATTATTTCTCCTATGATTCTATTTGATGTAATGGTTGGCATAATTGGACTGCTCATCTTGGCTTACTACTCGAGCACCCAGTGCGATCCTTTGGCCAACAAAGACATTCCAAGTCCTAACATGGTCTGACAATTCTTTCTAGACACTGACATTGCTGTTCTTCAGGGTTGCTATTGTGCTGCTAGATTTAGAGTAGACTCTCGCATTTCTCATCTAGCATGAGATTAGGTTAAAATTAGCTTATGCATTAGCAATATTTCAACTTGTTTAGTGCATAGTACAGGTAGGTGTATTACTGTTGCAAATCATGACTATTAAACGTACTATGCAAAAGGAGTCAAGAGAAGCCAATGGCATATATTTGTCTTGGACACATTTATTTGCTAAGTATTCAACACTTGCGAGTAGAAGTATGAGTTTAGATGGTAGGAGTATTGAACAGAAGACATCAGATCATCACGAAGATGAATTATCTGTACATTGCTTCACTAAATCACATACATTTATAAAACCGTAATGGCAACATTATGCTCGGTATGCACGCCTATAGAAATGCTTCATTAAAGTTTATCTCCTTAGACTATGAAACTATATAATATCAGAAATTGATGTTTATCCTATGTTTGCAGTTGCTTCCTTACTTCGCTGTGAACATTTTCGCCGATTCACCTGGTTTTGCGGGACTCTTTCTCGCCACACTTTATGGAGGAACTTTGAGGTACCGACAGTCATTAACTAGTCTACCTGGTTAATTATTATCCTCTAAAAATAACCCTAAGCTCGAGACATATACAATGCAAACAAGGTTCAGTGATTCAAACTTCAAAGGATTTGCTAAGCGCATAAATGGATTGGACCACTAGGCTCGTAATTTGAATCGTATTAGCTTGAGCCTTTCTCTTGGTGTTTACTAGGGACAAAGTGCTATTGCTCAGCGTCATTGATGCTATTGTGGTCATGGATAGGCTGTGCATTTGTACACCTACAAGGAAAGGCAATATTTGATATAGTCGTAATATATTTTTGAACGCTTCAATTTCTAACATGTCCGTTACTTATCGTAAAATGACAATTCCGCATCATCTCACGCTTCAATACGCTTTCATTTACTCTCCTTTGCAACCACCTCACTCAGTCTTCATTTGGTTCTTGTGTGCTTCCATCGTCTAGTACTCTGTCTTCGATTCTGAGTGGTTCAGCAGCAAACTTTTGGGAGGACGTTCTGAAATGGAAATTAAACCACCTACCAGAAACAACAAAGGTTTTTATCAACAAGCTCTTAGGTAACTACATTCGGATGTCCTATAACTCTGCTTCACGTGGTAATTATTCCCGTATTCAACCAGTTTGTCAGCGCTCGTGAATAAGTTGGTGTCCTGCGCTTTTCTTTCAAGTGGCGCTTTAGAAATTTGGAGATTACTATTGCAATTATACTCCATGCTTCGATGCTTGTCATTCTACTGGATCATCTGTTTAGTTGGAACGTTCTTTGCCAATTAAGCCGTGGTCTCTTTAACACAACCACACACATATCTTATAACCATTTTTTAGGGATGTATAATTATACATGCGGTAAATAAGGCTATGGTCCTTAGCACAGTTCAGGATATGCAATATAGCGACCACTAAATTTCAGCGTAGGTTATGCGTCCACAGAGCAAAGAGATATTTCTTACTTAGTTGAAACATATGTTTATTTGAAGAAATGATGCTCTTATTGTCAATTGCATTTTTCATGGAGATTGTTGTGTTTCTGTAACTACAACTATTGCAGCATCGTTGGTAGCAAACGTGTGCATGGAAACTGGATGCTTGATCTTGGACATGACTGTCAAGTAGATTAATAATTGTTCACAGTGTCTTTGCGTTCCAGTTGTGTTTTTTGAAGTTTTATCCACTGGAGTGGCTTTCCTGTCGGCTTCTCTTCCAGGTCCAATCATACAGGTATACCATTCGTGGGCTATTTAGCAGGTTCAAATGGCTTTTAGATTTTGCACTGTAGCGGGTTCCACTCTCGCCACTCCTTCTTCTTGATGACGAAAGTACCCGTTAGTTCTTTCCTCTATCACCAAGGTCAGCAACACGACATACTTGATGGTTTTAATATGTATATTTAATTAAATATATATAAACACCACTCATCCTATCTACACTTACTGGAGTTATTAGTGTCCTTTTGAAATGTTTCCCTGGTTTACGTTGGAGACGGGGTTCCCAACTACGTTGATTACCCTTATCGTCAGAATGACCTAACGTCTCCCCAGTTCCGAAACAAGTCCCTGTTCCTTTGCTTGCTACGCTATATCAATCCTTCTAGAGGCGATTTCCTTCGCCATTCCAAACGCAAAACTCGTATCTCTATTGGACGACAAATCGCATGCTGAAACTATTCCTAAACCAGGTTGGTCGGATCTTGATGTTCCTAGCATAACGTCAATCACTAAGGGCGTACAGCTAATGTTTGACTAGCGGCTGTATGGCTGGGCTTGGTCAGTGTCGTAGACGAGCAACAGGTCCTAGGGATCGAATTTCATTATTATCATTATACCGCCTAGTGGGTTGCGCCATTCGTATCAGAATTGTCTCCTATTCATGATCCGTGTCAACCAGCCGGTCCAGACCAAATCTTCAACTGATTCATGAATTTCTTGTCTGTGGGTCGTAGAGATGGAAGGGGTAAGCGGTTCTGACTTCTGCCACCCGGTGCCGGGTTTCGTTGTTTGACACCCCGTTGATCTTTGCATAATTCTCGCCGTGTGTATTGAGGCCGTCTGCTTCAGGCGAAACCCATTGATGTCTCCCATCTCATGTGTCAGGTAGACACATCTTCATCCGTAGTCCTTCTACGCCTCTGCTGTCGGTCGATGACTGTTATATAGCGCCATCATCCAGAGTGTCACGCGTGACATTCCCTCCAACCTTCAGCTAAAATATCATCGGCGTTCTTCCTCCGTTGTTCGTTCCTTCCGTTCATCGTCAGCTCGTCAAACAGAGTTTACTGCATTTAATATCCGACATGGTAGGTGTACAAATGAATGCGTTGAAACTCTCCTGTATTTGTTACTGATGAATGTGTTAGGCTACTTCTAATGTTTGTACGTTAATAGGTATTTTTCGCATTGTCCAGTTCTGTCTGTGGTCCCCTTATGGCTTTCTTTGTTCTCGGCGCTGTTTCCAGACATGCCAATTGGAAGGTCAGTATGTCTGTCATGCTATGATAACTAGGCTACAGAAACTTCTGAAACGGAGTTATTGTTGCCATACAATTACAGTGCACCCCACTGTGCCACCACTGGTCACTTGCTCGCTATGTATAGCTTTGCTAGCTGATGTATTTTATTCGTTAGTAATGACATTTTGAAGACAATTTTTATGAAATCTGAGTAGATATCTTGAAGGGGCGCTATATGATTCTTTTATAATGAACGAATGAGTGAATGCGGTAGGCTAAAGTGTAGTAAAGTACAGTATCGTAATGCAATGGACTGTAAAACACTGTACTAGTCTGCTCCAAAGAACTGTAATTTGTTATTCGTTAATTCATTAGGAGAATTTGTGTAGGCCTATAGCACCTCTTCAAGGCGACTACTCAGAGGCGCTCAAACCTCAGCGCGGCCAAATAAAACAGTCTTAAGATGATAGCGGAATGCCTGAGAAGGGATTCTAGGAAGGGAGCGAAGCGTAAAATGGGAGCCATTCGAAATCGAGGGGTCTACCACTGAGAAGACGCGGCTCTGCCTGGTGGCGGTGCGAACATGAGAAACACAGAGGAGACCCTGTTCAACCGATCGAAGGGAGCACGTACCCCGAGCACTAAGGGTGGGGCTGCAAAGTTCGATCAGGCAGGGAGGAACGAGGGCTAGCAGGCATAGCCAGACTAGGGCAGCTATTCGATACTTGATTCGCTGCCTGAGGGGAGCCAGTGGAGGACGTCGCACATATAGATGTGGTCGAATTTGGGTACGTGACCAATGAGCCTGGCCTTAGAGCACAGGATGCTAGCCAGGCAGTTCTTACGAGCCTTATTGTGGCCAGATTAATATTATTCTTGTTGGTAATAATGACGTTGTTTCGAAATTTTCCTGTGTAAATTGCAACCCAAATTTATTTATTTCGTTGTTTCGACCTGTAAGCCTTCATTACAGACCATCTGGATACTGACCTGACCATAGTTTCGATTTGTGTGCCGTTATTTAACATCCAGTGAATAGAAAGGTGTTTTATGTCGTGCTAGGCATTGGCCTTATTTGGACAGGTTCGGTTGAAAATGGGTGACATTTTTTCCTTTTCAGGGAACGCTAGTAGGAGGCATTGTGGGTGTGCTTCTTAGCCTCTGGTTGAGCATTGGGTCTATGGCGGTCAGCAACATACACCCTCCTCTACCTCCAGTATCAGTGGAGCATTGTTCCGTAGGAAATGGTAACTCTACGTTCATCGCCTCCTCACTGAAATACAAAAACGATACGTACGATGGAATTTGGGTCAACAGCATGCGGATCCAAACAACTAATTTCCCCTCAAAAGCTGTTAACCAAGTGGTAAGTTGCCACAGTCTACCAAAATACCTTGTTGTGGCATGGTATTGCATTTCGAATATAATACATTACTGTCGCTACATTGCATCTCATTTTCTCACGGAAGATGCCTACGCCCATTTACGCTGTAAAGTATGAAAACCCGTCGCATTAGGTTGATTCAACGCACGTTACTCACGACGTTGTACAATTGTAAATTCAACGTTTCTTTTTTTTACCCAGACTCAACTTCGAGGTCTGGAGAACTTCTATGCCATATCCCACCTGTGGTTTTTGCCGATTGGAGTGATTGCTACCACAGTCGTCGGATTAATAGCATCGTTGATCATGAGTAAGTGCACTTCTAATCTAATCTGCTTTGTATCCTTCAGTTGTTCTAGTGTGACCTGCAGTAGTCTCTGACCCAATCGCAGCTTCTGTTGTTCCTTGGTCGATTGGTTTAAGCGCTCGGTCTGTAACAGTTACACGCACATGTGGAGTATGGATGCGAACATCACCCGATACAGTTGCTGTTTTTGCACAAATAAATATAAGGACCTTGAACAAGTCCGTCACTGTTCTGTCCAATGATCGGTTTGCTTCTGGGCCTTGAATGAAGAGTAATATCATATGTAGGTGTAGGTCTGCTGCACTACACAGCTTAGAAATCATGCGAATGTATTCTATTCAATTTAGGTCCAGTTTGATGCAATCCGCTCGAATCTAATGCGATTGAAGTGCAAACGGTGAATTATTGAAATCATGAGGCATTTACTTGCAACACATAGACCGTTTCACCTAAGCTTTGGGTCTGTTTTGCCTATTAAACAGGAGATAGAGACTTGGAGGCGAAGGTGGATGAACGTCTTCTTATGAGGTTCCAAGGCTGGAGATGGTCGAATGAGAGTGAAAAGCAGGAACACGTCGAAGATGAGAATAAAGCATCGACACAGGAAACTGAAGTAGGCGCTATATAAAAGTGTGCGGTATATAAATGTGACGTCCATCATCTGTACCTTTACCTTCTCTTCCACCTCGTCGTCGTCCTCCTCCTTCGCCTCATCATCCTATTTTTAGTCATAATTATCAACAAAAACAATATTGATCGTTAGTATAAGACAATCTTCTTTTAGTTCTATGTTCCACCATAAGTTCTAGTTTAAAGCAGAACATCTTAGTGCGACTTTGGCCACTATCATCTAACGGCAGGAAACACGCATTAACATGTAACGAAGTGGACGTTATTTTTGGCTCTTGGATTCAGCTTTTAATAAATTCTTCTTCCCCCTTTAAAATTTTATATCATTTCATTTTCATCCATCTCCCTTTTGTTCTGCTCCTACTTCCATTGTCGTTCTAATTGCGTACAAAAATGAAGTTTTTCCTCTCTTGACCAACAGGGAATATTCGTTCCTCCGGAAACTCAGCTTAACGTTTTCACTTTCAGGATCTAGTGCAACACGAAGATGTTTTTCTCAATAGCGTAGAAATGAAGGTCTCGAATAAATCTGAAAACGGGTCTGAGAATGGAAGGCAAAGTGGAAAAGAAACAGAAAGTGAATTTGCTACAAAAGAATTCATTGGAAAATCGTTCTGTGCCTTGGGCACTGGCTTAGATTTGACGACAATCGAAACAACGAAACCAATTCCGTAGTTTCAGTATAAACGTAGTATATTGTGTTCACACCGTTAAGCTGATTGATAACAATATTATATCGGTCAAAAATGTGAGGCTCTTATCGCATATGATCCTAACACTGCATGCGAACAGGAGAAGAGTGAGTTTCGGGAGAAGTGGGATCTGTTTGAAAAAGATTTGAAAGTTGAAGCAAGTTTCATTTTTTTATTTTCACACCACAGTCACAATAAATGCGTACTTGGTATATCGTTCCATTCGTATGCAAAGCCATCCATCCGAAGCATTCAGATACGTGCATATCCATACTCCTCTGCCTTTCGTCTCTGTTAAATAGTTTCAAACAACAATCTTTGAAATGTTTTGATTTAGGATAATAACTTCAAAGTTGTGCATCTGGATTACATGTTGTTGGACAATTTGTGAAAGAATAAAGAAAAATGCATCGATTAATCTATTCTGTTCAGGGTAAAAATTTAGCGACCTTTATATTCCCTCATCCAGGCGTGTCGGCAGACATATCATCAGACCTTGAAATCGACCGGATATCAACGCATCTATAATTCTCTAGCTTTTGTTCAAACTCGTTAACTCTGCTCGGCTTGGCTTCCTCTTTTATTCAGATAGGATCTAGTTTATCTGGCAAGTCTAGCCTAGAACCCTTCCAGTCATCATTGATGACCCATGACTTCAATTTCTTGCAATCTGAGTATGGTAAAAATCTTATCCCGAGAATCCAATTTACGAATCTAAAGTTGTCCCGTTGACCATGATGACCCTGGATATTGGATTGGGCGAAAAACTCGCTCATTTGGAAATTGGCAATACTAAATTAGTTTCGGCTGTTGATTGCAATGTGTCAACCAACTGATCTCACAATAAACGAGTGTCAGGCCTACACTGACCTAATCCTTCAAAATGGAAGCTCCGAGAATGAGTGATGAACGCTGTTGCAATGGTCATGTTACCAGCCTAAAGATGATGGAAAGATTTATTTGCATGAGATTTTACTGTATATTGTACAAACTATTAGGCCTACTTTATAGTGTATACTTTAAAAGCGTCCTGCATATCTCATTGCTATGGAGTAATTAGGATAAGATGACTTTTATCAAGTAAATTTGTGCCCCCATTTAAAAAAATTTCTTGACGGACAAAATTCAAAAAGTGGGAGAAAATATATGTGTGCGCTTTACGCTGTTTTGGAGGAAATTATGCCCCCCACTTTTCAGAACCTTGTTAAACCTCTATTAAGAACCTATCCGATTGCACTGCCTTTTTACCCGTGATAGTCTTGTCGACTTCCTTTAGATCTTCCCTGCGCCTCCTTTTCTCTAATGACCTCACGTTTCATCGTGACTCAAATTCTTTCTTGTTACTAATTTTTGTAGGTGAACTTTACCATAATCTAGATGCAGCATTCCAACTGTTGCTCAACCAGTTATTTGTACAACATCCGTATTATATTCTTTTCTCTTGTGACTGGTGTTTTTATTTTAGTACCTAAAGTTGTGTTAGCTTGTTGACTGTTTGAGCACTGGTGATCATTAAAAACATGTACCCCAGTATCGCCGTTTGTTATAACCTAATTGGTAGCCAACACGAGCAACAGCTTTTGAAGAAAACGATTTTTCAAATCATTTTGATAGCCTTTTATTAAGAAAACTTGCAAATAAGTCAAATGTTTCAATCGAGGCTGATTATTATCTATATTTCTACGGCAGCGATGTTCCCTCTAATATTTTGGAGGCTGCGTGCCCAATAAATTTTGTATGTGCAACATTTCATAAATGGTTCACACTCTTGAGCGCAGGTCGAAACTCAATGAGATGATAGTTAACTTAATACCAAAATCTATAAGTCTGCGGTGATTATTCTGATATCCCAAGAAAAGGCCCTTGTCTAAAATGTGTTCAGAGCATATGGTGCCTACATAGCATATGCCTACAACGTAACTGTAATTAGCCTGCAATTTATTTGAACTTTTCTACTCTGCCCAGCTATGTATTGTGCGAACACTAAATACTTGTGTGCGCTGGCTCCGCGACCCGTGTGCGTGAGCAAGTGATCAGAGCTTAGAGGGAACACTGTACGGCAGTAGACCAATAATCAGTTGATATATCTATTTATTAGATTGAGAAATTAGCCCACATCCATCCACCCAAAGACTCACCCAGCCCACAAGCTTGCACTAGTAACAGCCATTCCATTTATCCAATTTATCCACCCATCCAATCATCTATCCGCCCATCAAAGCCCCATACATGTCATCTTATTCATGTGTTTAATGATACTCAAGCTGAGTTATGACATACGTCTTGAGTTTGTAATTACAACTAAAATTGAATGTCGCGTCAATCTAGTTGTCAACTGTGCTATAAAAAACATGTTTTTTTTATTGTTATCAGGATATTACATAGGCTTGCTTAGACTGTTGACGCCATGTTGACCTGTTGGTGTTCGTTGTCAGAACCATAGATATAAACAAGTTAAAATAAAAACGTGGGTTTTTCGGAACCCTCTTTTATGTGGTAGATGGCGCAATCTTTCCATTTCGTTAAGAGATTTTTTATTACATATCATTGATGATGTAAACTTGCCAGAGTGGAGCTTGTGAAGGAGGATTCGTTCAAGTGGTTAAACGACATTTAATTTGTTTCATTTTTTTCATTTTGTTCTAAATTTTTGAGTTATGTCCGTAAAAATTTGAAACATTGCATTGTCACGCAAGCGTTAAATGTGTGCAAAATTTCAATTCTGTAGGTCGATGGGGACATACCTAAAAAGAGTTGATAGAACCGTGACAAACTTTACGCAAGTCATGTGAAATAAAAGAGGGTAAAAACGAACAAAACTAAAAAGGTAAAGAACGGAGTTTTAATTAAAATAATAAAAAAACGGAGGAAAAACTTTTGTTCTTTGAGGCTGGAGTGAATCGCCTGACATGGGAGTAAAGTTCCTTTACTACGCCTCCTCTTCGGGAGCAGTTAACGCAGGCTCCCCTTGTTCAGCCGCAGAGCTAAACCGCCAGGCTATAATAGATCACAACCGTCGATGTTGCATACTTGTATACGAGGAGGAGCATAGAGGCCATTAAGACAAAATCAAATAGGACAAAAAGTGACAACAGAAAGAAATATTTAATGAACTTAAATGAACAAATAAAAAACGGAAAAGACGGTTATAAATATTACAAACGATAGAAACGAGATTTAAAAAAATGATTTTACATCTATATGAGGAACTATAATGTTATGTTTTGAAGTGATAATAAGTTGTAGATACAGCTGGCTTAGTTGAACCAAAGCGCAACTCAAACAATCGACCTGGCAGAGAGGTGAGAGTGGTTGAGTTGCTTGAAAATGCTCATAATTCTGTTTGGCACTCCTATTGCTGTTTCTACTATTACTTCCATTGATACCACGACTTTCTTACCATTACCACCGTACACCTACTACCACTACCTGTAGAGTCCAAATCAATTGATGTAGCTAACTTGGATCATGGCATAATATAATGTAGTACGGACGTTAGCAGGTAAGAGAAAAGATGCGCTCATCAGGTACTTTTGACGGTAGAGGGATTAAAGGACTGGAGAGATTTGATGATGGTTAGGATTCACAACATCTAAGCAAGTAGACCTATCTTGTGCTTCAGACTTATGGTCTTAATATTGTAAAAGGAATATTTAAAACAACAGTATCTTCGTACACTCGTACATTGTGTGACCCTGTTAACGCCTTATGAGATTACCTGACCTCAATAATTATTGATCCATTTAAGCGAAATGAATTGCCTGGATATCAATACAAAGAATTTGCGACCAATTATGACCGCGCATCTTGTTAAATCAGCGGATACATCAGAGGGTTGAGTTATCCGTTCAACAGACAAGAGATGGCTGCACGAGAATTCTTTGGCAGTTGCGGTTATAGTCGAACGGGACTGTCGTTTTAAAATTGTTCTGAACTCTTGTCTTTGAATTGCCATTTCCATTGGTAAGTGTCGTCTAACGGTTTTTAGTATCCTCCCTTCTGTCTTTGCTATTGTGCCAACGACGTTAGCTCAGTGACCTCACTTGATATTGCTGGGTTAGGGATAAAATTCATGATTTGCAATTTTTCAATTCATTTTTCGCGTGGAGTTTTCAACGCTAGATCGTCTTATTGCATATGAAATTCTGAGCACGCCTAACGTGATCCAATGGAGAGCATTACTGCTTTGCAGGTGATTACTTGCTTTAAAATCCTGAACAATGGAGTCGCATCTGAAATGGCCAGATTATCTGATCCTTGTCGGATTCCTGGTCATCTCTCTGTCCATCGGAATCTACCATTCGCTGACTGGAGGTCGTCAGAAGACAACCGCTGAGTTCATCATGGCCAATCGACGACTCAAGGTCATTCCGACGGCCATTTCTTTGCTCATGACCTACCGATCGTCCATCTTCTTGATAGGACTTACGGCTGAAATGTACAGTTACGGAATCCAGTACGTCATCTTCTTCATCCTGTCTTCAGTTGTTGCTTTGGTCATCATGGATTTCATTATTGTTCCGTGGCTTTACCCACTAAAGTTGGTCAGCGTCTACGATGTAAGTTCGCTCTTCTATTGTATGACTTCGACTGTATACATTTTAACGTAGATATCGAACTATATTGAGCTTCTTCGACCTGTTGATATGTCTGTTCACTTACGGTGAGTTGTTAATGTTTCTAAGAGAGGCTATTGTTGAATGATATTGTCGAATTTGGCATTGTGTACATTTTGTATCGCTGAGTCATAGAAGAGTTTCTTATCTAGGGGTGGTTCTTTTACAGGTATTTTATATAATATTATAATGTCTGAATCCTGTGCAAAGCATAGGGAATGGTTTATGAGGAAAATAAATTCACGATCAGTTTAGCTTGGCCGCAGTGGGTACAATAGTCTTTGAATGGTTAGGGTGGTTAGACTTGGACTAAGTCTGCATTGTTTGTTTTGAGGCACTGACCATATCTGGCATCATTGGCAGCCACGGATAGGCGAAAAGATGTATGAGGTGTTGAAGTTGTATCCACGTGGTCATTTGAGAAGTAAGAGATATTTTGCTCAGATGTCTTTTTATATGAGAATAAGCAAATGAGGAATCAAGGAATGAAGGAGAAGTTGAAGTGAAGTAGGATGCAACAAAGGTTGTCTTATTGAACAATGTCAAATATCTTGCATTTCTTTCGGGTTTTCTTGTGCCAATGTATAAACTGTTAGAATTTACTCAGGTTTCAATACTTCCAAAGCCATGTAAAGTAACGTCCTTACCACTGAAACGATTGCAGAAAACGCAATCAAACTTTTGAGTGGATCCATTTTCGCCTTCAATAATTGTTTATAACACCTTTCAATTCTATAATATTAAGTCTGCGTATGTTTTAGTACCTTGAAATGCGGTATATGTCGAAGACTATTAGGATATTTGGCGCCTCATTCGGAATATCAACTGGGGTAGGCAATAATGTTTCCTCTTGTATGCGACTGATTTGATAGCCAAACTTCATTGGTTAACTTGTGGTTAGGCTACACATTACTGGCAATATAAGATTTAAACCTCAGAGCTAAATGTAAAATTAGGGTAACATTTGTAACAGTAACAGGGTGACAGAACAAGGTTGCATAAAGCATGCGCCTCGTTGCAAACTATAAGGTCGGGGTAATTGTTTAATAGGGTTCGAGGCAACAGAAGGGGTAACATGACGCGGACGATTTTACTAAATGTAATTTATTATAAACATTTCTAAAGGGTCCTTCAAGATTTCTACTCAGAGGCCCCGTTGCACTGATATACATGCTGTTAAAGTCAATATTATGATCAAATAGTCAGGCGAACACGAACACAGCTCGACTAATAGGTGACAAGAAGAGTCACTATTGGCAAGGTCCCGCAAACACGAAAAACCCAGTCAACAGATTCTCATATAGAACCGATGGTTGGAATGTTCAAAGTTCCCGGACCCCGTAACATCGAAGTAGAGGAGCGACGACAGGCGACGAGGGTAGCCCCACACGCGCCTCGATGCCACCTACAGTCTCTCGGAGTTGGTGGAAGACGTTGCCACCGGGCATGTCTCTGGCACTGGATCTGTAGAGGACGACATTCTTAGCGAACGGAAGATGGTTGTCAAATAATTGAGAAATGCTGCCCATTATGATCAACTGACGCAGGATTACTTTTCACTGGGTTGAGAACTGAACCTTAAATCAATCTATCTATCAATCAATCAGTGATTTTATTTGTTCTCATAACAGACAAATGTTCTTTTTCACATACATATTAAGAAACAATGCCATGTCTGTTACTAATTAGTATTTGGCATTAGATAACCCAGCAATCGTGAAAGAAATAGGTCTCAAAAGGAACAATCCCGCTATTGGGGCATCATCGATAGATATTTAGAGTGATGACGGACAGCTGATTTGGGATTTTTGTCAGTAAATGATGCAATTTGTTTTTTTGTTTGATTTCCAACATACAGTAATTAACATGCCAATAACAAAGAAAATTTAACTCAGACAATAGACGACCTTATTTTATAATTCTTAGGGCTATGCAATAAGAGGCTTTCAGATAGACCCACATGACAAAAGATAAATGGTACATTGTCTTGGACCTAGGATAATTACCCCCGGACAATTACCTCCGGACAATCACCCCCGGACAATTAACCCCGTACAAATTACCCCCCGGACAATTACCCCCGATGCAAATAATTCCCAGGACAATAACCCCCCGAAGAGTATAAGGGTAAGACACGACATACATACATACACACATGCGTACATACATACATAAATACATACAGACATACATATATACATACATACATACACACATACATACGTAAATACATACATACATAAATACATACATACATACATGCATATATACATACATACATGCCTGCATACATACATACATGCATACATAAATACATACATATATGCATACATGCATACACGTGCATGCGTGCGTTCGTGCGTGCGTGCGTACGTATGCATGTATGTATGTATGTAGGTATGTATGTATGCATGTATTTATGTATGTTTGTGTTTCTGTATGTATGTATGTCGTGTCTTACCCTTATACTATTCGGGGGTTGTTGTCCGGGGGGTTATTTGATCGGGGGTAATTGTCCTGGGGTAATTGTCCGGGGGTAATTTGTGCGGGGGTAATTGTCTGGGGGGTAATTGTCCTGTTACCCATTGTCCTATGGATTTTATTTTTAGGTTCTGGTTATGGGAGTGACAATGTATGCACCATCAACGGCTCTGGAATCCGGTATAACCGACAAAAAAAATGCATTTTAACAGTTATTTACATTTGCTCTTTGGCTGTCATTTTCACTTTATATTTTACTCTCATTTCCATTCTCTCTTTTACTGGCATTTTCATTTCATTGTTCCTAGACTAGCTGGGGAATCCGGCGTTGCACGGGTCGAAACAGATTTTTGGACATTGCGAGATTTTACTCTCATTTCCATTCTATCTTTTACTGTTATTTCTATTTTTTCGCTTGTTGCCATTGTCGTATTCTGTTTTGCCATCCTATTCATTTGTCTTTTATTTTATTTTAATTTGCTCCTTTACAGTTCTTTTCATGACTACTGCCAGCACCATAACACCACCGCATCATCGTCGACACCAATACCGTCTTCATCTGATACTACTACTTTATCAACAGAGTAACATACATCATTGTCATTGAGACCCCCAACCCAAATTGAAAGCATTTAAAATTATTGAAGATGAGGAAATACAAACGAAATAATTGGCGTCTCGTTCCTTTGTTAGCAACTGGTTTACCACTTTCCGTTTCAATACCAGCCATGGCCATTGTTACAGTTGCATATACGGCTCTTGTAAGTAGATCTGCTAAGACTACATTAATGTAGGCTATTACGGATCTCAAAAAGAATCAAATAATCGACGATTGATCTATTGAATAAATAATTATTATACATTGAATGTTTACTTTAAGAACGCATTATTAATTCGTGACTGAATTTTTTTTTAAATGAATCGATGGAATGGTCGGGTAGTCTTTCAAAAGATAAATTTATCAATCAGTCTTCAAGATTTTACAAGCCATGTAAAAATGAAAGGTGAAAAAAACAGAAGACAAGATAGCATCACGCATATGAATTAGGCTTACCTGCGCGTGTATTTCTGTCATGGTACAATATAAATAACGTTGGGTATGACGGCCTACAGTTGATTTGTAAAATGTTTCAAATTAGGTTTATTCAAGGTATTTTGTCAATGGTCAAGTTGCATGCAAAAGGGTGGCCACTGTTAAGTTGTTATTGATGTATAAAGGCTGTTTTGTGCTCTAGGGTGGAATGCGAGCTGTGATATGGACGGATGTCTTTCAGTTCTTCGTCTTGATTGGTGGAATGGTTGCCATCTTGGCCAAGGTATCTTACGAGACTATATATATGTTATGACGATGACGATGACTATGTGTTTATTTCCAGCAATGACTAACATTATTCAACTAAGAGTCTACATAGGAGGTTGCTGTTTTTTATCTTTTGAAGGGATTGATGTTGGTGGGAGGAATTACAAACGCATTCAGACTGGCTGGAAAAGAAGGTCGACTCGTCTATGCTAAGTAATAATAATCATCACACACGGCACCACCACCAACATCACCATCAACAACAAGCCACCAGTCACCAGACACTACCCACTAGGTACCAACGACCACGCGCAAACGAACTGACACTATCTACTAGACACAGACGACCAGACATTAGGACCAGACACCAAGGAACAAACACTAAAGACAAGACACTAACCATTGAAGACCAACCACCACCAACACCATCGTCATCATCATTGTTATCTCTGTCGAAACTATTTAGTCCTGAATTCCTGGCAAGAAATATGCATATGAGAATTATAATGTATAACTCTCGCTGCAGCTTTCGTACATGATATTAAATTTGAGGAATTGAATTTTACAGGCAAATTGTAGGCCTACTCTGCAATCATATCATAATTCTAGATTTCTCGTAATTAATAAAATTAACTCGTCGCACAATTATCGCTCAAAAGCTTGGAACATAACCGCCTAATATATACAATATCCATTGCAGAATTAATTTGCTGCACCTCCTAATCGTTGTCGTATATCATCATCCAGCCACTCCCGTGTGAGCGACTTCTTTTTGGATCCTCCACCTGCCAAACGTCACTGTCTTGATCTTTCTGTAGTCATTCATTCTACATATGTGGCCGAATAGTCCCAGCTTTCTCTTAAATCTGTCGTATATCGTTGAACTACATTGACAAATCGTTGATCTTGATTGTCATGTTGCTTTTGACAGTTTTAGCTTCGACCCGCGAGAGCGCAACACCGTCTGGTCTATCATGATTGGAATGGGAATGTACTGGATTAATTCCTTTGGCCTGACACAGGCAGCCGTTCAAAGATATTGTGCCGTCGATAGGCTATCCAAAGCAAAGACGTGAGTTACGAACAGATGTCATACAGTACCCTAATAAAATTTTCTTCCAGTAATGGACCACTTATCTTCATGATTCTCAGGGGACTAAAGGTTATCCAACCAACTCCGACTAAACTCCCTAAAACCTCCGCTCACTTGGCATTTGGCACACATCTGCAGCTGGCTTAGCTAGATTATGAATCACCACTGTCTTCCTCAATTTGTCTTTTCCTCTATGGCCCGCGATCTCGTTGTCAGTATAAAACAGGAGTTAACTTTTTGCTAAGTTTTGCTCCTCGCATTCACCCGCTAGGTCGAACTTCCAATTATCAACGTCATCAGCCTCACCAGATTCTTCAAACTCATTACCTTTATCACCCTTAAATCATCGCCATTATACTGCATCGACGTCTCTTTTTTCAATATCGTCTTCGTCACTAAACTCAACTTTGCTGTCATCAATCATACATAAAATGCTTTGTCGGTGTCTTCATTCAACTGAGAACTCAATTACTGTTCGCTTTCTGGCAGTGCTAATCCCAAGCATGAATTAAAGAGGAGGGCGTTGTTAATTATCTATTTCATTGCACGGTATCGTTAAACTGCAACTACCACCATCTTTTAACTGTTGTCATTCTAGCAGAACCAATCTTGTTTTTCAGAGCGATTCTGCTAATTATACCGTCTCTGATTATACTTGATGTCATGGCTGGCATCATTGCAACGATTGTCTTGGCTTTCTACTCGACCATCAAGTGTGATCCTCTTGCCAACAAAGACGTCGCAAATTACAACATGGTCTGACAATTCCTTTTTTAAACTGTCAAATGTTCTTCAGCAATATTGCTATTGCATTGCAGAAGATAGAGCATAGGCTCTTGCATTTCTCGTTTCGCATTGCATTATGATTAGGCAATACATTTATTATTTGTTTAAATATTGGCAATGTTGGAATTTGTTTATCACATAGTACAAATAGGCTTACCACAGTTGAAATCGTGTACTAAAAGTACGGTGTACCATGCAACAGGAACCAAGAAAAACTAATGACTAGTTTTGCTTGTTAATTACTAAACGCGTAGTAGTAGAACATTATTATGATTTTTATCATTAAGCTGTCATTTAAAATGCGCCTAAAAATAAATCGCGCACAAAAGCGTGTAAAATATAAATTTAGTCATAATAAATATTAAACAGATCAGACCTATGGTCTATTCTTAAGAGTGACAGTTTCGACGATTTGCGAATAAAGTCTGGCGGTTTATTCCATTCTGGTCGGCTAGTGCGAATGGACGGTTTCCAAATTTTCTAACTGATCGTGTTACAGCAAAATCAGCTTGAGAGAAAGATCGTAGTCTTAGTCTGGATTGAAGCGATGAGCAAGGTGTAACGAGTGAAACAACATAAGATGGAGATGCATTTGTGTAGACTCTGTACATTACAAGACAAAGCTTGAAGCTAATGCGATCTTGCACGGGAAACTAGCGTAGTTCTGAGATGCGTCGAGACGGTGAGAGTATATAACAGAAGACAAAATAATACCTGTAGGCTACAGTTCAATAAATCACACATTATTTATGAAGCAGTAACATGCTCTGCATTCAAGCCTACAATTGCTGTAATTGATATATCTTCTTCAGACTATAAAATTATTTCATCTTATCTACAGTTGCTTCCTTACTTTGTTGTGAAAATTTTCTCCGATTCACCGGGTTTTACTGGACTCTTTCTCACGACACTTTATGGAGCAACTTTGAGGTACTGATATTTATTAACTTACTTACTGTTGTGATTTAATCTAATCGAAGTGAGCCTAACCCGATTGAGATTGAGTGGAATTCAGAACTTGACCATCAATGATTCAATGCTATTCTGCTCGTAACTTGAGACAATTGCAAAGCAAACGAGGGTCATTACTTCATAGTATTTGCTGAAGTGTATATATATACAGGATGGGCCAGTAGAAATGCACCAACTTTGCATTCAAATAACTCCGCCAATACTTGAAAGTTATTTATACCTAATGCGTCAAATCAAAGGTATTTCACTATAGAATTAGCCTATAAAACATTGGCTATTGCACCTTCAGCCTTCATGACGTAAATCGTAACATGAAAAATGTCATCGTTTTTAGTGATAATAGCTAATAAAAATAGTTATGACAACGTTTACAGTATATTCAAAAAAATGAAACCCTATAGTTCTAAGCCAAACATTTTGTACTACACAGCAATATTAATAATTAGCTTGGAGGTAGTTGGTTGCAGTCTTTTCTAATCAAATGAATATTCAATGTGTCTCCCACGTGCTGTAACAACAGCAGCAATTCGACGAGACCACTGGTCAATCGTTCAGTCAATGAACTGCTAACTGATATTTGACCAGCAGTTAACGATGACCTCTTTGAGATGTTGCATGTCCCGGATCTCCTCTCAATAGGCGGGTTGATACAAATATCCCCAGATCGAATAACCCACCGGATTCAGATCTGGACTATTGGGGGGTCAATTGTGGGGCTCGATGAACTCAGGAACGTTTTCAATCAAATAGGCAACAGTGAGACGTGATCGGTTGGCAGGTGCACCGTCCTGTTGAAAGGTGTAATCTGCACCCGACAGAGGATGAATGTCAGGTAATAATCCATTCTGCAAAACTTCTTGACAATAGTAAACACTGTCCACATTTAATTCGGACACACGAGCGATGTTAGCGGGTGCGCGCCTTGAGTACCAAATTGCGTGGCTTACGAAATGAAGCTCCTGTTCATCAATTTTCTGTAACAGACGATTTAAGGTATATTTATTCCATCCTCTGTTAGGAAATTCTTTCATCATTGAAGAGGTATTTAATCCCTCATCAGTTCGCAAAAGTCGAACCAAGACTCGATCATCGTCTGTCAACGGCGCAATATTGCGTCACTAACGACAAAAAAATTGGGCAGCTAGGGCTGTTCCAAACATTTTTCTTAAACTTAAAACTAGTACCAGTTTGGCTTTTTTACGTTATTACTAGAGTGAAATATCTTTGATTTGCCGCATTAAGTATAAATAACTTTTAAATATTGGCGGAGTTATTTGCATAAAAAGTTGGTGCATACCTGCTGGCCCACCCTGTATATATAGGGTTTATTATCAATTGGTCATGACGCTATAGGTGAAGGGGCTCGAATCTCTTTCTTTGCACTTAGTAAGGAAGGCAATAATACGTAGCTACACTCGCAATACATTTTAAAGGTATCAATTCCTTATTATAGCATGACAATTTCACCTCTTCTCAAGTATCTCATGCTTCTTCATTGTCCTTTGCAGCTCTATTCCTCGCTCGCACCATGTCTTTGCCCGCCTTACTTTGTACACAATGCTCCATTCGGTTTTTGTATATTTGCATTGTACAGTACTATGTCTTCGATTTTGAGTGGTTCCGCCGCAAACTTTTGGGAGGATATTCTCAAATGGAAACTAGACTACCTGCCAGAATCAAGAAAGACTCTCGTTAACAAGCTCTTAGGTAACTATTCGGATGTCTAACTACTCTGCTTCGTGCGGTAATTATTCCGGTTTTAGTAGTTTCAGTTTAATAACACTGTGTACTAACAAAGATCATTGGCGTCGTCATTCTATAACTTAGGCATAGGCCTAGGCTTAGGTCTAAGACTGGCACTGCCAGAGTGCGAAAAGTGGCGGAGTTTGTAATTCCGGTATGTAACCGGTTTGTCTTTTATATATACTCCATACTTCGCTGGTTATCACTTCATTTGATTATCTGTTTGGTTGGTGTGTTCTTTGTTAATTAAGTGAAAGTCTCTTTTACAGCTTCGATAAATAGGTCGGCAAATTATTAAGAGATGCGTCATCGTGTAGCTTATAAGCCTTGATCTTGGACCAACATAGTAACCAAACAATTAGGCTACACAAGTTGAATAGTCAAATTTTATTCATTTATTTCAACGATCATTGTCAAGTATTAATGGCATTCTTCTGAAGTAAATGGTTTGAATGTGACTACAACTGCGGCACTCTTTTTACCAAAAGTGTCCATGGCAACAGGATGCTTGATCTTGGATATCGCATTCAAGGAGATTAATAATTGTTCGGTGTGTCTTTGTGTTCCAGTTGTGTTGCTTGGAGCTTTCTCCACTGGAGTGGCTTTCTTATCGGCTTCTCTTCCGGGTCCAATCATACAGGTAAACCAGTCAAAGGCTTTTGGCAGGTTTTACTAGATAGCTGTTTGAGCTTGCATTTCATATCATAAAACGCCGCCAATGTTCGTTCTCTAACGATGTCAATTCAAAGCCTGGATAAAGGAGGAGGAAACGCTTTTGATACTATCATAAAGGTGTCGTTTAACTGAAACAATTACACATATCATTCCGCTTTGGCGTGTCTAAACTATCAGATTGCATCTATAACTGTGCAGTCGTAAGTAGATAACCTGCAGGAGCGCTATATGAATATAAATGCTCGATTACATTACATGCTACCATTGTTTGTGCTTTAACAGGTGTTGATGGCATTGTTCAGTGCCGTAAGTGGTCCCCTTGTGGCTTTCTTTGTCCTCGGCGCTGTTTCCAGGCATGCCAACTGGAAGGTCAGTATGTCTGTCATGCTATGATAACTACAGACTACTGAGAAACAGGTTTGTTACCATACAATTACAAATACTTTGTTACTATACAACGCTTGTGCTTGTGTCCACCACTGGTGACTTGTTTACTGGTCATAGCTTTGCTGACTGATGTATTCTATTCGTTAGTAATGATAGTTAGCAAACAATTTATTTATGACATCTGAGTAGATGTCCTATAGGGCAGAATATAAAATCTCATAACGAATGAATGAATGAATGAATGCACATTGTAGTAATGTAAGGTACAGCATACTTTCCTACAGCTGCTTCAGATCCGATTGACAGAGATCAATATACGAAAAGCCACATTTGAGCAACTTGAGTAAGGGCATAATGCATGTAGAAGCAACTTTGAATGCAACATGCTCTTAGTTGAGGGGTTCGTTCCAATGGGTTGAGTCTTTTGAAAAGAACCGGTGTAGTAGGCCAAATACACTCCTCTTTTAAACACTCCCGGGTCAATTTATCCTAGAACAAATTGACCCGAAAGTTAATTCTTCCTAGGAACAATTGAGTAGTGGAGTGCATTGTACCTAGGACAAACACAGTCTCGCTCGTGAATGGACACTTCCGTGGAGTTATATTCTCCTAGGAAAATTTACTCCAGGGTAGTTAATTCTTTCTAGGATAAAATGACTCCCATATCTAATGCAATAGGGGAGTTAATTCTACCTAGGATAAACTGACTCCCGGAGAGTTAATTCTTCCTAGGAAAATTGACTCCTCTACCTAATGCAGTAGGGGAGTTAATTCTTCCTAGGACAAACGAACTCTCAGGGAGTTAATTCCTCCTAGGAAAAATTGACTCCTATACCTAATGCAGTAGGGGTTTAATTATTCCAAATACAGACTGTCTCCCGGGAAGTTAATCCCTCCTATGAAAAATTGACTTCCATGCCCAGTACAGTAGGGGAGTTAATTCTTCCTAGGACAAACTGATTCTCGGGGAGTTAATTCCCCTAGAAAAAAATTGACTCCTATACCTAATGCAGTAGGGGAGTTAATTCTTCCCAGGACAAACTGACTCCCTGGGAGTCAGTTTGTCCTAGGAAAAATTAACTCCCCGGGAGTGTTTTTTCGCAGGGGGAGTTTATTTATCCTAGGAACAATTGACTCCAGAGTCAATATATCATAGGTATAATGCACTCCGGGAGTTATTTTATACGTGGAGTTAATTTAGCCTCCTACACCGGTGGCCTTTCAGTCAATCTGGTGGTGTCGAGTGAATACATACGTAGGTTGTGCTAGATGTTGCGCTTGTTTTGTTCGGTTTATAATTGGTGACATTTTTTTCGTTTCAGGGAACGCTACTAGGAGGCATCGTGGGTGTAGTGATTAGCATCTGGTTGTGTATTGGGTCTTTGGTGGTCAGCAACATACACCCTCCTCTGCATCCAGTATCTGTGGAGCAATGTTTCATTGGAAACAGTAGTTCCACTTTCATCGCCTACTCACTAAACTACACCAATCATACGTATGTTGGAATTTCAGCCAGAAATATGTGGAACCAAACAACTATTTTTCCATCAAAAACTGTTAGCCAAATAGTAAGTATATAGCAACTGTCTACAAGAATACCTCATTATATTGCATTACAAATATATTGCACTATAAATATATTGCATTACAAATATGTTGTATTACTGTCGCTATATTGCATCTCGCTTTTTCCAAGAAGCCCTGCGATGTAACCGTACTCACGCTGTAATGATTGCAAAACATTGCACTAAGTTAATCAAAGCCCATTGCTTGGCCAAATTGCAAAAAATTGTATCTTTTTGCAGACTACACTTCGAGGTCTGGAGTATTTCTGTGCATTGTCTCATCTCTGGTTCTTGCCGATTGGACTTATTGTCACAGGAGTCGTCGGTATAATAGCATCCCTCATAATGAGTTAGTGCATTTCCAATCTGATCTGATTTGCTTTTCATCCTCCACTTGTTTTGCTGTGACATAATATAATTGAAGCTTCTTTGGTACCTTGGCTTTTGGTCAGACCACTCGTGCGGTAGGCCCTACCCGAGGCAGTTGTTGTGCAGGAACCTTGAACAAGTCTTGCACTGTTCTATATATTGCATAATCGATTTACTCCTGGGCCTTGGATGATGGGCAACATCAATGTAGTTGAAGGCCTAGAATATTTTACAGTCTAGAACCCATGGCGAATGTTTTCAATTCAAGTCAATTTAGGTCCAATTTGATGCAATCCGCTCGAATCTAATTCGATTGAAGTGCAAACGGTGAACTATTGAAATCATGAGGCATTTACTTGCAACACATAGACCGTTTCACCTAAGCTTTGTGTCTGTTTTTCTTATTAAACAGGAGATAGAGACTTGGAGGCGAAGGTGGATGAACGTCTTCTTGTGAGGTTCCGCGGCTGCAGATCGTCAGACGGACAAGAACACATCGAAGACGGGAATAAAGCATCGCGACAGGAAACTGAAGTAGGCGCTATATAAATATAGGAGTTTGCGATATATAAATGTCATGACCATCATCTGTACCTGTTCCTCTACCTGTTCTTGTCGTCGTCCTCCTCCTGCTCCTCCTCTTTATAGTCATCATTATCAACAAAAACAATATTGATCGTTTGTGTAAGACAATCTTCTTTTTAGTTCATGCTCAATGTCTGCTTTACTCAGAAAAACTCCATGTGCCTCTATGATTTCTAGTTTAAAGCAGAATATTTTATTGGCGACTTTTGCCACTATCTTCTAACGGCAGGAAACGCATTTCCATATAAGGAAGTCGACGTTATTTTTGGCTCTTGGGTTTTGCTTAATATACTAACCTTAATCAATTCCTCTTCCTATTTTAAAAATGGATATCATGTAGGCTATTTTCATCACTTTACCTTTTCTTCCACTCCTACTTCTATCTATTATCATTCTAATCGTATCAGAATATGAAGCTTTACCTTCTCTCACCCTCAGGGAATATTCCTCCGGAAACTTAGCTTAATGTTTTCACTTTCAGGATCTAGTGCAACACGAAGATGTTTTTCTCAATAGCGTAGAAATGAAGGTCTCGAATAAATCTGAAAACGGGTCTGAGAATGGAAGGCAAAGTGGAAAAGAAACAGAAAGTGAATTTGCTACAAAAGAATTCATTGGAAAATCGTTCTGTGCCTTGGGCACTGGCTTAGATTTGACGACAATCGAAACAACGAAACCAATTCCTTAGTTGCAGTATAACTGTAGTACATTGTGTTCACACCGTAATGATCCTATTGACATTAAGCTGATTGATAACAATATTATATCGGTCAAAAATGTGAGGCTCTTATCGCATATGATCCTAACACTGCATGCGGACAGGAGAAGAGTGAGTTTCGGGAGAAGTGGGCTCTGTTTGAAAAAGATATGAAAGTAGAAAAAAGTTTTATTTTTTCTTTTGACTCCACAGTTACACTAAATGTGTGGGCCTACTTGGTATATTGTTTCAATCGCATGCAAAGCCATGCATCCGAAGTATTGCAAAGCCGTACTCCTCGGTCTTTTATCTCTGATTCAGATAGTCTCAAACAAGAATCATTATCTCTATGGAATGTTTAGATTGATGATATTAAATAATTTAAAAGCTGTGCTTCTGGGTAATAATTATGTCGTCGGCACGGCTAGCCTCAAAGAACAAGGTGTGACTCTTAACTTAAATGAATATTATTTCAAACTTTGCAACGAATTCAAATATCGAAAATGATTGAGAATCTGAACTCAGGAGCTTGTTCACCGTGTAAGTTACCTGACGATGACACAGCGGTTAGGCAACACATCCAAAAAACATTTCTGCAGTAATTGGTCTGCCGAATTCCTACGTCCAATCATTCATCCTTTCTTTCTCTCGAAGGCATAATTGTACATATATAGTTCGTTTAAATAAATAGGCATAATAATAAATGACTACACCACATAACATGCGAAGATATTCGCTAAAATCTGTTTCAGTTCGAGTTGTGAGCGCTTTTGAGTAACTACCTTGAAAGGTCGCTATATACATATTTGAATGAATGAATGAAGATGTAGCTTTGATATTAAGAGGTAAATGAACTTGGCTCAACGTTCGCAAATAACTTTTCGTAAACGACGTAGTTAGAAGTATGATCCCTCGAAAGCAATTCCTGTATAATGTCGGCAAATCTATTCATGATAAAAACATTGTTTACTGATGCTTTCTTTGTCTGATGGCTGAAATGCTCTCACTCTTAAATTATTCTCTTTACAGAATTTTTTGAGTCAGGATAATAACTTTGGTTGTAGGCCTACATGTTGAATTTGTTAGAAGAACGGCTGGCGTCCTTGGAACATGCGTGACTCACTGATAGACAAGGGATGAAATAGTTATAATTGATGGAATGGGAATAGTTGATTATGCCCTGCGCCGTTTGATAATTAATTGGACAAAGTTATATGTATGTACAAATCAGAATCTCCGGTCCAGGGGTGAACTGGGGTGTTCGAGTGACCCGAGAAATAATGCGGCCCTATCTGACTTTTATTTTCCTTATGCATTTATTCTGTCCAAGCCTGAGGCCTCCAAAGTCACGAGTCCCTTTACAAATTACAACAACAATAACAATTAGATAGATAATAGCAAGAATGTATTTAAAGTTATAAATAAAATTGTTAGGTACTCACTGCAGTGTAATGCTGATTATAGTAGGCCTGTGAGCAACTTCTTTAAGCTTGGTGTCATTTTGGTCACATTATCTATTATTGTATAGCTATTGAGTTCACTTAAAACATTGGTTTCTATTGACACAGGCATAAAGCAGGCGATTCTTAATGTATTTCAGTTTAGAGAAAGATCTCTCACACAATGCTTGGGTATAAAAGACAAAGTTATTAGAAGTTTATATGCACCAAACAGTTGTTTGCATATTTACCAAAGAAACTATATTTATGTAATATAGAAAAGCAGCAAAGAGCAATTTTTGCAAGGTTTGAATTTCGGAAGTTCCTCGCTCTTATTCACAACTTGGTCGTCCTAGGGTTCATGTGATGAATCTTCACTGACGCTGTTCGCTACCGAATCATTGAACCTTTGGAGAAGGTATTCGGTCGTCGGGGACAGAATTGATAATTTTTTTTCCATTTCTGCGCAAATTAGCTCTTTTCTGAGATTAGTCGCTTCAACGGTTTCATCGACTTTGACGAGAATACTGCTAAGGCACTGCATCGCTGAGATCGCCAAACCTTGTTGTATAATATTATCAAAGTTCGGTGGATCAAGACAGGCAATACCTGCGTATAAGGAATTGTGACTTCTATGGCTTTAACAATCTTGTGCATGATGCAATTATGAACTGCGATATCTAATCGTGCGTTCCTATCTATAGGACATCGCTTTAGGTTTAAAATTTTTGAGATTTAGCTCTGTCAGCGTTGTTTTCATAGATGGGCTGTCAGTTAGCTCAGTTTCTAAATGTAAGGTGGAATCAAGTTTACTGAATGCTGACTGTAACAGTACTGTTGTCATCGTTTTGATATTTTTCGGGCTGTGTACTTATTGCTGGTGTTTGTTTAGAGATGGTGGCCTTGTTTTGAATTGGAGTAGTTTAAATGAATCGACTACATTTTGACATATACTTCCATCTTCAGCCAGAGCTTTTAGTTTCTTATTACTTACTTTCTCAGCATCACCTATATATTTACGTTTGGAATGTTTATCATTCACAACTTTAAATGATTTTATTAAATTAATATTAATTATTACTGACCAAGAATAACAAAAAGAATCTTTATAAAAGCAGACGCAGCGCAGGTAGAGATCTTTAGAGACTAGAGAGCCAGATGTCAATTCTAACGTGGCGGCCGTTGACTTAGCGACTGCCATGTTACTGGCTACACTAGCTAGCAGTGTTGTATCAACTTGTATGCAAGACTTGGAGCTTTGAGATCAAGACGAGTCCGAGACAGTGAGGTACGAAGACAGTACGAGACAGTAAAAGATCAATCAATGATCTTATATAAAAGGCTGTAAAATACTCAAGTATCAGTTTTCGAGAATAAGGTTCATGTATAATTTCAGTTTGAAACTTATAATGTAAGCCTAGGCCTAGTACCAATTTCAGATAACAGCTTTTCTATTGCCGCGTTTTATCTTTTTCGATATCTCTTTGTCGGCCTACCTTCTGAAGAGTATAAAGAAAGCCTTTTTAAACACGTCTGAAATCTTCTAGACGATTTTAAACCAGGAAATTCAGTTACCAAATACCAAAGGAAATGATAAATTTGCGCATCCTTGCTCACCCTGAAAAACTCAAAGTTGTTCCGATCGTTTTGGTTATAATGGCGGATTTACATCAGTGTCAAACGGCACTCCATAGCCATTGTTTTGTCAATAACTTCAAACTGCGTAAGCGCAAACTTTACAATTTTAGGTTCTCTCTCAGACATTTTTCCACTTTAAGATAATTTAAAATGATTTCAGTATCATTTGGTTCACGCGTTAACCAGAATTAGCCTACTGTATTTTTAGCTTCCGGTTTGAACTTATAGCGCAAGATTTTAAGACAGTTAACATTCCATTTGTAAGTAAAATGAATCTATTTATGCATGTTGGTCTATGGCAAAGCTGGTCTTTAAGCCCGAAAGCATAAATTAGGCCTAATATAAGAGATTATTAAATTAGCATACCTAGAGGTTGGTGCGTAGAATACTGAGCAAAACAGTCTGGGTCAGAGCTGAGGAACCGAGTTCTATTCCCGTAGCCACCGTGAGATTGACAATGGGAGTCTTGCATGGTTGCTGAAAATAGATTCGACTCCTGTAACTATG
The DNA here is from genome assembly GCA_959347315.1 of Bimastos eiseni. Classification (NCBI taxonomy): domain Eukaryota; kingdom Metazoa; phylum Annelida; class Clitellata; order Crassiclitellata; family Lumbricidae; genus Bimastos; species Bimastos eiseni. Next base: position 3,108,947 of record OY365817.1, read on the forward strand.
ATTAAGCAGAGAAAGAATTATTTGCTAATATTCGCAGCTTTTGTATCTGATTAAACGTAGACAATGACAACTAAAAAAATTCATTTGGCAAAGACCAGTTCCGGAGAATTGACCTGCAGCTATTACGATGCTAATGGTATTTGCATTTGTAATTTTGATCTTCAGACTTCTAAAGCGCCACTTCAAAGCAAAGCCCAAGGCCTATTCAAGAGCTTATTTACGAGCGCTAAACGTATATGTATGGAGCGAAGCATGGCACAATTTCAATCAATCAATCAATCATAGTTTATTTGGCGATCAAATAACAGAACAAGAATAACAATTATACAAATCTTACAACTATTGCTGTTGGATCACCCAGGAGACCAAATTAGAGATCGGAAAATTCCGCTAGTTAAGGCCACCTGGGGATGTTCAAGGTGACAATGAACAATCACCAATTATCGTTTTCGAACTATTATAAGTTTGTATAAAACAACAATTCTTTGCACAATATCAACTGAAAACTTAACTAAACTTAATTAATAACATATTTTTCATAGTCACAGCTATTAATTCGTAACATGATAGTTAGTAAGTTGGAACAACGCCAACCACATGTCTAAAGAGTAGAATAACTTTAACTTAAGACACTTAATCTCTCATCCATGTTCATCCAATATTTCAACTGTCATGATCAATTGTTTAAAGATTGAACCGAAACTTATTGATTTATATTTATTTATAGCCTTTAATCCATCTAGTTTGATGATTGGGTAGCGGATATAGAGAAACCAGACTTTGAAATCAAACAGATATCAACGCATCCATATTTCTCTTGCTCTTGTTCAAATCCTTTAACTCTGCTCATCTTGGCGTCCTGTTGAATTCAGACGAGCTTTAATAAATGGCATGTCTAACATGTAGAACCCTCCCAGTAATGTTCCGTTCGATTTCGTGTTAGCTTATACCTGTGTCCCCGAGTTGCCTTTTTAAGGCAAATTAAAAAATTCTCTGAGTGCACTGCCTTATTTCCAGTATTTATCCTGCAAGCTCCTTTTCACTGACAATGTTAGCACACACATTTCTAACCTTTCTCCATGAGTCAGTTTTAGCCTGTTTGCACTGGCATTCATGAGAGAGCATGCGTCCTAATACGGAAGTTTTTTGAGCCAATTGGAGACCAAAACGCACTAGTACAGCAGCTTTTGGAGAAAACGATTGCTTAAAAATCATTTTGACTCAATCGCAACATTAATAAAATTTGCAACTAAGCATAGTGTTTCAATCGAGGATTATTTTGTTGACATAATTATCATCGATATTTCCACTGCAGGAGAGCCAAAATTATTATCGATATAGCTATTTATTTAATTGACGAAGGTTACCTTGCCTCGTATTGCATCGCGTGATCTTGTTAAGCGATGTGCTTTGCAGAAGATGAATTCGTAACCAATATTAGTATGGGCTGACCTTGCTATAACCACGCATACATCAGGTGCCGAGTTATCCGTTCAATAGACCAGAGACGGCTGCATAAGAATTTCTCAGTTTAGCAGTCGCTGTTATAATAGCAGTCGAACGAATCTCTCGTCCTAGATGTGTTCTGATCTTCGTCTTTTGAATTGTCCAGTTCCATTGGTTAGGTCTAAGTGACGTCTAACAGTTCTTAATATCATCCTTCATGTGAAAACATATTCAATCACCAGCAACTGTGAACACGACTTTCGATTAATAAATGTATATTCAATGTTTGCCGTCTGTTCCTGCCTTACGTCTTGACTTCGTGAGATAAATGATACACTGCAAGTGAAATAAGCTATTAAATGAATGTTGCTTCAAAAACACGTGCAAAGAATGTTTACGAGCGAAACCCAGAGATTCGTACTGGCAAGCCATCCGTCATCCAGTCATTTGAACTTTATTTATAGTTAGTTACAGTTTAACGAAACAGTGTTGTAACAAAGATCTTTGCGTCGACCTTCTCCTTTATCCAGGCTTGGAACTGGCACTGTAAGAGTGCGAACAGTGGAGGAGTTTATTTTATTTCTACGCTTGCACTCCCCTATTTAGTGCCGCGGTCTGATTTTGGCCAGAGTACCTAGTTATTGGACTTCAGTCTGTACCCTGCCATTGTTTCTCGGTGTTGACTGTGTGACCTTGCTCTGTTGTGGACACGATCAACGAAATAGCCTGTATTGGACTTCAGTTTGTACCCTGTCGGAATTGGAATCTTTTGAAGGACTTATCTATAGAGGGGTGGTATTTGTACCCTTACATGGTTTTCCATCAGTTCACTTGAGTTTAAACTGCGTTTATCCGAGTTAAATTGAGATTTTACGGTTTGGCAAATGGTACGACCACGATCGGCCTATGTTCCGAATTATAGAATTGTATTAAAATTTTTACGACCATAAATACAGAATCGTGTTCATTGATAGGGAGTTGCGTGTTTAGATTTAATGAGGCCATAGGCCTTATAGTTACTATGATGAATCAAAGTGGATGGACTGTCAGGGTATATTGAAATCTGGATATCGCATTTATCAATTAAAATAATTCTATTTCATGTAGTATCCGATTGAGTCCTAGAGAGCGTCATATCCATTTTCCTCGGTCAACCTTCCCAGTGCCCTTTTCTTCTAGCTGAATATGCGATACTTTTGAAACGTGTCTGCGGTCCTCGCACCTGTCTACCGACACGAAGCAAGGTTCAAAAAGAGTGTCCGAATTCCATAGTCTATACGATTGCGTTATCCACAGGAATGTTTAACAGGAAAAGTGGTTGAAACTGAAATGATTGAGCAGGTGGCGCTTTGGCGTGTGGACACATCAGGTTTGACTTGGCTGTTTTGGAGAATTTTAACTGTCAATGCAGCATCGGGCTTTCTCTGTCGTGTGATCTACCGTCTGGAATGGGCTTCCACTAGAGCTCCGTCTCCCACCTAGAAACTCCCCATCTTCATTTTACACATCTTAGAAAACTGTCATTTCCAGCAGCGTTTAGGCCAGGAGCGCCCCTGAGTAGATATCTCGAAGGAGCGCGCTATATTATGTATTTTTGATCAATTGATTGATTGAAAGTGGTTGTTTTTTTATAACTATAGGTGATTTCTATTTCCAGTTTTCTCTTAGGAGAGTTAAGAATCTCAAATAATTATTTTTGATATAGAAGTTTTGTTTGGCGACAGCGTCTATACATCATACTCGGTCATTGGCGTTGAATGGTAAGACTTAATTGTTCGATTAAGAATTTGTTCTATCTGTTTCAGAACTAGATCGACATCATTCTAAACACTTTGAAAGTAAAAGATCTTGGTGAGTTCGGTACAAGTAGGAACGCCATTGGTTGGAGACTCATCTGAGCGTTGAGTTGATGTTACAGTTCATCGTAGGCATAGGCCTGCGTTGTAGCGCAAAGACTACTTTTTAGCCAGTATCTATACTTTTCAATTCACGAGTAATATTATTATTGCGACACATAATAGTATATTATAGGATATTTCAAGTGACACTCTTAAAAAAGTGTACTTTTTTCAGTATTGGGTAGTATAGTTTAAATCGAGACAATGGCGTCGCATTTGCATTGGGCTGACTATCTGATCCTTGTGGGTTTTCTTGGCATCTCTCTGTCCATCGGAATCTATCATTCGCTAACAGGAGGTCGACAGAAGACAATTGCTGAGTTCATCATGGATAATCGACGTCTCAAGGTCATTCCGACTTCCATTTCGTTGCTCGTATCTGTAGTTTCAGCCATCTTGTTGATTGGTACTACAGCTGAAATGTATAGCTACGGAATTCAGCAAAGCATCTACTACATTCTTTCTGTAGTAGTGGCTCTGGTGTTTGTCGAACGCTGCATAGTTCCGTGGCTCTATCCACTGAAATTGGTCAGCGTTTTCGACGTAAGTATACTCCTTGTTTTCTTTCATTTATACTCTAATATTTCTAACATAGTCTCTCAGAGAAGTATTCGCTCCACGCCAAGAGGAGCTCTTGTTCCAGCGAGCCCACTCCTCCATTAGATTAGACAGGACAGAGCCTTATTGGTCGCGATAGCCCGTTCCACTTGGCTCCCACTTCAATTGCGCCTGATATCTCGAAACGATGCACCTAAATTCTATGATCTGCTTAATTCCTCACCCGTCGGCCATTTTGTGACAACAAACATTTTCACAATGAATGAATACTATGTAACTGCGACAAAACGTCTATATTCCAAAATGGATCTAGAGTTATTTCTAAGTTGCATGAAATGTCCTTATGCCTGTGTGAGTGTGTCTTGTGTGTTCTCAGCGAAGAGCGTTCGGATATAATTCAATTTCAGTGCCATTTTTGCTATTGTGTTTTACACAGAAGTGCCAACATAATATAGAAATATATATTTACGCACATACAAACCCTACATACGTGTAAATGTATTTTCAGGATGCATTGGAATTGATTGAAATTGGAGTTTATATTGATTTGTTGTAATCCTATTAACATCATGTGCTGAAGTTGTGATTGACAGAAGTTTTAGGGTTAGGGTTAGTAGTGGGAGTGTGATTAATGCTTCATTGTGTGTGTATTAAACCGTGCGAATTTAGGTATATATAGGCGTCAGGTGACCGTACGTACATAATCGTGGCGTGGTGAGCGAAAGAACCTGCTGATGTGATGATTGAAGGCAATTCAGGGCAGAGCCTCTTTGTGGGGAACTTTGAGAAGCAAATGTATAAGTGGTTCTATTGCGTCTTGAATTTAAGGAATATTGGAACTGGTGTTCAGACTGAGTTAATGCGAATTGATAGCCACGCCATACCATATTTAACTTACTATATTAAGGTAGAGATAAAATAGAGAAAGTAGAACTAATAATAATAAGTAGCAGAGAGACGGACAGTTGATGATGAGCTTTTATGGAAAATTTTGTTATGGAAACAAAACATCGGCTTTCGGTTTTAACTTCAGTTCTTGAATCGTACACTTGCTTAACATAAACACCATACTCTGGTTCAAAATGAACCAAAACCTCATTCGTGCAGGGAGGTTCAACTACTCGTTGATTGACTTGCTGCAAACCAATTGTTATACCGGACACGTTTAAACACAAATTTAACACAATGTCTTCCGTTGTTACTGAAAATACCAGCAAGTCTTTTGTGTGCGTTGTAGTACTTTGAAAGAAGATTCATGTCAAAGAGTATAAGGATTTTTGGAGCAACGTTGGGAATTACTATGTCGGTAAGGGATAGAATGTGTTCACAGCGATTTAATGGATTCAAGATTACTTTTTGCACGGATATTTAATTAAACAAATGTTAGGCTTGGCTGGTATTCGTATACAGAAATAGGAATGCTCCTGTCCTGTGTTCTGGTGTATAGAGACAAGTGCTTTCGCAAACAGTGCATGTTTTATTTCATCAGGACTTCTGAGAGTTGGATGTGAAAGTGAGCTTCATTGTCTTGTGAAGGTGCTCTAATTGTCTTTAAAGTTAAAGATATCCAGACAGCCTCTAAGATTACCTTGGTGTAAACTCTAATAATTGGCTTCCCAATGAAGCATGGTAGATATAGCTATAGTGATAATATTGAAATGTATCCTAAAATAATTTGTATTCAACAGATCATTCGCATGCGGAGCGTTCAGACTGCCTTACAGAAAATAATACGTTAAGTCAAATCTGGGAAGTTTTCTATTACATTTGCAACACATGCTGTCAATTGAATGGCAGGAAAATGGTAATACTGTTGACCATAAACGATTAGAAAGAAACGATGGCAATGCTGATGATGTCATTCTTGGTTGAGACGAACTTCGGGTGAATTGCAAAAGCAACTGAAGCAAAGGCAGCAAGTGGACAGCCGTTACGTAATGGTTACAAGCCATAATGAGGTGGCATTCAACCACTGTTTGATGAACCCTAAAGTGATTGACAAAACGCCAAAATTGAAAGTGCCACCAGCCTGACCTGAATGCAAAACTATGCATGCACGTATACGTATGTATGTACGTACGTATATGTATGTAGCCTATATATGCATATATGTTGTACGCATATATGTGTGAATTTATGTAAGCATATGACCATTTACATAGCGGCTTACAATAACATTACGATGGCGCTGAGAACATGGTGTGCATTGCGTGTAGAAGATGTCGTATTCTTTTTGATTGGAACAGATGTTGCTGCACACATGATCTCAAGCATAGATGTCAAAAAACGGAGAAAACTAAATTAACAAACGGTAAAACAGCGCATTATTGAAAATAATAAAACACGAAAAAAACGGTAAAAGAAAATACAAAAAGAAGTAACAGAAAATTTTAAAAAATGAGATTTTTTACTGCATTTTAATATTAAAAACTCTGCTTATGCACGGTTCAAATTTTATCCTCAAGTAACACCTATCATATCAAACACAAAGTAACATGAATCGTATATCGCTTTCTTTGCATTGTGTCTTGTTTCATTCCCTGGCTGTTCTCTTCTCTACTAAATTCTTGTTGTGTTTTGGCACTTAAATTTTCACAAGATTTATATTGCAATGGTCTCCCGCAAGATGACCGCTAATACATGTACGGATCGTGTCACCCGAATAAACTTTTTCACGGTCAGAGTAAATATATTTCAAATCGGTCAATGCTAAATTGTTGTTCTTCTCGTCCACCAAACTTATGATCAAAGTAGCATGAATCCATTCCACACCTTCTCGTACAGCCCGCCTGGCCTTGAAGCCGATCCCTGCAAGCATCAGACAGCGTCTACACTTACAACATTGAAGTGTTGACAGCCATAGACCACATCCGGTCAACGTTTCATACTTGTAAGCCTATCTGTGGATTCGTGTAGAAGCTAAATAAGACAAAAAAATCTTAACAAAGTAACAGCGAAGGCAAACAAGTAAATCAATGAACCTAAGTAATAATAATAATAATAATAATAATAATAATAATGACTTAATATATAGATCATTTCGAAGGGCGAGCATCCCTTCTCAGAAGGAACCTTTGGGCCTCACCAGAGAAGATGGCAAGCGACCGGACAGCGTGATACTCATCCCGTGGTCATGCGGCAGGTGCTTCATTTGGGATGTGACTGTTTCAGACACTTATGCGTCTTCATACCTGACAGCTACATCAACTGCAGCAGGAGAAGCAGCAAACCACGGAGCAAAGTACGCATCGATCACCCGAACCCATGCTTTTGTGACGGTGGCACTGGAGTCCAGTGGTGCTTGGAGTTCCGAGGGTTTGAACTTTGTGTTGTATTTGGGACGAAGGCTGTCCGATGTGACCCATGACACACTCGAGACAACCTACCTATACCAAAGACTCTCGGTAGCTGTCCAGCGAGGGAACGCCATCTGTTTTTCGTCAACACTACCATGCTAAATAATGACAATAATAATAATAATAATAATAATAATAATAATAATAATAATAATAATAATAATAATAATAATAATAATAATAATAATTCTTGATGTGTTCTTGATGTCGAAAGAGAACTAGCAAGTACATCGAACTCGCAGCAGTCCATCACTTCGTACCTCTGGCCTTCGAAACCATGGGTCCCGTGTGTGCTGAATGCTTGGATTTCCTCCTTGGGACGGAACCTCAGCACAATATCTGGGGATGAACGCGAGACCTCCTATCTGCTTCAGCGCCTAGCCATCATGGTTCAGCGATTCAATGTGGTTGCATTTCGTAGTACATTTGCAACAATGGACCTCGACAACGAATAGGGGCCTTCCAGACGTTTTATATCTTTTTAAAATAATGTTCTAGTACCTGATGGATCCTATGTACCTTGGGGCAAAAAAACAATAAACGAAAAAACTAGCCAAAAAAATAAAAAAACGATAAAAACGAGATTTCTTAAACAAAATAAAAAACGAAAAAAAGTCTTCTACATCTATGATCTTAAGTAGAAATCGATCATAAATCTTCCTAGGCAAAGAATAAAACAGTACTATGGGGGTGTTTGCTGGTTTGTCGGCTTCAAGTTTGACCATCATATCGAAAGAGAACTAGTGGTGAGCTGTGTTCTTGTTTGTTCTTAGGTTCTCTTTATGGGAGTCACGATGTATGCTCCATCAGCGGCTCTGCAGTCAGGTATCCATGAAGAAAACTGTCACAATCGTACTCACATTATAATCTTATCTACTGTAATAGTCATAACCACCATCGCACCAGGATCACCGTTACCACATCATCACTGCACCCATCGCAAACTGCCATTACCCGTCAATATCTAAAGCATCAGCAATTTATCAACATCATCATCATCATCATCCTCATCATCATCATCATCCTCATCATCATCATCGCCATCATCATCATCATTATCCTCCTCCTCCTCCTCCTCCTCCTCATCATCATCATCATCATCATTGTCATCATCATCCTCCTCCTCCTCGTCATTATCATCATCATTATCATCATCATCATCATTATCAGAGAAAACAAAATGAAGTCTAATTAAATCAACAATTGCTGGTGTTTATTTCGTATAAAAATTGAAATTGAAAATGAAAGAATAGTTTTCGTGCGTTTTTTTCTTAGCTACTGGTTTGCCACTTGCTGTTTCAATACCAGCCATGGCTATTGTCACTGTGACCTATACAGCGCTCGTAAGTATATATTTTAGTAAAGGGTTGAAGGCTAGCTATCCTAAATGTTCTATGTTGTGGATGTCTGAAAGATTACTGTGCAATTGAACGAATTATTTATAAATCGAGGAGGTACTGCTGATATAAATCTGTTAATAATGTTCAAATGAGTCTGAACTGCTATTATTTTATCAATCACATATTCGATCAATAACTCGTTCAATTATTCAATCAATAAATCAATCGGAGGGGCTTAAAAACCAAAGTTAAATGTAACGTTTTGGTATTCAAGTCAAATTTGATTGTTGAACAATTTTTATTGGCGTCTGTTCTATAATCTTGTAGGGTGGAATGCGAGCTGTGATATGGACGGACGTCTTTCAGTGCGGGATCATGCTCATTGGAATGATCGCCATTGTAGTCAAGGTATCTTATCAAACAATCTCATGACGATAACTGCAGGGCTTTTGTTGAATAAATTTTTCTATCAAAGTTCTAATAGTAAATTGTGTAATCAAATATTCGTATTAACTTGTGTTAAGAAATGCAAATGAGACGAAGATTAAATTCAATTGAACTGATATTAATTTCTCGCAGGGACTAATTGCCATTGGTGGAATAACAAACGCCTTCCGATTGGCTGGAGAAGAAGGTCGACTAGTCTGGACTAAGTACGTATAATCGTTAATTTCTGGTAACAATAAAAATTATCGTCGCAATTATGTAATTCGTTGCTCCATTTACTCATTCTTCTATATCTTTAGATAACATCAATTGAATGATAAACTCTGCTTCTCCATTTGTTTTTGAAGTTTTAGCATCGATCCGCGAGAGCGCAATACCGTCTGGTCTCTTATGATTGGATTGGGAGTGGCTTGGATCAATGTCTTCGGCCTATCACAGGCAGCCGTTCAGAGATACTCTGCCGTCGACAAGCTAACCAAGGCAAGGACGTATGTACCGATTTATCTGTTTCATTTTCATACTGCAATTTCTTTCGTTTTGTGCGTTAACTGTTTAGAGTTATAAGGTCTGTCAATGATGTCCAGTTTGGTGATTTTACATAGCCAAATTTGAAAAAACTTTACCGTCATCCTCACAATCGTAACTTAGGAAAAATACAGAGAGAAAGGGGGAGAGAGAGAGAGAATGACATGTCATGTCATGTCACATCGTCATCGTCGCTTCGCGACGGTTGGCTACGTGAATGGGAAAGTGATGTCTAATGCTTTCTGTCTCGTACGATGTTCATTAAGCTTGTGCATTTTAAACCAGTCCACGCCATGACATTGTCAGATCAGCAGATTCTGGGTTTTCCACAATCTCGGCTTCCTTCCACTATACCCAACATCAAACTGTTCTCAATGCTGTCTTTAGGCTGTCTCAATCGCCCGAAGTACCACAGTTTTCGAGATTTGATGTCTTATTATTATTTTTTATATTTGAGAGAATGACAAGTTGTCTTTATTTACGTTTATTCTGTCACACGATGCCGACAGTTAACATGTTGGAACTTCGTGTTTTGGATGCCAAGTCCTTAATTAAGTCAAATCCTCAAGTCCTTAATTATCCGTCTTTAGCTGGCAGTCGTGGATCCACTTTTTGAATCTATCTATCGATCTATGAATCTATGTGTCTCGTTTGGTTCAAAGAATACCATCTACATTGTCTCTTACCTATGCGTCTTTTGATGAATACTGTGCACTTCGTTTGCATTTACATCTGCAAGACTCTGAACTCTGCCACAATGACTAGTTGAATGAGGATCCATTCTCTAAATCCAACTACAAAGCGCCAGTTTATATATTCGCGGTTATTCTGGAAGGTTCTTTTTAAATATTCCTTTATCAATTCAAACCGACGAGTAGGAAGTAAGATAGAGTAGTAACAGATGATAAGAAGCTAAGCAGGCGCTGAATGTAGCTGATTGGAGGCCTGCAAGGTACACACCTGTCCAACAGCTCAGCTTACAGTCGCCCCTATAAGGGAGTCGATGACTTAGTTAACCATATGGGACTAGCTTGCATAGAACCGGAGTCCTTCTGGCATTGTGCCAGCGTGTTGCCAATCAACCTTCTCCCACCCCAGATCGTCCATTGGAGGTCCGAGTCCATTTACCAGAGAAACCACTGATCAGCTGACTTTGAGCCGCCTGTGTTTTTCAGAACGATACTGCTGGTCATTCCCCCAATCGTCATAATGGACATCTTGGCCGGAATAATTGCGCTAATCGCCTTGGCTTACTACTCAGTCATTAAGTGCGACCCTCTGGCCAACAAAGACATCGCTAATCCTAACATGGTGAGGCAGTTATCTCTTGTCTATGATGGCTGTTGTAGATTTTAATTCCCTTGCAATGGTGCCGCAGTTGGCTGTCGTTCACAATTCAATGATACGCTGCATTACATATACGTAGAAATTGAACTATTTATATCGATGATTTGAATATTTCCTTCGTTGAGTCATATCTTATGTCAAAACATCATTGATGACGCTACATTAGAGGTGTCTGGTCTTTTCTAATGGCGGGCCAGTAACAAAGTTTTGCAGCAAGTTGCGGATCAGGTGGTTTAAGTGATCTGAGCAAGCTAGATAGGTGTCTGAGAGGGGCTATGTAAACACGTTCCTAGAATTGATTTTTTAAATCCAACATTTAAAAATTGCATCATTGAAAGTTTAAATGATGCAATTTCTAAGTAGATATCTCGGAAAGGCGCTATGTCAGGTTTCATTGATTGATTGATTGATTGATTGATTGATTGATTTGCAAATGCCGTTTCGTTTAACTACGTCGAGGCGTGTGTATGCACTTCTGAGCAATAAATGTTGGAAGAAGTGCGGTATCAAATTTCGGTATTAAATAAAAAAAATAAATTAATATACATTTGATCATAATTTGACAACATCTTTCCAGTTACTGCCACATTTTGTTGTGTCAATTTTCGCCGATTCACCTGGATTTGCGGGAATCTTTCTTGCCACACTTTATGGAGCAACGTTGAGGTAATGACATTCATTTGCACCAGAACAACTCTCCCTATATAATATGCTCACTAGTATGCTCGCTAATTGGCACTGAAATCTTCGAAAGAACATATTCTGGGGAATGATATGGCATGTCCCAGACTAAGACAAAAGTATTGATAGTATTGCATCGTTTCGTAACTAAGAATTTTTATAATTCTTCTTTCAGTGCCAGCCATTCAGAAGCCCTCTCAGCGTTTCAGGAAATAAAGAATTCTGTAGGCAAATTGATGGTTGAAATCCGATTAGAACCTTACTGCGGATTGCGGGAGAGGGCAAGTTATTCAACAGGGAGTGCCCGCAATGGAAAATGGCAGGATGAAGACAGCTTAAATCCTTTCTTTGTTGGTTAATTGGGTAAACGTATTTTAAATGCTAGGAACCTTGTTGTTCTTCATTTACAATTAACAGGGACTATCTAACAATATAAATAGTTTATCTTATTGTCTTTAACTCTCTTTAACATAACGACGATCATATTATCTTTAGCTCTTCTGCCACATCTGACCTCTGTCTGCTTCTCTTCGAAGTCCCTTGCTGTCCCTTGCTTTCCCTGCTCTCTCTCTCTATCTCTCTCTCTATCTCACTCACTCACTCACTCACTCACTCACTCACTCACTCACTCACTCACTCACTCACTCACTCACTCACTCACTCACTCACTCACTCACTCACTCACTCACTCACTCACTCACTCACTCACTCACTCACTCACTCACTCACTCACTCACTCACTCACTCACTCACTCACTCACTCACTCACTCACTCACTCACTCACTCACTCACTCACTCACTCACTCACTCACTCACTCACTCACTCACTCACTCACTCACTCACTCACTCACTCACTCACTCACTCACTCACTCACTCACTCACTCACTCACTCACTCACTCACTCACTCACTCACTCACTCACTCACTCACTCACTCACTCACTCACTCACTCACTCACTCACTCACTCACTCACTCACTCACTCACTCACTCACTCACTCACTCACTCACTCACTCACTCACTCACTCACTCACTCACTCACTCACTCACTCACTCACTCACTCACTCACTCACTCACTCACTCACTCACTCACTCACTCACTCACTCACTCACTCACTCACTCACTCACTCACTCACTCACTCACTCACTCACTCACTCACTCACTCACTCACTCACTCACTCACTCACTCACTCACTCACTCACTCTCTCTCTCTCTCTCTCTCTCTCTCTCTCTCTCTCTCTCCACACCTTATCTCTAGTTAATTTTAAAATGGCGTGGTTGCTTGTTGTATGTTTGCCTCGTGCAGTAGTCTGTCTTCGATGCTGAGTGGTTCAGCAGCAAATGTTTGGGAGGACATGCTCAAGTGGAAACTAAACCATCTGACGGAAGCTAGGAAGACATTGATCAACAAGATTCTAGGTTTGAAAGAAAGATCATGTCAGAGAATATCTGAATCACAGGTCAATAGGATGGCCTGTTCATCCGTTTTACTCAGAAAATATTATTGGGAATTTTTACTCTGATACGTTTCTGGTTATTCGCTACTTATTTTGATACCAGACAGACTGAAACCCGATTTGTTAATGTATAACTTTACACATTTTTTTTATTATGGGCCCCACATGCTAACGTATGGAATGTGATAATTATATTGTTGTTTTACAATAAGTTTGCTAATTATAGTTACAACGGCTATACTAACTTCCTTGTTTAGTTTGAAGCTGTGATCTGTTAACCTCACATTTTCTTCATTTGCCTCGATTTCAATAAGGAGATTGGTTGAAAAATGACAATTAGCTTACTCTGGCATCCACTTACTACCTCTGTGCCGATGGTTCGAATCTCTGGGTTTCCATGGAAACACAAATCTCTTGGTTTCTATGGGAACCTGATGCCGATCTTTGACATGTGATTCGTTTGACTAGCTGTGCACCTTGTCTTTGTGTTCTAGTTGTGATCTTTGGAGTATTAATCACTGGAGTGGCATTCCTCTCGACTTGTATTCCAGGTCCAATCATACAGGTGAGTCTGTCGTCATAGATCAGGTTCCACCTAGTGGCTGTCGATTGACGTCAATCAGGTTCCTCCTATAACAGCTATCAATTGGAAAAGTATTTGATTTTCAGGGGATGAAAAAAAATTGTAGTTATTTTTGAACCAATTGCTTTACTATGCGATAAAGCTAATAATTAATCATATTAATTATGCAAGGTGTAATGGTGACGGAGGTTGTATTGATTGCAGTTGCAGTTGTGGCATCGATGTTATGGTGGGTAATTGTACAACTATTATCACCCCTTGACCTACCGCTGTTGCCTATTGCTATTAAATACTACTTGCACTACCACCATTTGCACCGTTACTACGTTCAACTACGCACTGCTGCCATTATTATTGCTATAACTGTTATCTACCACTATTGCTATTCCTGCTGCTATTACATTACTATTAATGCCATTATTGCCAGAATTATTATTACGAATAATATGATTATTATTACTATTGCTTTTACTATTGTTAATTGTATAACCATTATTAATATAATTAAATATGGCGTCTGCTTGCTGCTGTTATACTACTCTGCTGTTTTCCTGTGTTTTGCAGATGTTGGTTGCTTTGTATAGTTCTGCTACTGGTCCATTGGTTGGTCTTTTCTTCCTCGGCGGCGTCTCCAAACATGCCAACTGGAAGGTTAATACATTTGTCATCGTTTATTGATTCGTGACCACTGGATTGGACTCACATTTTAGTTATAAGGATCAGTTACAGTGATACCCTCACCGTCTCACTGATTGTGAGACGGTGCAGAACAGTTTTATCAAATTTATTTCGAATACAGTAGGCTCTATGTAAAATCCCCGAACACAATCAATCAATCAAATTATTATTATTATTAAATTTGTAACGCGCACAATGTCGCACCTAAATGTGAATCTGAGGCGCGGATAGTCAGTCGCCAGGAGAAGATGCAATTAGATTTCCAAATCCTTGAAAGCCAAAGAGAAATAATGAGTTTTGAGTCGCTTTTTGAAGGAAGGAAGTGAATTTGAGCTACGATGAGAGAGTGGCAGTCGATTCCATTCCCTAGGAGCAGAGACATGAAATGCACGAGGGCCCATAACTGTTCTGCATCGTGGTTCAAATAAAAGACCTGTACTTGATGATCGTAAGCAACGAGGAGGAATGTAAGGAGTTAGTAGAGCATGAATATAGGTAGGTGTACTGGTGAAAATGGCTTTGTAGGTCAAACAAGCTCACTTAAATTTGATTCTAAATTCAATAGGGAACCAATGCAGCTGGTGGAGTAAGGCAGAGGAGCATGTTCGTAGTGGGACACGTAGCACTACTCGAGCAAATGTATTTTGGATACGTTAAAGCCATTTGAGTTCAAGGTCTGAGAGACCGACAAAAAGTGAATTAGCATAATCGAGGCGAGAGGAGACATGTGAGCAGGCTATAGTTTCAGACATATTTTGAGTTAGAGCCGATCTTATGTGACGTATTGCCCTGATGTGGTAAAAACAAGATTTACAAAGGCTTGTTATGTGAGGTCGAAATGTGAGCTTGCTATCGAGGGTAACCCCAAGTGTTTTAACAGAGTCTGAAAGCGGCACAGCAGTGCCAGCCAGTTCAATGCTAGAGAGCATAGGGAAAGAACGCAGGCGTTGACATAGCCAAATACAATTGCTTCAGACTTGTCTGTGTTTATGGCCAAACCATTGAAATAGAACCATGCATATATGGATGAGAGGCATTCTTCCAGTTTTAGTTTACCAGACTGATCAGTGTGTGACATAGCAATATGGAGCTGAGTATCATCTGCATACTGTTGTAATTGAATTCCAAAGTGTTTAGCTATACGACTGATTGGGGAAGTAAAGACTGTAAATAATAAAGGGCCGAGGACAGATCCTTGTGGCACTCCAGCATTGCAAAGTGCCGAGCAGATCCAATGCCCACCTGCTGATTGCGGTCAACCAGGTATGAAGCTAACCAGTGCAAGGTAGTCCCAGAGGCACCAAAGCTTTTGCAAGTCTTGCCAGGAGTAATTGGTGGTCTACAGTGTCAAAGGCTGCACTAAGGTCAAGACACACAGAGAGGCAGGCTTTACCATTGTCAATAGATGAGAAGATGTAATCCAGTGTAGAGGCAAGAGCAGTTTCAGTGGAGTAGCCTTCGCGATATGCTGATTGGTAGGGACTCAAGTTGGGTGAGGAAGTAATGTGTCTCTTGATACGTTTAAGAAAAAAAGACGTTCAAGGATCTTAGAAATGTTATTGAGGTTGGAGATAGATCTGAAGTTAGACAAATTGCTAGTGTCAAGGTCAGACTTTTTAAGTAAAGGCGCGACTAAAGCAGATTTGAAGCATGAAGGAAAGCACCCCTCAGCAAAGGATAGGTTGGCCAAGTGTGCAATGAGGTGAGAGAACACGTCAGAACAAGAGACGATGAGTGATGTAGGTATAAAGTCCAATGCTGATGATTTAGGAACCATGCTTTTGAGAAGATTAAAGACTTCAAAGAATATGACAGGCGGTATGTCATCGAAGGCAGGGCCAGAGCATTCGGAGTCAAGCAGCAGGTCACTCCACACTAAATTAGCAGCACATCTAGCAATTTTACATTTAAGATCAATAATTTTGTTAACAAAAAATGCTGCAAAATTTTGATCGAGAATATGGGCAATCATTTTGGTTCTAAAGGAGTTAATGCTGCATGACAGTAAATGGTGGCCGGAATAGCATTCCAAATTCTGGCACCTTGGCATTTTAATCTAGCAGTAGTTCTGGCATAGGGAACCATTAAGACGTGAGGACTTCTTATGGCGTTGTGTATGGAGCTCATGTTATAACAAAAGTATTGGTGAAATATATTAGGTAATTTTTCAGACTATTTCGAAACATAAAAATGGCTATTTGTAATTTATAGATCTGGATAATTGATAGAAGCCTATTCGTTTTAAATATTTCGCTTGTGTGAGCATTAAATGGCAACGCGGCCATAAATCTTATAGCTTTTTTCTGCATGATAGATAATTTATTGAGACTGGATGTGTATGTCGAGGCCCAGATTATAGTACAGTAGGTGAGGTAAGGATATATGAGCGAGAAGTAAAGAGTAGAACGGGCTTTACCAGGTAAAATTTTGGTTAATCTAAACAAAATACCTAGGTTTTTGGATATTTTTTTGGAGACTGCACTAATATGCTCCTTCCCAGATAAGTGCTGATCAACTATGACTCCTAGGAACAAGCACGAGGTGACCTGGGTAATTGGAAAATTCATTAGTTTGATTGGCTGCAAATTTTCAGGTAAGGCTTTCTGACGAGAACGAAAGATAATTAAGTTTGTTTTTGCGATATTAAGGAATAGCTTATTAGCACAAAGCCATTCAGATATCAAGTCCAATTCTACATTAAATGTATTAATAAAAGTGTGGAGAAATCTGTGAGAGGCAAACAGATTGGTGTCGTCTGCAAAGAGAATAAAGGAAATATTAGGTATACAATTAGAAGGTCATTAATGTATAAAATGAATAACAGGGAACCTAGTATGGATTCTTGTGGCACACCCTATCGAATAGGGTTCAGAAGAGAGTAAGTATGATTGCAGTCGACCAGTTGGCTTCAATTATTTAAGTAACTTTTAATCCAGCTAAGTTGGGAGCCACGAATTCCATAATGGTTAAGTTTCAGTAACAGGATACCATGATCTATATTATCAAAAACCTTTGCAAGATCTAGGAAAATACCAATCGCATACTCATTCTTATCCATAGCTTCATTGACCAGATCCTGCATGGAAAGTAGAGGCATATATGTAGAGTGATTAGACTGGAATCCGTGTTGGGAGTGAAAGAGAATTTGATGCTTATCAATGAAATTTGTCAGACGGATGTGCATCGCCTTTTCAAATATTTTAGAAAACGCCGGTAAAACTGAAATTGGTCTATAATTTGCAGGAGAATTTCTAAGCCCCTTCTTAAAAATGGGGACAACCTTGGCATTGTTTAAAGTCGCTGGAAAAATTCCGCTATCAAAAGAGCAATTTATAATTTTTATCAACGGGATATAGTTCGTAAATACTATTTCATACAAATTTAAACCAATCAAAATGAACACTAACACTGGTTTGTACAAAGAAATATAACACGGAAATCGTTGTTTATTGCTGTCGTCTGTTAAAATGTGAAAGTGATTTTATCTGTAGTCTTGGTCATGACAGAGTTCTTGTGACTCTGACTAATAGAATAGAATTCTTAACTCTTTTTGGTTTCTGACTGTGAATACGCTTCCAAAGATCACCGACTGATGTCGCTTTTTACAATAGAAGTCACTGATTAAGAATATATTTGGTTCTCAGTATAGCCTACGTTGGAAGGATGGATGCCACGACTAGTAGAGTCTACTATTATCAACAGTTTCATATGATGTTCCTAGTCATATCCGTGATCATTATTTTACAGTTTTTATAACATTCGTAGTTTCCTACTAAAGATGAGTAACAATTTTCTGTTGAAGGGTACGCTAATCGGGGGCATCGTGGGTGTACTTATTACCCTCTGGTTGAGCATTGGGTCTATGACGGTGAGCCACAAGCATCCTACTCTGCCTCCTCTCTCCGTGGAACATTGTTCAATTGGAAATCGTAACTCCACTATCATCGCCTCTTCACTGAACTACACCAGCTACGGGCAGTTCGAGGTCGATAATCGAATCCAGAGGAAAAGCAGCTTAAATGAAACAAATGTGATTTTACCAGAGACTGAAAGACAATTGGTAAGCAATATCTACAAGAGTAGGCTATGTTATTTGGTATCAGATTACAAATGACCACATTTCTTTATCTACGAGGTGGGCTATTAAGAAGTAACCCTACCTCAGGTTTTTTGCTAATGTTTCGGATAAACGTAGTGAAGAGCAAATAACATTTCACAGACGCAAAATCACTTCATACCTGTATATAATAGTCAAATTTAAATGAAATCTTTTAAACAGAAAGAAAGTTATGTCACATTAAATGAGTCCAACCGCGGGTTTTTGATGGTAAAAAACATTCAACTCAGGAAAAAGTGATAAAACGAGTTTATTAAGTCACTTCTCAAGTTGTTGCTGTAAGGCAAACTTTAGAATTATCATTATTATTGAGAAGAGAAACTGGAACCAGGCACCAGCGTATATTGATATCACTTTGACGTCATTTAGCGAGTCGTCGCTCAGATTGGTAAATAAACATCGCTTTCCGTGATGTCATCACCGAGACTTGAACGCGCCTCAGCACTGCTATGTCGGCTGAATTTTCGCGAGACGAAGCGTGTGTTCCATACGGATGACAAGAACTTCTGCCTCAATCCACCAATCAGCAACAAAGTAATCGTGCTTGTTTTGTTGGCAAAAGTCGACTTCATTCTGTTGATGAGAAAGAAAAAGTGGATGCTGTATATTGCGTTGGTAGCTGCTTCCGCAATTAATATCCAAGCACCTGCTGCCAGCTGGATTCATCTTTCAGCAAGACGGGGCCGTGAAATACGTACCCGTACCCTACCCGTACCGCGGGTAAGGGTCGGATACTGATGTACCCGTGAATCGGGTACACCCGCAGACCTCTACGAGGCACCAGCGCATATTGCTCGCCTCAAACAAGATTGGTTCAAGGGCAATTGCCCTGGTTTCATTGAGAAGAATCAATGGCTCCAACCAAGCTCACAGGACTTGAACCCCATGGATTATCGCGTGTGGGGAGCTATGCTCGAGAAATACCACAATCTGCTACTAAAGCCAAAAACGATGAGAGAATTGAAGTGACTTCGTAAAATCGTTTTTGTTACTTTTTTCTCCGTTGAATGTTTTTTGACCGTCAATAAACCGTGGCTGGACTCATTAAAAGTAATATAAATTTGTTCTGTCACTTCAGTAAATTTTGGCCGTTATGATTATGTAAATACGGATTAGCTTAGCGCCTGAAAATTTTAATTTTCTGATCTCTACTTTAGGCCGAAATATTAGCAAAACACCTTAGGGGCTACATTAAAATGGCCCACCCTGTACATTGTATTTTATTTTCTCGTGAGCTGAATACTAGTTACACCACTAATTATTTGAAGTTCCATTTTGATCTTTCTTAGAATCGGCTTAGTGGTCTGGAGAATGTCTACGCTATCTCTTATCTGTGGTTGATTCCATTTGGAGCAGCACTCACGGTTGTGGTCGGCTTAATAGCATCTCTAATTATGAGTAAGTGAAATCGGATCTAAACTTATTTTAGTCATAATCTGAGTTGATTGTCATCTAGCATGACCTAAAGTAGCTAAATAGAAGCTTCGGTGTCTCGGTGGCCGATTGTTTAATGAAAAGGATGTTTTTATTGCAGCCAAACCAAAGCAAATCAATTGATAATGAAGGTGTAACATAATGAACATGTGAAATGGGAAATCAATTATCATTGAACAAAAAATGAACAATGTTAGGCTACACAGGAAGGGAGAGCCCTAACTGCCCCTAAGGGTATCTTCCCGCTGACAGGGACGACCATGACATCATATACAATCGGATAGTTTCAATGTGCGTAGTGATTATTTATAAAATGTAGGTCTTAGCAGATAATAAATAATTTTATAGTAATAAAGGTTCACTGGTATTGACAAAGCTTAAATAGGCTGCTCCTCTTCCATTTCCACAATTTGTGACTCGATCTATTTCCAGTTGACATTGTCAATTATAGGAAGGATTTTAGCTTACATGCCTAAAGGAGTATAGCGAACTGTTGTAGTGTAAAGCATTTGCGATCAATAGCAATTTCATCTCCGCTGTGTGTCTACTTTACTAATGAACAGGAGACAGAGACTTGGAGGCGATGGTGGATGACCGTCTTCTTATGAGGTTCCACGGTTGCAGATGGTCGGACGAAAGCGAAAATCAGGAACACATTGAAGGCGAGAATAAAGCATCGCCACAGAAAACTAAAGTAGGCGCTATATAAATGTAATAAACATCATCGCCTGTACTCTCCTATACTCTTAGTAAAAATAATCATCAGCATCGTTGTCACGTCATCGCTATTCTTACATTGTACCCTCCCTATCCTTCTTCAGTATATTAAATTATTCTCCTACTTTATTTTCTTCATCTACTTCTAGTCCTTTTCACATATCTTTTGTATTATTTTCCTACTCGTTTGTTTCTGTTATGTTTGATTTGTCTTTCTTCCTTCAGTTCTCTATTTCGTCTTCCTATTCTATCCCGACTTTATTCCGCCTTCTTGTTCTACGAAAAACTCTACCTTACCCTCGTTGGAATTCTTTAAACCGTTTGGGTTGTCTTTCTTGCTTTCAGAGTCCCAAAGGACCAGAAGATAATTTTATCAAGGACGTTGAAATGACTGATTCAAAGAAGACAGAAAACCGGTTTCACCAGGAAATTAAACCTGAATTAAATAAGGAAACAAACAACGGAATTGCAACATAGAACTACCTCTGAGAAATATTCTGTATCTCTGCATCTGGAACATAACTGAGAGTCCACTATACCCCCACCATCTAAATTATATGTAGGGTCAGTACATCGTGTAATGTGGTTCTTGGGCATGTCGCCTTCTGCTGATCAAACCGTTGTGCTGGAATTGATGACTATGCACTAATTACTGCTCATGTAAGTAACTATGAACATAGGCGTAAGATGGGAAGAAAAGCGATTTAAGGCAAGTAATGATTAGACGCGATGAGCTTTGGTAAGGTACGGCACTTTAAATTAGGACTAGATAGGCCTGTATAAGTTTCAGCACGGTGAGCAGTTCCCGTAAAACGTTACACCGGTTTTAAGATAAGCTTAGTTTATGCAAACGCGTAGGAAAGATATTTTGCTCCTGGGAACAAACCATGAAATTGGGGAACCTTCCGCGCGACTCTCAGTTAATTCTAATTAAATTTTCCAAATACATCGAATGAAAATTTAAATTTTATTGAAATAAAGTTTTTTGACACGGTCTATTAGTTTGTATTTTTAAATTTCAAGGATATTTTAAAATCTAGGATATATAGGATGCTAAAATTCTGTAAATCTATGTACAATTGTAAACATTGTGTTAAAAAGTCGATAAATTTAATTAATTAATCTTACTGATGCCAATGTTAGAAAATAATACTACGTAGCCGATTTACACAGTGTTGCGTATCGTTAAAAACGGCAGCAGACGGCACATAGGCCTATTCCTTTTGCTAATGATATTTCAACATCAAAATCCAAATTATTTGAAATGCCGAGTGCTAATTCGAGCTACCACCTGTCTGCATCTTAGTGAAAGTTTGTAATTTTAATCTCTTGCCCGAATAAAGTAAAAGCTCTGCGATGTAGGCTTACAGCTATATGTTGTGATGATTGCGAAACTTCGCATTATGTCGCTTCCAAGCACAGTGCTTAGCAGAAGTTCATATCCCGTTGTACAATAATTATTGTAAAGACTGCGTTTATTCTTTCCACAGACTCGACTTTGAGGCATGGAGTAATAACGACAGTAGAAATGAGTGCGCCAAGAATAATGAATTGCAGTTTGGATCAGATTAAATAAATCCTTCAATTGAAGTAGTAAAGCAAATGTTGATCAAGAGGCATTCGGTCGTACTATCTCCTCAACGGAACGATAATAATTGATCTAAACTGCTAATTTTGAAGCGCGCAACTGTATTAATAAGAAAGATTGCAACTCTTGGCACTCGATAGATAAATTAGCGGAAAATTGAGCAAGAAAATAAATGTCTAAGACGCAATAGGTCTTTGGCGGTCGACACTCGCAATTGTTTACCCGGAAATAACAATCATGTCTCACCTTGCCGTTAGCGTACATTTATATGGTGGGCCTACAGTTACCTTCTACTCTCGATAACAGCGTTCCGTACATGAAGTCAAGGCGTAGAAAATACTACTGATTTTAGATAATGAAAGTCAAATAAAACATACATAAACATATCTAGAGCCTACAATGAAGTAAGATGGTTCAATGAACGATAAAACTACTCTAAGATTACACAATGCTAGAATTTTTTAAAGAAAGTAAGCGACTAATGTAAAAGTCTCAAACATGTTACACTGTTAGAGCTAATGATGACAAATGAATATTTAAAGATGTGAATCAATAAAGTGTCAAATTAGACGATATTAAATACAATGCATACAGATAAGCAAAACCTGACAAGTACAAGTAAAAGTTTTTTAAGAATGGCCGCTGGCAATGTAACGTTTCGCCCTCTGGCACAGAACAGTGTCTCAAAAGGGGCACCACTGTATCCAGAAGGATCACGTGATGTGGATGACTTACAGTCGATTTGGGGATCCAATCACTGTCGATTTGGGGATCCAAGCAGAGTCCATTCCCGAAGAAAAGTGCGTGGAATTAAATAAAGCCATCTGACTCGCTCTCCTTCCCTGTTTTTTTTATTATCCACAGTCTTATTCTCATAAACAAAGGGGAAAGAAGTTGTCTGTATTGAATTTAGTATTTGAGATTAATCCCTTGTGTCTGATACCTGGCGCTCCATATATGTTAAATGTTTGCCTAACATGTCCTTCAGAGTTATATCTCTTTCTTCCCCTCTCTCTCTTCTTCTCATCTCTCTGTCTCCTTCTTCTGCTCTTCTTGATTCCATATCTGACATATTAGATTGTAACTGTGCTAGTTGTTCCAAAATTGTTTCCAACCTTAACGAAATTTTACTGTGTTCTGAGGAGTTGGGACTAATAGACCTTTCCTTATCTAAAGCTGTTAGGTTTTCCTCTAATTCTCTTTCTTCTTCCATTATTGACAAAATGAACAAAGCTTTGATAAACTAAAATATATTCAGTAACTACTGATTATAGTTCTAAATTAAATCATGATACTTTGTAAACTAGCAGATTTAGATCATCAGTTTGCACAATTAGCAACGACCTAAATACTAAGCAGTGATCTTACACATTTTTAAGCGTTCATGTTAATCATCACCAACTTGAATAACAATAATACACCCTAAATTCAGCAACACCACAACCACAAAAATTCTTTTAGATTAACACTTCCAAATGATAAAGCATATTAATTTCAGCTACACTAAATTTACAGGCGAAGAATAAGATTCATTATTATCCCTTTTTATTGGTCGGAGCAAGACTCAGCTCTCTTCTTTAGCGCCAGCGTGTCTTCTTCTAGTCTTCCCCTTTCTACGGACGACCCAGTCTCTCGTCTACATCGACTGAATTAGCTGATTCCTCCTTAGTAGAAATTTGCGCTTACTTATATAGTATTTGTAAAACCACTTGCAGGAAATTGATGCTTTGAGCCCTCAGCTGTCAGGTCGGATCCCACCTCGATTCAACCCGTCAGAGATGAACGCGAAATAGATTATTCAATTTGTATGAACTTCAGGAAAACACCCACAGGGACATCCTGAATACATTAATTTTAATTTCCTTAACAAACAGGGTCATCCTGAATACATTAATTTTAATTTCCTTAACAAACAGGGACATCCTTAATACATTAATTTTCGCTCTCGCAACGCCTCTGCAACCTCTTCCCAGACTGGGGTTTCCCAAGGGCTGAAAACTTACCAAAAACCTACTCTATAATCTATATATATATATATCACTCATATACCGCTAAAACCACACTGTATATAATAATATAACTCAAAGCCTACCCAAAATAACCCAAACTGGCTTTTCCAGGAGCACAACATACACTAGAACAACCATCATAAGCTTAGACAACCGATACTGTAAAAGTAAAGTAATCTCTTGGAAGGATCAGCCTCTGATCGTTACAGCAATAATGATCCGATGGTATCGATTGAATTGACGATAACGTTCAATTGAGCGCACTTGAATGGGCGTCCGTAGAAGAGAAGGCACGTAGTCAAATGCTGAATGACATTAGGGCTGAGACGAGAGACGGTGTATTATGTGCATCCGTCCAAGAAATTAGTCATGACTCTTGTCTCTCATTGTCAATGTTACGGACATTCTCTCAAAAGACAAAAGCATCATCGAGAATTAGCACAGCATATAATAGTTAACCGAGTCTCATGAGGTCCATAAGCAAGTTAGCATAGATTGCACCAGAGTTTTAACGTACGGAGGAATGCTCTAAGATCGTCCTTTGAGAAATGACGTCATTGAATGTTTGAGTGCGTGATTGTGTAGAGGCAATAGTTACAGTGTAAATAGGCGCCATAGAAATGTCGAGAATAAATGTCATATAGATGGAGCCACGTTGGTGCTTGATCAAGACTAGGTGAAGGCTGGCATAGCTGCTCTGTGATAAGATCAGATGTCTGATCGTGAAACGATTATGCGACGATCAACGACAGAATGATTTAATGACACATTTTCGCAATTCCTGGGTTGTGTACTCGACCGAACTCGGCGGAAAATTCATTCGAATGTTCTGATAAACTCGACTCGTGAGAGGAGATTTTTGGCTTGGAATCAAAGGCTGCGGCGGATGCGATGAACGATGGATGGTCTGAATGTTTGAGGGGTTAACGATAATTAAGATTACGCCAGACAAATCATTATAACCTGGACAGACTGCCGGTACTGGCAATGATTCATCAGTAAAGTGACAATTAATTAGTCATTGGCTTGTAGTCTACAAATGAAGTGAATGTAGACTGAGTCTGCTGTAGGATTAAGTCTACTTGTGAAAAATGGCGCCCACAGCAGATGACAAGATGAACGCAGTGCAAAAATGCGAATAGTCTACAAATAATGTGGGACTTTACAAAGAATTATGTCCTGATCTGAACTATGCCAAACTGACAAGAGGCGATTTACCTAGATATAGAGACAGCATAGATAAAATAAATAGCATTGAAAGGCTTGCCAAAACATGCAGGCAGCGAAGACAACACATGTCGAACGACGATTAAGACGATGACTGTTCTCTTTAGCTTTAATATCATTGTTCTTTCGACTCACAGATAATATAATTATAGTCAAACTGTTTCATTGTTTCATTGTTACCGATGCGCTCATCGCTCTAAGCGATAGATCGACCTGCTACATCAGCGACGCACTCTGCTGACTGCCTCTGTCAACAACCAATATTATGCATATTTTCTATTCTGAAATGTGATACCGCCCTTCTTCCAACAATTTTTGCTTAGAAGTACACATGCCTCAATGGCGCAATTGCACTTGTACTGCAGAGCAATTGTACGCGAAGGACTTGACTTGCTCAAGGTCCCTACACAGTGACTTACGCCTCGGACGAGGGTCGAACCCGTTCATTCAGCGCACACTGATCGTTACGGGCCGACCGCTCAAACCAATCTGCCACCGTGCAACACATATGATTATATTATATCTTCAACTTTCCTCTCTCTGCTTTTCTAAAAATAATGATGTTGACGATGATAATAATAATAATAATAATAATAATAATAATAATAATAACAATAATAATAATATAAATGATAATAATATAAATAATAATAATAATATTAATGATATTAATATTAATAATAATAATAATATAAATAATAATAATAATAATAACAATAATAATAATATTAATAATATTAATATTATTAATATTATTATTAGAACTTGTCGGCATTGATCCAACGTTTCAATGCGGTGGCTTTTCAGGGCACCATGTCAAGATTACAGTCCACTGACAAGCGGCGACCCAGATAGCATGATGACAGATCCGTTGGCAATGCCAATGATGAATAATAATAATAATAATAATAATAATAATAGTAATAATAGTAATAATAATAATAATAATACAATTACAATTGTATTATAATATTATTAGTATATTAATATTATTAATATACGAACCTCGAAACTCAGAAATATGCCGAGCTAGCCTCCACGTACGTCTTCACACCGGTGGCATTCGAAACCTTTGGCCCCATCAATTCCGAAGGCCAAAGCTTCCTTTCAGAACTGGGACACAGACTGAGCGCCGTCACTGGGGAGCAGAGGGAGACGACTTTTCTCTACCAGCGCATCTCGATGATTATTCAACGCTACAACGCAGTTGCTTTCAAGGGAACTTTCGCTGCTCAGGAGTCCAACGAGCAGGGCTACTCCGGACGACATCACCATTAAATAGATGAAATCAACTCTACGCCGTGTCTCTTGGGCTATAATAATAATAATAACAATAATAATAATGATAATAATAATAATAAGAGCTGGAGATTCGCACAATGATGCGCTCTTTCCCGATGGGGTCGTCGGGCGGCCCTGATGGGCTGCGACCCAACACGTGGCGGAACTGATTGGAGATCCAGACGCGGGACCTGGGCTGCTGAGAGCGACGACTGCTCTTATCAATCTACTACTGGCCGGCATCTGCCCTCAAGAGGTACGGCCTATCTTATTCGGAGGTACTCTTTTCGCCCTCCGTAAAAGCTGTGGTGGTCTAAGGCCAATAGCCATTGGATATGTGTGGCGTCGACTCGCATCTAAATGCGCCAACGCATACGCCGTCCCACGTGTCATGTCGTACCTAACCCCTAAACAACTGGGAGTTGGCGTTCCCGGAGGCTGCGAGGCGGCAACCCACGCCGCTAGACGAATCCTGACCAGCATGGACACGAATTCAATAATGGTGAAGCTTGACATCTCGAACGCTTTCAATAGCTTGCACCGAGATTTCATGCTAGCATCAGTGGACGAACTCATTCCTGATTTATCCGCACATTGCCATCTTGTCTACGCCGAGGCGACATCTCTGAAATTCGGGAGATTCACGATACAATCGCAAGAAGGTTCGCAACAGGGCGATCCCTTGGGACCTCTCCTTTTCTGCCTACCTAACCACCTGCTTTCACCACTGGCCTTTGGATACCTCGACGACCTCACCTTGGGCGGAGATCCTAAGGTGGTGGAGGCGGATGTTAACTCGATCGAAGAGGGATGTCTGCAACTTGGCCTCGCGCTCAACCGCAAAAAATGCGAACTCATATCTTCCGACGCCCATATCAACAACGTTAGTCAAGGCTTCCTAGGACAGTTCGCCCGAGTCAATGCATCATCGGCCGTGCTCCTAGGGGCTCCGCTCTCCCCGACTGATGCCCTGCATCCAGCCATCGACACCTGTGTGACCGACCTCGGAATTGCAATCGACAGGTTGCAACTAATCGCTAGACAAGACGCTCTACTGATGCTTAGACATTCGATCGGCTGGCCTAAACTCATGCATTTATTGAGATGCACCCCTTGCCACGACCACCCGCGTCTATGGGCTTACGTCGATCTGCTGCGAGGAGGGATCGAGCGAATCTTCAACATTTCGATGACCGATGACCAATGGGGTCAAGCTACTCTCCCGATCAGGATGGGAGGACTGGGAATTAGGAGGGCGTCCTCGCTGGCACTTCCCGCCTTTTTGGCTTCAGCCGCGGGCACTCTCCAGATCCAGTCCCTCATCTTAGAATCAGTAGCGGTGAAATCGGACTCAACATGCGACTCGGCGATGTCCACCTGGCTTCAACTCACCGAAGCTTCTGCCCCGACGACGCCAGGCCATAAACAAGCCCACTTTGACAGACCGCTGTTAAACGCGGTTCTGTCTGCACTAGAAGAAAAGCTACAGGATCCCTACGACCAGGCGAGACTAAGGGCCTTGCAGTCACCGCACGCCTCGGACTGGCTGTACGCTCTCCCGCTCGTTTCTCGCGATCTCAGACTGGAGGACGATACCGTGAGGGTGGCGGTCGGCCTACGATTAGGGGTGGCCATCTGCGAGCCGCACACCTGCGCATGCGGCGCCTTTGTCTCAGCCAGAGGCGCACATGGCCTGTCCTGTTCATTGGGTTTTGGCCGTCAAGCAAGACACTGCAATATCAACGACCTTATCCATCGCAGCCTCAACAGAGCCGGTATTCCAGCGGTCAATGAACCGTCAGGTCTTTCCAGATTAGATGGAAAGAGACCGGACGGGCAGACCCTGATACCGTGGAGTGGGGGCGGACCTTACTTTGGGACGCAACTGTGGTGGACACAGTGGCCGCTTCTTATATCCCCGAGACAGCTTCCACAGCTGGAGGAGCGGCGGAGATAGCAGCCACAGGGAAACACACAAAATATTCTGAGCTAGAGAAGAAATACACTTTTGTTCCAATCGCTTTAGAAACCTTCGGTCCCCTCAATAGTGAGGGCCTCGCCTTTCTGTCTGAGACTGGACGCCGACTTTCGACAACTACCGGTGACACCCGAGAGACAAACTTCCTTTTCCAGAACTTGTCGGCATTGATCCAACGTTTCAATGCGGTGGCTTTTCAGGGCACTATGTCAAAATTACAATCCAATGACAAGCGGCGAGCGACCCAGATAGCCTGATGACAGATCCGTTGGCAATGCCAATGATGAATAATAATAATAATAATAATAATAATAATAATAATAATAATAATAATAATAATAATAATGATAATAATAACGCCGATTTATAAGGCGCCGTAAATGCGGCCCTAACCACTACAAAGGCGCATCACAAACTAATAAAAAAGTCAGCCTTGCAAAACAGAAAGACTTTTTTGACTTAGTTTCAAAGGAGTCTACTGAGTCGGCCAATCTAACGGTAGGTGGGAGACAGATTCCAACACAACGGACCAGCGGCCGAGAATGCACGCTCGCCGAATCGCAACCTCATCCACCGCACACGGAGATCGATCTTCACAGAGGATCTAGGGAATCCAGATCGAAGGTGAGAGGGAAGGCTATTCCAAACACTGAGACCCACGATTGAGAAACTACCATTCTGTGGAAAAAGAATATGACCTTTTGAAAAATACGGTTCACTGTATAAATAATTATGTGTGATGCAGGCCTAGCTAGCGTTGGTTTTAACACGCGACGCTTCCACTGCCACGGAATATAGCATGAAAATCTAAGTTCCACATTCTGATATACATGTTGGTCTACCTGTATATGATGCTATTAAATGGATGTTGCTTCAAAAGAATATTTACAATAGAAACCTATAAGATTTTGCTTGCAAGCCATTCACTTGAACTTTATTCCTAAGCACGCGATACCCTATTTGGCACTACGTGCTGATTATTTCTGCCCATTGTAGGCCTATCAAGTTATTGGACTTCAGTCTGGACCCTGTCATTGTTTCAGGGCGCTGACTGCTGTGCGTTCAGCCGTCTGAATTGGATTCGTCTGAAGGATCGATCTGTTGAGGAGCGTTAAATTTGTACTTTCACTCAAAGTTCACGGCTTTTCTAGCAGCTTTCTCGAGTTTAAAGTTGGTTTTGTTGGAGTTAAATTGAAATGTTACGATCCACCAAATGGTACGACCGCTTTTGGCCTATGTTTCGAATAGAATTTAACCGAAGCTTTTAACGACTTTGAATAAAAGTCCTGTTTATTGATGGGGAGTTGCGTGTAGAGATTTAATGAGGTTGTAGCTACTATTATAAATCATTGCGGATGGATTGTGTAGGCATATTGAATTGGAGTATCGTATGAGTTGATTTAAATAATTCTATTTTATGTCGTATCCGATTGAGCTATAGAAAGGGTCATATTAATTTACCTCGGTCGGTCACCTTCTCTATTCCCAGATATTCATGTTGAGCATGCTATACGATTGACCGTGTTTGCGGCCCTCGCATCTGCCTACCGTTGAGGGATGCACGGTCTAGAAGGAGTTTGAGAATTATAGGTTGAGCGATTGCGTTTCCCATAGAAGTGTTTTACTTTGGTTCAAATTGCTTTTTACAGCTGTAAGTAACTTCTACCTCTAGTTATCTCCAAGAAGGAGTTGAAAATCTCAGGAAGAATTTGAGAAATAATACTATGATGTGGTCGTTTTGTATGACCGATAATGTCTATGCATATCATACTCGGTCATTGGTGTTGAATGGTAGAATTAATTTTAATGCGATTATGAAATTGTTCTATCCATTACAGAACTGGATCCATATCTAGACAAATTGAAAAAAAGGCATCTTGGTGGCCTTGAGAAAATTACGGACGCCGTTGGTCGGAGACGCCTCTTGGCGCTGATGTAACACTACGACTTATTGCACACATACGTTGTAACGGACGAACTACTTTTTCTCCAGTAGTAATACTATTTCAATTCAAAGACAATAATATCGAACCGTTTAATAAGCTATCATAGAATAATTCAAGTGATATATTTTACTGTGTGGTTTAGTATTGGGTAGTAAAGTTTAAATCGAGACAATGGCGTCGCATCTGCATTGGGCTGACTATCTGATCCTTGTCGGATTCCTGGTCATCTCTCTGGCCATCGGAATCTACCATTCGCTGACAGGTGGTCGACAGAAGACAACCGCTGAGTTCATCATGGCCAATCGACGACTCGCAGTCATTCCGACGGCCATTTCGTTGCTCGTATCCATCGTATCGGCCATCTTGTTGATTGGAACTACAGCCGAGACGTACAGTTACGGAATCCAGCACATCATCTACTTCACTTTATCTGTGATTGTGGCTCTGTTGCTTGTCGAGCGCTTCATTGTTCCGTGGCTCTATCCACTGAAATTGGTCAGCGTCTTCGAAGTGAGTGTGCTTCTTTATTTTTGGTGAGCATACTACTTTCTGATTTAGTCTTCCGAATAAGTCTTCGCTCCTCGGCTAGAGGAGCTCTTGTTCTGGCGAGCCGATCAAAACGTAAGATATTGCTAATAGGACGATTTGAATTTAATGCAGACTAGAACTTTTTAATTTTGTGTGGACTTTGATTTGCAATGGTCGGGTGGTTTTCTTGCGTGTTGAATTGAAGAAATATTGAAAAAAGTGTTCTGACTGTGCCAACACAATTTGATAGTCGTCCCTACCATAATTAGAGGTACTTTAAAGGTGAAAATAGAACATGGAAAGTAAAGTAAATATAGGCATCAGTGAGAAGGATTGTTGGTAATTAGTTCTTTCGGTGAGTTTAGTTTTGGAAATGAAACATCATCTTTGGGTTAAAACTAAGTTCTTAAGCCGTTGACGCGCTTAAAATAAGCCACAGGAGAATGGAAAATTAACCAGAGCGTCTTTCATGCAGTGAGGCAGAACAATTCAGTGATTGATCTTCTGTGAGCGAATGGTAGATTCCTATGGCCAGAGATATGACCAGTAGTTGTACGGGACCAGTTTATGCACACATTTAGCACAATGTCTACCGTTGTTACTGCAAATGCCAGCATGTCCTTTATGTGCGTTGTAGTACTTGGAAAGGCGATTCATGTCAAAGAGTATAAGGATTTTTGGAGCAACGTTGGGAATTACTATGGCGGTAAGAGACATAATATGGTCATAGCGATTTAACTGATTTTAGATTGCCTTTCGCATTGGATGGTTGAAACAAATTTTAGGCCATGGCAGTTGGTATTTGTAGGCATGAAGAAGAATGCTTTCTGATGTCGAGTGGCGCTATATAAGTTTTTCATTACAATAACAATAACTGCCTCTGATTACGAGTGGCGCTATATAAGTTTCCAATTACAAGTACAATTACAATATAGAAAAGGCGCTAAGAACATTATTGTTATTATTATATATTCATTTATTTGACAAACTGACAAACCGCAGCAACTAACGTTCATGTACAAAGACCAGAAAAGAAATTGAAAGTTAGATATCCAATAAAAGTAAAGTAAATGGTCACGTAGGACTACTTTGGCTATTACATAAGGAAATTCTGGGTATAAAATATCTTTTGTCTTTAGTAGGGAGTTGGAATGGTTGAGCCCTGTATCGGAGGTTGTAAGAGCACCATGGTGCAATCGGAGGAAATGGCCTCAAGACGCTGGCTTCAGGCGCAGATGTGCATTGCGTGTAGAAGATGTTGCATTCTGTTTGATTATAATAGATGCTGTTGTCACATGATCTCAAGTAGAAATCGATCTAAAAGGTTCTTATATGGAAAGAACTAGACTTTATAACAGGTCGTTGCCTACTTGTCGGACTATGTCATTGGAGGCTTCAAGTTTGACCAACATGACAATAGTAATATAGGCCTAGTGGTCTGTGTGTCTTGCTTTGCTCCTAGGTTATGTTTATGGGAGTGACTATGTACGCACCATCAGCGGCTCTGCAATCAGGTATAAATGATCAAGGCCATGTTACTATCGTACTCCCATCATCATCTCCTCTTTCACTGTGATCGTCATAACCATCACCAAAGAATAACGAATCAAATTCCTCTCAGTGTCCAACTAGCGCCCACGCTATATATATATATATATATATATCTACTTTAAACCTATAAACGGCGCTCATTGAAACTATCCATAATATATGCTGTTGTGGGTGGCCCGCCGATTCGCCTTGTAGCCCAACATTGTTCAGTGATAATTAATTTCCTATTTCACATGTTTATTATGGTAGAAATTGAGTATCAATTGATTTGATTTGGTTAGGTTGCAATAAGTTATCGTTATCGCTATCGTTATATCAGGATCAATACAACCATCAGTATACACTACAGTGACTATACTACATACATCATTCATCAATAACTATGGCATCAGCAATTTTATCAACATTATTACAATCACCACCAGAGAGGACAAAATGAAATCTCATTAAATCAACGATTAAAGAAATTACTGGCGTCTATTTTCTTGTGCAAAATTTAAATTGAAAATGAAAGAATAGTTGACGTGTTTTTACTTAGCTACTGGTTTGCCACTTTCCATTTCAATTCCTGTCATGGCCATTGTATCGGTGGCCTACACAGCGCTCGTAAGTAGGTCTATATAATTATTTTAAGAAAATATTGAAGGCTAAATGTATTGTGTGATGAATTTCGGAAATATTTTTCTGAATTATGTATTAAATGACTGGTACTATGGAAACAAATCTGAAAATAATGTCAAATTAATCTAAATTGTAATTATTTAATCAATCACTAATTCGAACAATCAATCATTGATTACTACATCAATGAATAGATAAGAATGTTTTAAAAACCAAAGTAACATGTAATGTTTTGGCATTCAATTCCCATTTGACTATTGAACCCTTTTAATTGACGTCTGAAAGGTTGCTCGATATAATTATAGGGTGGTATGCGAGCTGTGATATGGACGGATGTCTTCCAGTTCGTGATCATGCTTATTGGAATGATCGCCATTGTAGTCAAGGTATCTTAAGACCAAATTATTAATTTTCATAACTAACAATATAACCCTAACGCTTTTGTTGAATGAATTTTTCTATCAAAGTTCCAATAGCAAATTGTGTTGTCAAATATTCTAGTGCCAATAGCAATACCAAGGATAAATACAAAAAATGACCGGGTAACGAAAGAGAGAGATAATGGTAGTGAGCAATAGTGAAGGAAACCTGAAGGACCAAGATCCCGCTAGAATGGTTACCCTTAACATAGATTAGTGACAGCGGTGGAAGTGCGAGCAGCTTCGTACTAACTTACTTTGAAAAATACAAATGGGACAGAGGTTAAATTCAGGTGAACTGGTTTATATTTCTCGCAGGGACTGATTGTCATTGGTGGAATAACAAACGTCTTCCAATTGGCTGAAGAAGAAGGTCGACTCATCTGGGCTAAGTAATCATTTGCTTTCTGGTAGCAATATTATCGCCGTCATGTCAGTCGTAGCTGTAATTTGCCTCATTATTCGCCTTCATCTTAAGATAGCATCAATTGAACGATAGTATCTGTTTCTTTGTTGTTTATGCAGTTTTAGCATTGATCCGCGAGAGCGCAATACCGTCTGGTCTCTTATGATTGGACTTGGAATGGCTTGGATCAATCTATTTGGGCTATCACAAGCAGCCGTTCAGAGATACTCTGCCGTCGACAAACTATCCAAGGCAAGGACGTATGTAGCGAAATGTCTGTCTGTTTTATTTTACTACTGCAGTTTTTTTTCGTTTGCACTTTCTCTAACTGTTTAGAATTATGATCAATCAATCAATCAGCAACCATGGGATCATCGCCGTAGGTGTCTGATGCCTTTCTGGTCACATCTCCCCACATGTCTCTGTTCATTGCCGCATTGCCCAATTCTTAAAGATTTGTTCCACACAATTCTTCAATGTCATCTGTGCATTCCCTATGTGGTCTTCCTCTTTTATTTGTCCCATCCATTATTATAAAAACCAGCGTTCGTAGGTTTCTATCCCCTTCCATTCTGCATATTATGTCCAAATAAACTTAGCTTTCTCTCGATCACTTTTTGCCTAAGGTTTTCTGTCATGCCGATTCTTCTGTACAGTTCATCATTACTGACCTTCTGAACCGACCCTATTCTAAGTATCCTAAGAATTATGAGGCCTGTCAAGAATTTTCAGTTTAGTGATTTTACATTATCGGATTTGGAGAGACGTTATTATCACCATACTCATAGGTGGTGGCGGAATCAGGATTCAGAGCGAGCTCTAAAGCTAGAAAGCAAGGACATATTGTCCATGTTTATTCCGTCACGAGTTGCAAACAGTTAACGGACTGGGACCACTTGTCCCGGATGACGACGAAGTACAACCTGAACTGGCAGCCGTGGGATCAGCGTATCGGGTCTATCTTTGCATATAGACTACATGTACCTGTCTCGTTTGGTACAAGGGCAACCATCTATATTGCATGCGTTTTTTTGATGAAGGCTACTCACTCTGTCTGCAAATTCGTATGAAACCCCCGTACGCTCCTCAATCAGACTATGTAAGACTCAGAAAGATAACTATGACCGCAATGACTTGTTAGGTGAGGATCGCTACTCGAAATCCAACCGATTAATAGATCAGCTTATTATATTCGCGGTTATTCCAGAAAGTTCTGAATAAATATTCGTTTATCAATTAAACCTGACGAGTAGGCAGTGTTATAACATTCTAGAAGTAACATATGATAACAAGTTAAGCTGGAGTCGAATAGTAACCAATTGGCAGCGTGCAAGGCACGCACCTGTCGAGCTGCTCAGTTTGCAATCGCTCTATAATTTATGGGAGTTGAAGGCTAGCCTATCGAACTATAGTTGGTATAGAACCGGCGTCCTTCTGTTAATCAATTATCTTCCTACACAGGATGTCTATAGATAGATATCAATTGATGTCCGTTTACCAGATAGAGCACTGAGAGACGGAGCAGCTGACTTTGAAAATCCTTTTTTTCAGAATAATGCTGCTAATCATTTCACCTATCGTTATAATGGACATCATTGCCGGAATAATTGCGCTGATCGTCTTGGCTTATTACTCGACCATCAAATGCGATCCTCTGGCCAACAAAGACATCGTAAATCCGAACATGGTGAGGCAGTTATCTCCTGTCTATGATGGGTGCTGCAGTTTTGAATTCTCTAGCAGTGGTGCTACAGTTGGCCGTTCTCATTACATGATAATTAAAAATACGTTGAAATTGAAACATTCATTTTGACGATCGTAGTAGTTCTTTATTAAGTCATCTTGAATGTTAAGACATTACTGAGGACGCTATACATTAGAAATATCGAGTCTCTTTTATTATTGGACCAGAGGTAATATACTCCAGCAAAGTGACAGACCAGGCCTCAGTTAACACATCTCTAGGATTTTATTTTACAAAACTAAACGCTTGAATGGTGCAGTTCCTGCAAATCGTCGAATTAAGCTGAAGGTCTTAATTTCGATCAGCGTTATCTTGGCAAGCATCACCTGGGCCGAGAACTCCTTGAAACTTTAGTTAAGGTCGATGCATTCTAGTCTATAGGTAGAAAACAAATTAAATTCACCTCCCATTGGGTCACCAGCTCATGCCTGTGAACTCTCTATGTTTTTTCTATCCTACTCTGAGATCTGTCTTCTTCAGCGAGGCTGGATTGGGGAAGCTTTCGAGTTCTAAATAGATTTTTTCATAATTTTACGATATCGTTACAGTTACTGCCACATTTCGTTGTGTCAATTTTCGCCGATTCGCCTGGATTTGCTGGAATCTTTCTTGCCACACTTTATGGAGCAACGTTAAGGTAATGACATTCATCTACTGATTAAATTAATTGATTCTATTGTAATCAAGGTTAGCATCTGATATCAATCAATGAATCAATATGTTTATTTGTAGCTACAATAATTAGCAAAAATAAAGAACATCAATTATAAAACGAAGGGCTACAAAAAGAGCCCCAAAAAAGGGGACACTCGAGTCACAGAATTACCAACAGAAAACAAAATCGCCGTATTAGCATTGCTTTAAAAAAAATCACTTCCCTGAAGCTAAAACAATCCTTAACTATTTAACTAACATAACTAAAACGGAGGTGTGCACGGGCGACAAGCGAAGGACCAAAAGCCAGAGTGATACCATCTGCTATGTCATAGACCGATTCCTGTGGGAATCTGACATGTTCATCTAGCCGTACTATTTATTAAAAAAAGTCGAAGATCACTAAGAACCAAGCCATCACATTCTTCTGTTTCATCAAAGTGCATGTGCATTCAAAATTGCAACGAATTAATTAAAGATGTAATGCCCAGTAATCTAATCCGTATGCAGTCCTGTGAAGCAGAGTCCGTAGG
The DNA here is from genome assembly GCA_959347315.1 of Bimastos eiseni. NCBI lineage: Eukaryota > Metazoa > Annelida > Clitellata > Crassiclitellata > Lumbricidae > Bimastos > Bimastos eiseni. The sequence continues at coordinate 3,146,023 of OY365817.1, forward strand.
ATATTGAATTGAGTAACTAATAACAGAAAGTACCAGAGCAACCTTTCCTAGAAAATGCTCACTAGTATGGTCGCTTACTGGCACGGAAGACTTCGAAACAACATTGTACGTGGTATAATATGTGGTATAATATGGATATGACAAGGTATTAATAGTATTGTATCGTTTCGTAAATGGGAAATAGTTAAATCCCTCTTACAGTAATATCCATTCAGAAGCGCTCACAGGGTTACAACCCTGAGGAAATAATGAATTCCTCTGGCAGAGAAGGGATGAGGGTCGGACTCCGACTAAAATCTTTCTACGAACTGTGGAAGAGTAGGTCATTCCATATAGAAGTGCAGACGATGGCTTAGGTGAGATGAATATAGCTGAGGCAAGGAATGCGTTTTTGGCAGCTTTACCAAGCAAGAATGTTATAGGGACCCAGGCAGAGGAAGTCTTTCGCTTGCAATTGCCAAGTGCCAACGATGTCATTTATGTCTTTTGCAAAGACATAAAAAGACATCTATTGGGTCCTGTTTGAACTTCAGAGACTCTGAAGAATGTCAATATTAGCGACAGTTGTACTGATTTTAATTGTTATATTGCCCGATAGTTCTCCTATGTAATCTCCGATAAACGTCTTACTTACTTAATGATAACGCTATATAGAAATGTATATAGGCCTATCGGTCCAATGTTGAGACATCAAGACGACTACTGTACTAGGTTTAGGGATGGTACAATAAGGGAGTGTCAGGAACTTAGAGGAAATTCTTAATACAAGACTGTTAGGACAGCTGCTTGCTAGTTCATACACGACTATGACAGGTGGCATTTGATTGGAGGCCTTGGCAATAGGTATTTGATACGAGTACGTCAGTGGACAACGATAGAGTGAGCGTGTTGTCAAGGTATACACGAATGCCAAGGAAAGTAGATTATGTTTCGTATAAGGATTCTAGCAATTCTACTTAGGCTGTCGGTGCCGTGTATATAACGACCAACCGAGCTGCGTTTTCTTTACTAGCAAAGTATAGACTTCTCTTCAGGACTCGGGTAAATTCGGGCTTCATTTGTTATTCAGGTAATATACCTTGTTAATTTGGGTGCAAGTATATTTTATATTCTCTGAATTTTATTGTTCGTCATTTCCAATTAACAGGAACTAACATATCGATACCTCATCTTATTATATATCTTCAACCACATCTGACGTTTCTGTATGTTTCCCCCACGCTTTCTACTACTATTCTACTATTATGAGAGTTGATATTGCCCTTCTTCCAACATTTTTTGGCTCATAAGTGCCTACGCCTTGACGGCGCAATTACATTGGTATTGCAAAACAACTGTGCGCTAAGGACTTGTTCAAGGTTCCTACACAGTGACGCTTTCCCTTCCTTCATTTGCGTTGTCGCTTTCTCTCTCTCTCTCTCTCTCTCTCTCTCTCTCTCTCTCTCTCTCTCTCTCTCTCTCTCTCTCCACACCTTATCTCCAGTTACTTTTAAAATGGCGTGATTGCTTATTGTATGTTTGCGTCGTGCAGTAGTCTGTCTTCGATGCTGAGTGGTTCAGCAGCTAATGTTTGGGAGGACATGCTCAAGTGGAAACTAAGCCATCTGACGGAAGCTACGAAGACATTGATCAACAAGATTCTAGGTATGAAAGATACTGAACCTCTGGGAATATCTAAATCACAGGTTGAGACGTCTCGTTTTAGACAATCTGGTGACTGTCGTCGACTTTTTGAACTCTTGCACAACACCCTCATCTGTGACATCGGCTGATTACGACGCTGTACAAATCGTGTTACTGTTCTCGTTATTATCATTGTTTGTTTCATTGTTATTGGTATCGTCACTGCCATGCTCAATATTACTACTATTAATAGGATGGATTGTAAATCAGTTGTAGGCCTACTCAGAAAATGTTGTAGAAAATGTTTGCTCTAGTACATTTCTGGCTATTCGCAACTTCTTGCGATACCCTACTGACTAGAATTCACACGACATCGTAAGGATTTCCTTAGATATAAATTTACTCATTATGATTATCTAGCCCGTAAACGTTAACGTATGGGGTGACTAGTACATTATTATTATTACTTCTAAGTATTGTTTTGCATTCAGTATGCTAATGGAGTGTGTTTAACTCTTCTTTCTCAGTGAATCAGATGTAGTAAGAAATAAGTTACGACTAGGCCTACATGTTATAAGTCCTTGTCAGATAGTCAATGTAGGTCTCTGCTCAGTTCCTTATTAATCTAATTCGTGTCTTGGACAATATCTTCTTCTGTCCTCCGCAGTTGACTACCAGACAAGAATCACACATTCATGTCTTACAATTATTGTTCCATTTGCAATTGCATTTTTTTACCCATATGGTATTTTTGCTTGCTCTGGCTACTACTTACTGCCTCTGTGCCAATGGTTCGAATCCAAAGGTTTCCATAGGAACTAAGGTCCCTGGGTTTCCATGGAAAACCTACTGCCGGCATTTAATATGGCATTCGTTGGATTAGCAGTTCACCGTGTCCTTGTGTTCCAGTTGTGATCTTTGGAGTATTAATCACTGGAGTGGCATTCCTCTCGACTTGTGTTCCAGGCCCAATCATACAGGTGAGTCTGTCGTTATAAATCAATTTCCACCTAACAGCTGTCAATTGAACAAGTATTTGATTTTCATAGGATGAAATTGTGACTGTAATTAAACTAGTAGTTTTGCGATATAATAATGGTAATAATTAAGCATGTTAATTATTCAAATTGTCTTACTGGTGGTGGTGGAAGCAGTATTGATTGTAGTCGCAGTGACGGTATCGGTGCTCTGGCGGTACGGGTAGTTGTATAACTATGATAATTATTACCGCCTGAACTATCGCTGCTACCTATCGCTACTAATGCTATAATTATTGCTATTACTATTGTAGTTATGATCCGCCACTGATGCTGTCATTAGAACTTTTATTAGCATTATTATTACTATTATAACCGTTGTTACCATTATTACCATTTTTATTGCTATTATTATTGTAATTATTATTATTATTATTATTATTATTATTGTTACTATTGTTGTTGCTATTTGCTGCTGTTAATACTATTGTTACTGCTTACTTGTGTGTTGATAGATGTTGGTTGCTATGTATAGCTCTGTGATTGGTCCTTTGATGGCCTTTTTCTTCCTCGGCGCCGTCTCAAAACACGCCAACTGGAAGGTTAATGCATTTACTTTTGTTGACTGAAGTGGACTCAAGTTTTATGTTTCAAAATCTTAAGGAGAAAGAGTTCTGATAATTCATTTAGCCTTAATATAAATTTAATGATTAAATAATGGTATAACATGTGAAAGTGTTCGTTGAGAAAGAAAAACGAAATAGATTATAGACCAGGTAAAGTGGTCCAAGAACGTGATAATTTACTTGAGTTTTTCGCAGGTTGTAGAACCACTGAACACCTGAATATCAAGATCGCAAATGTGTTATCTTGCGGATTTTAAATCAATCCATATAAACCGACACCGCTTGGGAATTAAAACACTATCATTGCTGCTACATTAATTACCGTCGTCTGGTGAAACGTAAAAATGATTATAACCGTAGAGTTCTTGTGGTTCTGGTCCATCGAATTGGATTCTTCAATTCATTTTGGCTTCTGACTGTGGTCAATCCTCTAAAATCCACCGATAGATGTCGTCTGCGCAATTGAAGTCATTGAAAGGACGGATTTCATGATTGTTGCTATCATCAAAACTGTTTTATGGTCTTCCTAGTTGTATCGGTGATCATTATTTTGCAGTGTCTATCATATTCCTAGTATCCTACTAATGATGGGTAACGTTATCAATTTCAGGGTACGCTAATCGGAGGTATCGTGGGTGTATTTATTACCGTCTGGTTGAACATTGGGTCTATGACACTGAGCCACAAGCACCCTCCTCTTCCTTCCCTCTCCGTAGAGCATTGTTCCATTGGAAACGGTAACTCCACTTTCATCGCCTCGTCACTGAACTACACCAGCTACGGGCAATTCGATGTTGATAATGGAATCCAGGGTAAAGGCAACTGGAACCAAACGACTGTGGCTTTACCAAATGCTGAGAGACAAGTGGTGAGCATTATCCACCAGATTATGTGACATGGTATCACATTTTCATTAATTACAGTTCTTTATTTACACTGCATCTCATTCTCTCGTGAGCTGAATGCTAATTAGAGTACTTCAATCTGAATTGCACGAGAAAATTTCACATGGCATTAAACTGTTTGAAAGATTCCATTTTGATCTTCTTTAGAAAGAACTTCGTGGTCTGGAGAATTTCTACGCTATGTCGTATCTGTGGTTCATACCGTTTGGAGCAGCAGTCACGGTAGTTATCGGACTAATAGCATCTCTCATCATGAGTAAGTACTATCGGATCTAACCTTTTCTTAATCTTGATCTCATTTGATAATTAGCATCCATTAGTTACGCCAATATAATGAAGTAGATACATGTAAATAGAGGTATCATTGACTGCGTGGTCGATTGTTTAAATCGCTTGGACTGTAATGCGATGAATACGGGATCGAGCCTCGTCTTAGGTCTTAGGGTATTACAGTGTAGGGACCTTGAGGAACTTGAGCTTCGGTCAGCACCGTCGATCTGCTGTCGTATGGTCGCCTGGTACACTTTTGAATACTAGAAGGAGGCAATTATCAAATTACGTTAACGCTATCTGTTCCAATTCAAGCTCTGTCGATTTTCGACTAACGGTGAACTGTTGTAGTCTAAAGAATTTGCGATCAATAGATAAATTTCAGCGTGGCATTGACTCTGCTTAGCTTATCAATAGGAGACAGAGATTTGGAGGAGAAGGTGGATGAACGTCTTCTGCTTCGGTTCCACGGCTGCAGATGGTCGGACGAGAATGAAAAAGAGGAACAAGTCGAAGACGGGAATAAAGCATCGCTACCGGAAACTAAAGTAGGCGCTATATAAATGTATTAAGCATCCTCATTTGTACCCTCCTTCTAATGATAATCATCATCAGCAGCATCGTCATCGTCGTCGTTTTCCACATCATTACTATTATTTCCCTCCTTGTCCTTCTTCATTATATTCAATTATTCTCGGTCTTTCTCTCTTTCATCTGCTTCTAGTTCTTGTCACACATCTTTTTATTAATATTCAACTCCTTTTTCTTTTTATATTTGATATGTCGTCATTTCATGAGTTCTCCTTTTCGTCTTCCTCTTCCTTCCCAACTTTCTTCCGCCTTCTTAATCTCGTAATAACTCTTACCTTACACCGTTGGAATTCTACTAACAGTTTGGCTTTGCTTTCTTAAATATTTAGAATCCCAATGGACCGGAAGATGATAATTTCAATAACATTGAAATGACGGATTCAAAGAAAACAGAAAACCTGTTTCACAAGGACATTCAGGCTGACTTAATAAAAGAACCGGACAATGGAATTGTAACAAAGAATGACCTATGAGAAACCTTATATTAATCTACATCTGGAACACAACCAAGAGTTAGCAATAAACGCAAAAACTAAGCTGTGTATGGTTGCAGCACAGAGTGTAATGTGGTTCTTAAGCATGTCTTTAAGGCGTAAGATCGTTCTTTTCAGACGGGGTTGAGTCAGAAGCGCTTCTGAGTAGTTCCCTTAATGGGGCACTATATACATTTTCGTAATGAATGAATGAATGAATCATGAATTAATGTTGTCTTCCCTTAACCGAACCTTTGGGTTGAAGTTAATAACTAGTAACTCTTGTCTAAGGTCCATGTGTGTAAATTGGACAAGGAGACTTGAGATGAAGAGAGGTGAGGTAAAGTAAGCAACGATCAGAAATGATGAGCTTTGGTAAGACAAGTTACGGTAAGGTAGACCATGTAGATCTGTTTAAGCACGGCGAGGGCCCGCCGTAAACGTCTCGCCTGTTTAAAGTTTTACTCAGTTGACGCGGAATCGTAGCAACGATATTTTTGGCCAGGGCATAAACTATGGCTTTTGTGTCCCTTCCTTTTTTATTTATTTTACATTTTCAATATTCATTGAAAGACAATTTTAATTGTAATGAAACTTACTTTTTTAAATGCAGACTAACAGACCAGGATATTAGGAGACTTAGGTTGTATATGCTATCTATATGCGACTGTAAACCGTGTTTAAGAAATCAATAAACTTAAATAATACACGAACTATTAATCTTATTATGATAATGATGAATAATGTCATGACACATACCTGATGATTAAATTATAAGTAATATCGATAAATAAGGCAACAGATTTCACCCATTTGTTGTATTTTGGTCTAACAATTGTGTGGCACGATGGTCGATTGGTTATAACGGTCGGCCTGTAACACTCAGTGTGCGCTGAGTGAGCGGGTTCGACCCTCGTCCGGGGCGTCAGTCACTGTGTAGGGACCTTGAGCAAGTTCTTCGCACACAAGTACTTTGCAGTACAACCGTCGTCGAGGCGTGTGCACTTCTGATCAAAAGGTGTTGAACGAAGGGCGATATCAAATATCAAGAATTTCAAATAATAATGTTTCAGAATTGAAACCCAAGATGTTTGAACTGCCCGAGGGCTGAATGAGACTTACTTTTGCTGAAATTTAGCTTGCAATGCTGACCCCTTGACCAAATACTTGAACACATCGCTGCATGTAGCTTTCAACAATCAGTAGCAAAGTTTGATTCAACAGTCCACACCGGCAATCGCCCTGTATCTATGATGCCTACTATAATATTTCTAACTGGAAATCACAGATGCAGCCAAGGGCGTCAAGAACATAGGAGGGTCCAGTTAACTTAAACTTCGGATAGCCAATATGTGGACTGGTGCTAGTCTTACCCGCACAACATACATGTACTGCATTTCCTTTTATTGGCCATGAACGCAGCTCTGTCGCAATAGAATGCAGATATCCTCAACAAAGAGTCAAAGAGTATAAAGTTTCCCATGCGGGTCCCAGGCAAGTTGAAAGATATACAAGACTGGTTATTATATTAAAACCACTTAAAAAGTTGGTAATGCAACAGTTGATGCAATATTTGGAATCGCACGACCTTTTGCCACATCTACAGTCTGGATTCAGGAAAGGGTCGTTCAACGGAAACTGTTCTCCTGAGACTCATCTCGGACATCTGTGATAACTGTCATTGGGGGAGTACGTCAACGCCCTCAGCAGATCCTGCTGCAGTAACCAGTTACGTTCCATTAGGGTCATACGGCGCCACCTGTCAATGAACGCTGCTGCTGCGACTCTGGTGCACTCATTTGTGCTGACTCTATTGGATTACTGTAACGCCATCCTCGTCGGTTTGCAAAAATACCGGATACGCCAGCTCCAGTCCATTTTAAATTGTGCCGCCAGAGTAGTTGCCAGACTTCCTAAGTTCTCGCACATCTCGGCCTACATGGGGGACACGCTATGCTGATTACCGGTGGAGGACAGAGTCGTCTTCAAGATCGACCTCATGGTGCGTTCGTCGCTGGCTCGTGCCGCCCCGGGTTACATGTGCGACCTGTGTATTCCAGTTGCCCGCCAGTCGGGGCTTCAGTCCCTGCGTTCTGCGTCTCGTGGTGATCTGGTGGTTCTGCGCTCTCGTACCACCATGCGGGCAGACCGCGCCTTTTCGTGCGTTGTACCGTTACGTTTTAACACCTTGCCGTTACCAATTCGAAGTCTTATTTTCAGGACTAGTGAAGACGCATTTATTTCAGAACTGTTAGGTAGCCTCGGTAAGCGTCCTCGTGAGGTTCAAGTAGGGCGCTATATAAATGCTCATATGCATACATATATACATGAGTTGGAATCGATCCATGCACGACTAAATTTTTAAAAAAACTTTTCTTTTCTCATTTTGACTAGCCAAGCGATATTCCATTGTGAGCTCGACATTAATTTTGCAATGAGTACATTCTAATACTCGATGAGGGTGCCAAAATTATCCCACGCAGTATATGATTAAAAGTATCGAAGGTATAGTGGATACTTTTTGGGCATAAAATAAAATATAATGAATTTAAGATAATTTGGTCAAAATAAAATCTGAGTAGATGATTCATTTTTACCCATATTTTGGCGCCTCTTTCTGTGTTGTCCATGGATTCATACGTCCCTGCCCCTAACTACGCCTCTGAGTTGATATATAGCTGGAAGTATTCGACTTCCCCTCTCCCTCATCGAAACTTGACTGAACGAGAATTGAGACCCAATTTCCAAAGTGTATAGATAACATAGGCACCTTTATTTGTCAATAAACGCAGGAATGGTCATTAAATGCTAAATTTAAGCAGAAACGTTTGGATGTGAAACTAAACGTAGCGAAATCTCAAGTACGAAAGACTGGACAATCTTTCCGGAAAGTTTGTAAGTACACAATGTCACTGAAGTGGAGACATAATTATGTTAACACTAGTTGGGGAACCCGACGTTGCACGGGTTGAGACATATTTTTGGGCCATGTATGTAAATACATTCTGTATAGGCAATTATACATACACACTACTACCCACCTGACCGACTGCAAATGATGGCCAACTACTGTATACGTGCTACCTGTACGATATCTCCCAAACCGTTAATTCATTCATGAGGTTGTAAAAGAAGACGAACCCCTCGACTGCGTATCCTATGTGGTCCCGAGCCAGCGTCGAAGGGTTCGAGTCAATAGCTCAAAAACTGTGCAAATGCAAAACCGGACTGAGCCAAACACACAGAATCTTGTCTTTATTTATATAGGTGTTCATGTCTAATTGGTAGGATATGCATATTCAAACAAACAGACACGCTTAATTAATCGATAATTAGTAGGACCCTTTGTCATCTAATTAGTCTTGCAGGTGTTGGGGAAAGTGCCTGCACGACATTCCATTGCAGAAAATGTAATATGACTTTAACATACGGATGGGCAGCCATACGGCGCCAAAGCCTAGTGGTGATTAGGCATAGAGGAACTGCCATAAGACACAATTGACCAGTAGCTTGTATACTTTATAGAGTGTATATACTATACATGTCGTTGGAGTGAATGAGTGAGAGAGAGCTAGAGGATAAAGGCCTGGCATGCAACAGGTAAATTACACGTGCTACTGGCCTATAACAAGTGCTAGCGCATCTCTTGCTGAACCGGCGTCCAGGCATCAGTGCGAACGTGGATGGCAGAAGGGGCTCTCTCTCTCACACACACTCTCTTTCCCTCTCTATCTCTCTCGGTCTCTTTGTCCGTCTGTGTGTCTGTCTGTCTGTCTTTCTTTCTCTCTCTGTGTCTCTCTGTCTCTCTCTGTTTATCTCTGTCTCCCTCTGTCTGTCTATCTGTCTGTCTGTCTCTCTCTCTCTGTCTCTCTGTCTCTCTGTCTCTCTGTCTCTCTGTCTGTCTGTCTGTCTCTCTCTCTCTCTCTTCGTCTTCCAACGCTGGATCAGATGTTCGTTGATGCACTACATTATACGTGAAAAGAACCAAACTTGGTTTCGGTTCAAACTGGTCTGGCGTCAACGCGAGACCCTTGAACCACAGCTAAGGCCCTGTATGTAGCAATTTAGATAAAATGCCAAAAAATTAATGGGGATACTGACTGGGGAGGCTATTTTCTTTTTGGATTCCTGACGATGGGTGCAATTCGGTTATCGACATGATGACTTTCCGATAACCTTTGCTTGATTAAGACGTTTCTGTCCAATGTCAATGTTCCTGCATTTCATTATGCCATAATAGTTCGAAAAGAGCATCACATAAAGTAAGGTGGACGATAGACTTCGTTCCGTATTCGTCGCGTTGTAAGCCGTGCTTTGTTTAAATTGTGAGTGAGATTTGCCAGTTAGATGCCCTACTTCGCAGTCTAGCGGTGGTCTATGCAGACGGCTACGTCTTTGTCGTTAAATTTAATCGATATATTAATGTTTTTGGAAATCTTAGACCTCTCCGTCATAGGCATTCTGCAGGGAAGTGACTTGCCTTTGGAGTAGATCTACAATTAATCCAAGAAGGTCACCGAGGTTGTTTTATTGACATTTCCAGCTGTACGATCTCTACTCAACACGATGTTATCTTTGCTTCGATCAGAACTCTCGCAGTCAGATCGATTATTTTCGTAAACGATCCATTGAATTTATCTGTGTGAGTATTGATAAACTCTCTGATCAACGAACGCAGAGTGTACGAGACGCTCATTGTTAAATCTTACCATTAAAAAATCGGCCATCTTTTAATTCTTCCTCATTATTCGTGGTGCCTGCTAAGGCTTGATTGTTAGTAGAAAAACGAATCATTAAATTCTATAATACATGGCAAATTTAATAAAATCAATTCGATATTTTCCTATCTAAATTGAATTTAACCGCCATAAGAATTTATTCGACACCGCCAAGCTCTACCAATAATTGGACGTCGTGTAAGCACTTTTCTGAACACCCATAGACCTACTCTTTGGCAGCTATTTGCGGGAACTAGATGGTTAGGTCCACGGGTGCTCATGATAGGACTCTTTTTCGCCATATCACAGATTCTAAATACCTGTCTGATGGTACAGATTTTTACCCTTCGGTTTGTCGAAGGCTATGTAAAACACGATCTTACCACAATGTTGTAGGTCTACGCGTGTACCATCCTTTTAGCGCCGTACCTTATCTTGTACAAAGTGACGTGTTTATTTGCACGTAATAACCTCCATATAAATCAAGACAATGGAGTCGCATCTGCATTGGGCTGACTATCTGATCCTTGCTGGATTCCTGGTCATCTCTTTGGCCATCGGAATCTACCATTCGCTGACAGGAGGTCGACAGAAGACAACCGCTGAGTTCATCATGGCCAATCGACGTCTCAAGGTCATTCCGACGGCTATTTCTTTGTTCGTTTCCTTCCATTCAGCCATGTTGTATATGGGCATCACAGCCGAGATGTACTTGTACGGAATTCAGTACCTCATCTTCTACATTCCCACAGCAGCTCTGGGTCTGTTGGTGATCGAGCGCATCATTGTTCCGTGGCTCTACCCTCTGAAGTTGGTCAGCATCTATGAAGTAAGGCAGTTCTCTGATTATACATAATCTTTTGTCATTGTAGCTGATTTAATGCATTTGTGACGTTCTACGTTGCATCGAAGAACGTGAGCTACGGGTATGGCGCTATATAACGTAGAAATGCTTTCTATGAGGGAAGTGAATTGACTATAATATGTTTATGAACAGTTTACTTCTGACGACGAACAGCTGTTTGCTACTAGTAAATTGTTGCATCACTTGAAACTTTAACGATCAGTATGTTCTAACAGCGACTGGTTAATCAAGGCAATTCGTCGATGAAGCGGAAATGTTGAGCTACCATCGGCAGATTTCTTGTGAAATACAATACTAGAACTGCGCTTTGGGTGCAGCGCATAGACTATTATATTATTCCTCAGTTCGCTTGCATTGAGAAGTCAATCGATTTTATTAATCATGTTAAGATGAAATCGATAGACGAGCATTGCTCGTAGTAGGTCAATATGATGCAAAGAATTAATTAAAAGGCGTCTTGCCTATCGCACGCATCACTAAACATTTGCCCAGGACATGCTTAAATCCAACAGTTCACTGTGATTGAAAACGAGCCATAGACTGTCAACCGACGACAAATCGCTGGTTCAAATTTCCAACATGGCAGAGATTTCAATCGAGGTTTCAACTCCACATGCTGTGCCTCTGGTCAACATGCATGCTCTAATGAGTACTTTAACCGTTCGCTGCTGGTGGGAAGATGAGACGGCAAGGTGTAGGACTCGCCACTCAATCTAATAATTATAGGCCTACATCTACGCTTACCGGATTTCTTCATTCTCAACAGATCCATAATAAACATAGTATCGTCAGCAAATTAATTTCCCAAACATTAAAAACTGAATTATATTGATGAGCTCGCAAATATGAGTTTCGCTTAGTAACGAGAAGTCTTCCTTGATGAAAGTTTTAAGTCATATACAGCAATCTACGGTCTTCTTCTTTCTGGATCTATTTCAACATCGTTCTCTCTTCTTTAGACCATTTCTACTCTCGAGTTCTTGCACTGGAAGAAGAACCACTGAATGGCCACTGCTTAGGGAGACTCTTTATAAATCAACAAGTAGGCCTACAAAACCAAACAGAATGAACGGCTTTCTCTTCAGTTTCCTACAAACACCTGAAATGCGGCAATTGTGCATGAGAGTGGAGCTATAATTTTGCACTTGAATGCAACCACAATTGCAATTATGGACTCAAATCGTAATGATACTGTTATTTACCTAATTGAAAATGATAGATAAATGATAGAAAGGTTGTTTATTATGTTTAAGGTCTTAAACATTTAACACATGGTCCGCGGCGGTCCAGCGGTATTTTCTTTGACTTTAACCGGAGGGTAGCAGGTTCGAAACTATCTCAAACCACTGCGTTGCGGCCTTAGACAAGTTGCTCATCCAAATTGTGAGGAATTCAATAGAACCGCTTCACCCATCTTATCCCCGTGCTGCATTTGAGCCAATACACCTGCCTTCGGTCACAGAACACAACACCACCATTATCTTATGCCCAAAACCTCATGCGATTATGTATCTAACTATCGTCGTTAGCAACTCGTCTGTCGATACTTTGGGAAGGAAACAGAAAGGGTAACGAAATTTAGAGAACATTACAGATCGATTATCGCAAATGCAAATATATTTATGTGTGTTTTTCAGTACTTGGAGATGCGATTTATGTCCAAGATTATCAGGATTTTCGGAGCATCTTTGGGAATTTCAATGGCTGTTAGTAACAATAAATTTGTGTCTGATTCTGGTCTAAGCTTTTTTCATAGCAGAGACATTTTTATGAAAGTAAATGCAATGGCAATGCAAAATTATTTACTTGGCGCACGTTTAAATTTCTCTGTCAGTCTTTCATAATTATATCGTACACGGAACACTCCACACGACATGTCATGAGATAGAAGCAAGGGTGGACTACGTTGGCATCCGAGAGACGAGATGAACGAACACTTGAACTATACATGAGGAAAAACGTTATAAAACAATTGAAAGGAATATATATCATCCACATGCACTAATCTTAACTAATCTGATGGTCAGCATAGTCGATAATCTTCCATGTACATGTAAGCTAATGTCTTTAAGGATACTTCGTTTTGGCGTGGTGCTCCCGTGTCATTCGTTTAAGCCTTGCCCATTACACGCCGATCAGGGGTGTAACAAGCGGGGGGCAGAGGGGGCACCGGCCCCCCAGTTTCAAAACTGGGGAGCAAAGCCCCCCAGTTTTAGTGCTCGGTGTCCCCCCCATGTGATCCCCAAGTCGGTTCTTCTTATGTTTCTCCAATGGCACTTTAAGTTAACTATTGTTAAAATAATTCGTGCCACTCCATTTTTCAAATTGGAGGCAAAATTCAAAAAGTGGGGGAGGGCAAAAAAATCGCGCAATATTTTGCATATTATGCCCCACACTTTTCGAAACCTTGTTACACCTCTGACGCCGATGCAACTAAAATTATAAATTACAGAATACACGTACGTGTTGGAATAATGTTGAGGAGTTTAACTCTCATCCAGGGATGAGAATTTCTGCGTTATGTTTCCCCTTCTGCTGTAATAATAAGTACACTGATCGTATGCTATCGGTTGAAGAGTACAATACTCTTTCATATGTCGAGGCTATGATATGGAATGGCTGATTCCAGATGATTCGAAGAGGTGGTTTCAAGTGAGCTCAAGTCGTTCATGTTTATCGTTTAGCAGGCAAACGCTTGAACTTTGAGCATAGGTCGTAGGGTTAAGTGTTAAGATAGAACCAAGACGAATAGTGTAATGGTTTTATGGATTGTGTTCTTATAGATTGTGCTCATGGGAGGAGCGATGTACGCACCATCGGCGGCTTTGGAATCCGGTATAAATTAAATATAACGGTTTTACTATTTCATTGTATGTTCATTGCCGCAGTTACTGTAATTTCCATGACCACCACAACGCGCATCACCACCGCCACCACCAATATCATCACCACGCTAGCGTCGATTAAAAAAATATCAACGTTCAATTCAACGTAATTTGTACCACCACCAACGAAAATTGAGAAGCGGAAATAATATTATAACTAACAAAATCAATGCAGAAAGAAAGTATAAAAACGTTGGTGTTACTTGTTTTTTAGTCACTGGTGTTCCACTTTCCGTTTCAATTCCAGTCATGGCCGTGGTAACGGTGGCATACACAGCTCTCGTAAGTACATCTGCTAGGAAGGAGTTAAAACAACATTTAGCCTGAATGGTGAGAGAACGACTGATTCAACGAATGACTTTAATGTTTAATGGATGATTACTTGCATGAACAAAGGACTAAATAGATTAAATAAATCTGAAACAAAGTAAAAGGAATCAGTCAAACAATCAATCCGTCAAACAATCAATCAGACAGCCAATAAATCAATCAATCATTCAAATGGTCAGTCAATCAGGTCTTAAATGCCTCTCGGGTACTATATGTCTTTCGGTCGTGATAATCGTGTAGTGCCAATGTTGCATTGCATTGATTAATTTATATAGCGCCAATCGCAACAGTGGCTAGACAGTAGAGGTCGCATTGCGAGAACTTCGAGAGTGGAAGAGGATTGTTAAAACCAGTGACTTAGTAACACGTATTAATATCATTCAGACTTCACTAAACTGTAGGCAATGATTGCAAATTGTCATTGATGTCTTTGGGATGTTCTGTGGCCGTAGGGTGGAATGCGAGCTGTGATATGGACGGATGTCTTTCAATTCGTTACGATGGTCGTTGGATTGGCTGCAATCTATATCAAGGTATATGACTCATTCAGCAGATGTCGTGACGATTTGTAGGATAAAAGTCTGGTTCAGTTTTCAGGTTGATTTATTATCGAAGCTAATGAGGTAATTCAAATATTAAATTGCGATATTGAATTATAAACGTGAGGAATGTAAAATAAGATTTGAAATGTTTTATTTTTATTTTCGAAGGGATTGAATGCGGTCGGTGGAATATCAAACGTCTTCAGACTGAATGGAGAAGAAGGTCGACTCATCTGGGCTGAGTAATTATGATCAGTATTACTAGAAATCTTTACTATTGTTACTATCATCATCATCATCACGATTCATCATTATCATCGTATTCATTTTCATTGGCATCATTGTTAATTTGAATTCTCTCTCTACCTCGCAATCATTGTTAGATTTCGTTGATGACACATTCACTCAACGTTTACCAATTATTATTCTGTGTTGTTTACTTTCCACAGCATTAGCATCGATCCGCGACAGCGCAACACCGCCTGGTCTTTACTCTTTGGAATGGGTTTCAATACGCTATATGCTTATGGCTTCACTCAGACTGCCGCTCAGAGATATTCCGCCGTCGACAGACTATCAAAGGCAAGGACGTAAGTATTAAACAAAACAATGGTATCTATTTCCATGGTTTCACTGTATCTGTACCGAACGTAAGGTCAACAGCGCCTTGCGATAAACTTTAAATTTGGGGTGAATCTACTTAGCTCTGTTTTGAAGATGCACTATTACTAAGCAGTTTCGACAGTGTATAGGCCTGCGCTTCAAATTTCAGTTCTAATTTGTGCCCACCTGCAGCCCATGTCCTACTCGGCTATGCTGAGTACACTGACCGTACGCTTTCGGTGGGAAGATAAGACGGTGAGGGAGCTTGCCACCTGAGGCTATAGAGGCTGAAGTCGTTCACGCTACTAGATACCAGTGGTAGACTTAATGACTGAAGTTCGACATTTTGACTCAGTTAAGACTCGTGCCGTTTAATCACTAATATTTATTGTCAATTATTTCAATATAACACCATCATCGTCAGCAGCCCAATTATGTTATGAATCGTAACACATTATACTCGGATAATAAATGAATATATATATATATTGTTAATTATTATTTATATATATATATGCATATATGCATATAATATAAATTGGGAAACACCGTGCATGTATAGGCCTATAAGAATTTACGCATGTGAGGTTATATATTATGTATGTATATATATATATATATATATATATATATATATATATATATATATATATATATTGTATCTACTTTGTCCGCACATGCGTAAGTTCTTATAGGCCTCAATTTATATCATATGCATACATAGATATGTACTTACAAGCCTACATACACGCACACACACATTTATACCTGCATGTAGGTCTACAAAAGATGTCGTATGCTTTGATTGTTGACGTTCTACAGGAGTTGATCATGTTTTGCAGAACAATGTTGATACTTATTCCACCAGTGATCATAATGGACATCGCGGCTGGAGTCATTGCACTAATAGTATTGGCTTACTACTCGAGTATCAAATGCGATCCTCTAGTCAACAAAGACATCGCAAATCCTAACATGGTCAGATAATTGCTTTCTCTTAACGCTAGCATCCTCTTTTGATGCCGAGAGAGATTTCTCAGGCATTGAGGCTTCATTTCGCCGTGTGCATTTATTGCATTACATTGCATGGCAGTGCTAAGTTAATTTGTCACACATTAATATGCTGCTGTTGATGATGATGATGACGATGAGTCCTCTTTCCAGAGGTTTAGTGAGGTGGTTTCCCATTGCCTCCCTCACAGGCGATTCTTGGTGAGCAAGTTCTCCTAGGTCGCTACGCAGTGTCTTGAGGTAGATACGAGCCTGCGAGCTTTCGGCTACAATGCAAAGCACAGAACATCCCGCAGCACCACCGCATTTCCACTCGTTCGAGTGTGAATTATATTTACAAAAGCTTTATCAAACATTATATAATATTATAATCACGTTACATTTTTCTAAATACATTTTCTATGCACTGTTGTGAATTTAATCTTCAGATCGTCAGATTTGATACTATACATTGAATAATGATGATTAAACTTGTCTCATTTGTGCAGCTGCTTCCATATTTCGTTGTCACACTTTTCGCTGATTCACCGGGATTTTCAGGACTTTTTCTCTCCACGCTTTATGGGGCAACTTTAAGGTGCGGAACTTTTATTCACTAATAACTTATTCAATTTTTATTCGTTCATTTAATTCAATTTGCAGAATGATTACATGATATAGCAGGAACACAAGCTGATAAGTTAAACACGAATCGATTTACTATTGTCTGATATCCTGTTAGGCGACAGTCTGCTATAATGCTACTAGCCTACTTATATTACAAATTTACAATCCCATAAATAGTAGAAGTCTGGGTCATCTTTATGACTCCAAGAGATCCGGTTACAATAAATTATCATTAGCAACTAAACCACATTGCTCTCAATTCAGTTTTTTTAAACTTTAGACCCATTGCAGAATAGATGGTGACAATAAAAAATGATTGCAAGTACTGTCTGGTTTTCTGGCCCTGACTTGGTTAAATCCCCAGGCATCTAACTGTTTCATACTTCTTTCGAAGCATTGCATGGTGGGCCTCTTGTACAGGTCACTTACACGAAGAACCTTCAATGAATTCTGTCTAATGGACCATGCTTTCATATCTAAACTTATCTGAGCTATTAATTACATTTTATAAAATTATAGTCCAGAATCGTGCAATATATAATGTGAGAATGTTTCCAAATCACGCCCTTTCTCTTGTCTTCTTTTTCACTTTCCTTTGTTTCTCTGGCCTTCTATCTAAATATCCTTGTGTCACTTACATTGTGTCTTAGACCTACTTGATTATGTTTGTGTGTAACTTGAAGTACTTTGTCTTCGCTACTGAGTGGTTCAGCCGCTAATTGTTGGGAGGACATTCTGAAATGGAAACTAAGTCACCTGCCAGAAATAAAGAAGGCTTTTATCAACAAGCTCCTAGGTAGCTATTCGGATTCCAACATTCTTAGTTATAATCAAAAATTATTGTAGTTTATGTTAGTGATATTTCACCGGCCGTCCATTACATCATGATCTCGTGACGTATTCACCGAACCAAAATAAACTTCGATATCCTAAATTCTAAAACCTTTTATAATATTGCATCGGTTCATGTTTCACTTTTCTCCAATCTTTCGCGTTGTACGAGCGTTTATCTCGTGCTAAAATAGATAACTTACTTTTAAGGTGATTAATTGAATTAATTAATTAATTATTGTCCTATTACAATTTAATTTTCTCGACAAATGCCGTTTAGTAACTCTACCTACAACTGAATTGCCCGTTCAGTACTAATCCAAAGCGAATAGTTTTCGTTGCACGTAGGGCCTATTATTGTGCTAAGTTTTTGAGATCATAATCAGATTGAGATCATATAAGTGTTTCACCCTTCACTGTGTCTGTGTGGTTTGCAGTTGTGCTGTTTGGGGCTTTAGCCATCGGAGTGGCTTTTCTCGCTGCTGCTATTCAAGGTCCAATGATGCAGGTCATCTGTCATCAGTACTGTTCTCGTCAGACTTTTTAAGCGCTGTCAAATTTTACGTAATTTTATCAATTGCATATTCTATTTAAGATATCGGGAATGCGAAATTGCACAGTTATTTTTTGACGCAAATAGCTATGACATCTCAAACATCTGGAATAACTACATCTATCGACGTTCAAACATAATAAATCCTACAGATAGTCAAGATGTTGAAACGCGAAAATATCTTAGCAAGAACCTGACAGCGATAACGCTGATGATAATAAAATTAAAATCATGGATTATAAATATCTTAGCAAATAAAAGCTTTAAAACAGTGATAACAGTTACAGTAATGTAATGTTGTAGCATACTTTCATATCTCGACTGAGAAGATTCTCAGAGGCTTTTTCATGCAGCTATGAGTAGGCATAAAACACGCTACCTGGTACAATTGACCATAGCATAGCTCAAAATCACCCACCTAATAGGTTGCCAAAACGTATTTTTAACCTATAACCAGGTTAAAAATAACCAATTTCTACACAAACCAAAAGCCCTAGGTCAAACATCAACCAACAGATTAAGAAAAGCGCCAGGAAATTTCCAATAGTTTCGATGATGGCATAGGTAAACATCTTTCTCATGACCAAAAACATTAATACTAATATTATTATTTCTCTCAAACTTACCTATCACATTAGCATCAGCTGCGACTGGAAATTCAATGCTGGACCAATCAAGTTCATCAGACTGTTTGATTAATTCTTTCGTAATTCTTTCCGGATGTTCCTCAACGGAGTTTAAAGCTCTCGTTACACACCACATTCTTCGTCTTCAGTCTTCATATTAACAATAGCCTTTTTACTCGCTAGACATTTCGGTAGTGGAATGTAAGAACTACCCTTCAGCGGTTTATAAACAACCGTGCTGATTTCTAATTTTTGAGCCGCTCTAAGTCTCCAGTTACTACAATGCATCTGGAAGGCAGCCATTGATTCTAACATTTTATCTTTCGTGTTGTTATAAATTTCGCTCGTGTCGGTGGAGTTTAAAATCACCTCCGTTTTTGAAACGAAAGGAAAATCCTCGGTATCTACTTGCCCGGATTTCATATCAACACGCTCCATTGTGCAGGTGAAGACAAAGATGACCTTAGTCTGTCGATTTCTAGACAAAAGGTCTTCCAGTTGTGGTTGAGCTGCTTTGAGAAAAGATGTGGCGTCAATTCCGTTTGCGCCTTCGACCGTGTATTGTTTCGTAAGCCCTTGATAGCTGCGGCCGTCTCTTTTATTTCGCGTGTTTTCATAAGAATTTTACTGAATATAGAATTCACTTTGGCTTTCAGTGCATCTATCTTCTCATTCACCTTTATCTTTGGTTCTTCAGGTATGTACCCTTCAATCCACTTTGCGCACGTATTAATCCCGGACTTTGTATTATCAAGGACTTTTCGTATCGCTGAGGCCGGTACGGGGGTGAGTGTTGGGACTCCAATCTCGGGAACAGATGCGTCCAGCAAACTAGCATTGGATGAGATTGGAGTAAAATATGAGGTGATGAGTGTGTTGGCATATTGGCTTCAATTTTGCTAATCAAATCCGCTTTACGCAGTCTCGTATAACCAACCATGCCCTTCTGTTTCGCAATATTTCTTAGTTAAATAACAGTCTTTTTTGTGTATTCCATTTTATATTGGAGTGGCATTCCTTTAAGTCAAAGTGAGAAAATATTTTCATCCATTTTATATATGAGAGAATTTTTTGTTGTTTGTTGAACAATGACTCATCATCGAAACTGCTGACTCATCATCGAAACTATTGGAAATTCCCGTGACTTTTGACCTATTGGCGGACGTTTTGACCAGGGGCTTTGTGCATGAATTGTGGCTCATCATCGAAACTATTGGAAATTTCCTGGCGTTTTTCTTAGTCTGTTGGTTGATGTTTGACCTAGGGCTTTTGGTTTGTGTAGAAATTGGTTATTTGGTTCGTGTCTCTGATGTTCAATAAAATACAATCAAGTCAGGAATAAGTTACACCTCTGCCCGCCTACTACAACAACAACTTCCACAACTATCACAACCACTGCTGCTACTACTCTGACAGCTAAACATAGAGTATTGGTATTACTTATGCCCCACAATAAAATTTCTGTAGTTATTACCATTATTTACCTTTGTGTGGCGGCAGGTGATGATGGCGATGTTTAGTTCAGTCACTGGTCCATCGGTGACCATTTTCGTCCTCGGCGGAATCTCCAAACACACCAATTGGAAGGTTAACATGTTTACCATACTCTGATGACATTTAGTAGCTTGAGCTGCCTCAAAATAATTTTAAATGGAATATAATTCATTATCACTACTAAACGGCATGTGACGGTGATCGTGATGATGACGGCGACGATGGTGACGATAATAATGAATATAATTTAGATAAATTTGAGAAGTAGCAGACAGATGGAAGAACGAGAGAAGAATTTTGGAGGGAAATGAGAGAAGGATGAGAGAAGCAAAAATAAATAGGAAGATGGAAAGAAGAAAATAGAAAGAATAAATTAAAGGGATGATAATGGAGAGAAGAAAGGAGGAAGAAAAACGAGAAGGTAAATAGAAGTAGGGGAAGCGTGAAGGCGAATGATGACATAAAATGATTGAATTAAACTCGAGTATGAAGACAACAAAAGAAAATTAAATTAAAGAAGGTTAAAGATACAGATTTTACGGATGGAAAAAAGAAGGAGATCGAAGAAGAGTGAATGAGAATAGATGAGAAAACGCTGAAAGGAATGATGCTTTGATTACTATTGATACTAGCAAAATATATAGACATATTCTTCGCTGTATCATTGATTATGATGCAATAATTCCTATGTACAGTGGGCTATATTTTATGTTAAAGGGTGCGCTATGTGGGAGCATTGTGGGTGTAGTGTTGATGCTCTGGTTGAGCATTGGGTCACTGACGGTGTCCAACATACAACTTCCTCTGCCTCCGTTATCCGTCGACCGATGTTACCTTGGAAACAATAACTCCACATTTAACCATTCCTCCATGTACTCTGCTAACTTCACGTCCTTCGAGGAATCTGATGGAAATGTTGTAATAAACCACTGGAACCAGACAACTGCGATTCCCTGGAAAGCTGGAACACGAGTGGTAAACCCTCTCTAAGAGAAAACATTATATATAACATTGTAAACCAATCTCTCAAAAGCTTATGACATTCCTGTTTGCGAGAATACTTTGTATAGCATTCTATAATAATTAAAAGTTTTGTCGTATTACACCAAATTGTATTGCTATCAACACTTCGCATCAGAGTAGATTGCATTTACAATTTTACACATAACATTAAGTTCACAGACTACATTACATCACGTTCAGGCTGCATTCTGTTCCTTCTTTAGATTGAACTTCGAGGTCTGGAGAACTTCTACGCCATATCATATTTGTGGTTTACATCTATAGGAGCCCTCATCACAGGAATAATCGCTATCATTGTATCCTTCATTACAAGTAAGTGATGTCCAAAATCATTTTGAACTAATCTAATGTGATTTTGGAATCCGGTTACCACAATCAGGGGCGGCGATCCCGAGAGGGTCGAGGGGTTCAAGTCCCCCAACCTCTTACAGAGAGGGGACATCCTATACGTTTGGCCTCTCCGACATTTCTTACCCCTCTCATTGGGTATTACCTCTATCTATCAAACGAGATCGCCGCCTCTGGCTACAATAGGTTCGCATGTAATTCATCCTCATGTACACGCTAGTATAACCACGTAAAATTTAATCAAGTCGACTAATGGTCCAATATATTTATATTGATGACGCTATATTTATACGCCTAAATGTAGCAGCCAGTTGTCTTTTCAATGCAATACAGTGCGATTGCATTTGAGATTGCTCTTCTCCCATTGTTTCAAAATCCACACATACATTCTACGGACCATCCATGGTGCTTAGCAATTGTGAATAAAAGACTTGTTCAATGTCCTTAAACAGTGATTCCCTAGGACGAGTCTCGAACCCTTGCTTTCCGAGTTGCAAGAAGAGTGCTCTAACCAATTGGCCGCCGTGCCTCACTTTCAAAATAACAGCAGCCCAGTCAAAGAAAATTTCAACGCAGTCTCGTGTCTACTCTCTCTGTAATCAAACAGGGGACAAAGTTCTGGAAGAGAAGGTGGATGGACGTCTTCTTATGAGCTTCCAATGGCTTGGATGGTCCGACGAACACGAGGGTCATGAACATAAAGACGATGAGCATTGTAGATCTTTGCAGGAAACAACTAAAGTAGGCGTCACGTAAATAACCCTCTCAGCATCATTATTAATATTATCGCCATCTCTACCCTCTTAATCCTCCTCGTTATAGTCTGCAGCATCATTATTATTATTGTCATCAATTATCACGCAACCCAATATCATGCTCTCTTGCATACGAAACTTAGCTTTGGTTCAGGCATGAATGCCTTTGCTTTTGAATTTGAATACTGTTTTTCCTCCGTGATTTCTTACTCGTTCTCCGGTGGGTTGTCAATGTAATGTAATTGATTATTTGTCAATGTAATTGATTATTTGTTCAACAGACAAACTGAATAAGACCTATAACATTTCATAAGTCAGATCTCGATGCTTAACCTGCTCCTATTATATTACTAAAATAGTTGTAACACGTTCGGGGATATTCTGCTTCATAAAGTATTTCAATTCGGTCTTTACGACAAACAAATTCATTGTCATAGAATTGCTGTTATATTGTCTGATGTAAGGTTCTAATCTCTGTCCAGGTTATTTTAGATAATTTGCACAATTCGTTGTTTCTTCCAAGTAATATTTAATAGCTGCCAACTTTTTCATTGAACAAATTTATTGCAATTAGCAGTTAGCGCTTTCTTGCTGTGTTTGAAGCTCATTCTAGATGTAGTTTGGTCTGTTCAACACTAAGTCGCCAACATTTCTGTTTTGGAGATTGTTCAATAGACAAACCATCATTCCTTCATCCTCCCCAACTTCTTCCTTTTCATAATTTCCCTGTACTTTGTTTTATTCTGTTTTCTTCATTTTTCTCATCGACCTTTTCCTCCTCTTCATCCTTCTCTTGTTTTCCCAACCCACTGTGATTCTTTTAATACTTCTGTTGTTTTCCCTTTATTTATTCTACTAATAGTTTATACAGTTCTCCTAATCATTCCAATGAATGATGGATCTCGCTACCAAACCAACAAAATAAATGATTTGCTACTTTCAGTTTATGAATGGAACGGAAGATGGTTCTCTCAAGGACATGGAAATGAGGAATTCGAATAAAACTGAAAACCATCATGAAAAGGATATCAATGGCGACTTTAGGAACGAAGCGGAAAACAACGTCTCTACAAAAGACGACCCAAAAGAAGCACTCTGTGTCTAGAGCACATTAGACGCTCATCGATCAAACGCACTAATGGTTCTAAAATGCCTAGTGATATCACACAGTGCAATGTGGCCATGACATGTAAAGCATTCACCTTTAGTGAAGCAACGCTAGAACTAGCGTTGTAATTCATTAATTCATAACCAACCAGATACTTCTGTCTTGGTATGTAAGGTTCAGGTTGGAAAACGCAGGTAAGCCATTGTGATGTAATTGATTAGCTATGGTAGGACTGAACGAGCAAATAGATCATGCTTTCTGGTTCGCGCGCTCTGGTATGCAAATTTATTAGCAAATGTTTTAGCAAAATCAATCCTGTGAAATTTTCGTTTCGTTTTCGTTTTCTTTGTCTCGTATTTATCAAACGTTTGGGTAGTGCCTACTGTTGTATACGACGCTATGCATACATAGGGCCCTACATAAACACACACATACATACATACATACATACATACATACATACATACATACATACATACATACATACATACATACATACATAAACACACACGTATATAAACACACGCACACGCACATATATACACACACGCACATAGTCTACATACTCATGCGAGTGACTACGTATATATAATTGTGTTACAGGCAATGTGTCAAACAGGGATTTTGTAAAATGCCTGATTTCTTAGATTTCAGGCAATGTGTAAAATCATCCATTTACGGTTAGGATTTTAGTTATTGTTAGGGTTAGGATTAGGGTTAGTGCAGGGTTAGTGTAGAGCTAGGGTTTTACAAATTGCCTAGACATTTAAAAAAACAAATTTGACACATTGCCCGTAATATATGCATGCGTACATACATTAATACATACACTGAGATTTAGGTATGCTGTCACTGTTTGGTTGTTAGAACTGTAATGTTCTAAATTGTTTTAATTAATTAGTCCAATTAATCTAGCTGATGAAATGAAAGCAATCAGAGAGCTTTTGGGTTTCATAAATGAAGCAAGGAATTCCTACTTAAATCCCAGTGTGCGCATGTGAGTATGCACCTGTAGTCCTACAGAAAACAGGCGCCCCAACATATTACCTTAATCGGACCTTTTGCAGTTTGATTTAACCCTTGTACAGCCCATCAAGTAGAGAGAATATATTCTACAATATGGCTCATTTTGATGCCTTGTCACGCGCGACACTCTGGACGATGACGCTATATAAAAGTCATCGACCGACAGCAGAGGCGTAGGAGGACTACGGATGAGTATGTCTACCTGAAACCCAAGAGGAGAGATATCAATGAGCTTCGCCTGAAGCAGACGGCCTCAATACAGACCGCGAGAATTAAACAAAGATCATCGGGGTGTCAAACAACGAAACCCGACACCGCGAGGCAGATGTCAGAGCCGACTGCCCCTTCCATCTCTACGACCCACAGACAAGAAATATACATATTAAAACCATCAAGTGTGTAGTGTTGCTGAGCTTGGTGACAGAGGAAAGAACCGGCGGTACTTTCGTCATCAAGAAAAAGGAGTTGGCGAGAGAGAAACATCGCATCGCAACATTGCGCAGTCGACAGGATCACCAGCAGACGACGAAGAAGCACTTTCGACGCCTGGGAGAAACGTCAGCACAGCAGCGACATCTACACGGGAGCCACGACGGGCATCAATGACAGGACATCAACGCCGAAGAAGTAGAGGACAGCCGAAAGAGTCGAAATGTCACCAGAGGGTGCTCGAGGCTCAACGACAACAGAAGAGGGCACAGCATCACATCGATACGAGATCGAGCGGAAGTGACGACACGAGGCAGCCAACGGAGCGAGGTAGGACTCTGTAAACGTGTGTCTGATAGTGTGAACTTCCGAGGCGATAGCCGAGACAGGTTATTCGATAGAATAGGATTCTATAGCGCCTGCCTTTAGTTTTTTCTTCGTCGAGTAAGGCGGAAGAGTAGGGGTACTTGCTAGGTGTGTGATTGTTTATATATTTTTGCCATTGTGCATTAGTGGAGGGTACGTCTGGTTAAAATGGGCAGACAAGGCCCCCAAAGACGAGCAAGCGCTCGGAAAGTGACAAGCGAGCAGCTGGTGACCTGCTTGACCAAGGCAGGGAACGAGGTAGCTGTGATCGCAGCGATGGACCGGGACCAGCTTATTCGAGCATGGTCCGAGGGCCCGGAAACGATCGAAGAGACTGGCGAGAGTGAAGGTTCTCTCAGCCAGGAATCAGAAGTGGAGCTGAGCAACGTAATAGCAATACGTGCGCTGGAGAGACGGAGACTAGAGAGAGAAGAGAGAGAGAGTATGAGGAAACGAGGAAGAGAGAGGAAATAGAGTATGAGGAATTGAGAGAAGAGAAGAGGAGAAGGGAGAAGAAGGAGGAGGAAAGAGAAGAATTGAGGAGAGAAAATAAATGGAAAGAGGAAGAGAAGGCAAGAAGAGAGGAGGAGGAACGAGTAGAAAAGAAACTGAAATGGGAAGAGAAGGAAAAGAGAGAGGAAGAGAAGGAGAGAAGAGAGGAAGAAGAGAAGAAGCGAAAGGAAAAGAGAGAGGAGGATGAAAGAGAAGAATTGAAGGCAGAGAAGAAACGAAGAGAGGAGAGAGAGGAGGAAGAGAGGTTCAGAAGACAACAAAGGGAGGACAAAGACTATGAAGAGGAACGTGAATACAGAAGAGAGAGGAGGAGGGCGCAGGAGGAGAATATGCAGTGGAGAAGGGCAGGAGAAGAACAGTTAGAGGATAGGGAAACAGGAGCATCACAGAAGTCATTCATGGCGCGAGTAAAAACTTGCAACGACTCTCTCAAAGGAATGCTACTCAGGTTCCCTGCCCAATCAGCTGATCTACCCTGTTTATCTGATGCTACTGAACGCCTATTCAACTCTTGTGCCATTGAACCCGACCTACAGCCTAAGATCTTACTGGCTAATCTAAACGAGAATGCGAAGGCCTTGATCTCGCATCTCTCTGAAGAAGACCTCTCTATACACGTTTAAAAGAATGCATTCTACGTGAATATAGACTAAGTCCCGTCCAATTGGAAGACAGGCACCCAGTACAAAGGGGGGTCAGATGTTAAGTCGTCAGCAGAAGAGGCCAAACAGAAAGGCCTGTTCTTTATTTGCTCTTCTGGACTCCACAGGGCACATGACTGCCCGCAGAATAAAACCGCCAGCCGGAAGCCAGTACACATCAACGTGTGTGCGTCTGGCGACACCAGAAGTGGCCCGTTTGCACAGTAACGCCTGCATCAGAACGGGAGTGAGTGAAGGGGTAGAAAAAATCTCACAGGCCACTACAGTTGATAGTCAAAACATCTACATAGACGCTGACGAATTATACATTAGGCTATACGTCAAGGTACGAATCGAAAATCTCATGAGCATAAACGCGCTTGAAGACTTTGGATCAGATAGCGTGCTTGAGTAAGTTATTGGTAGAACCCCTCAAGGCCCCAATATACAAACAGGTCAAAATTACGGGTGTATAGAGAATTTCTCACGTCTGTGACGTCATCCGTTTGAAGTTAAAACCGTCAACAAATTATAGGGGATATATCGCCCCTTCTTCTGGTAAGTCTGTTGTTCCAGACTTATCAGAAGAATGAATTTTGACTCCTCAAATAAGCAATTTGTTGAAGAACGCTATTAAATACACAGTATTAGCGGTCAATGGTGAACTGACAGACAGACATACGGACGGTCAAACTGACAACAAGACGGACATGCAAACTCCCCGGACCAAATCAGACGAAAAGTTTCTTGATCGACTGATTGGGAAAAAGTTCTTTGCTGGGAAAGAGAGAGGGGAGAATCAGGGGGTCAGCAGGACTGCTACCCCGCTCTCTCCGGACAAACAAAAATCTATTTTTGAAGGACAAAAGACAGACTTTTTGGACGTGGGAGAAATACCTCCGGACTTAAGCATGAGAACAGCAGATGCCGATACCCTTAGACTAGAACAACAGAAGTGCTCTTCACTGAAGGAACCCTTTGATTTAGCAAAACGAGGAAAGGGGGGGGCTTATTTGTCGAACATGGACTGTTGTATCATCGTGACAGCATCATTGACCATAAGGTAAAGCAACTCTGTCTTCCAGTCAAACGGGTAGAAATCGCTCTCAAAATGGCACACGACGCGCCATTCTCAGGTCATTTGGCTTTCAAGTCCACTAAAGGATCGGATTCGCCTCAGTTTCTGGTTTTCGAATATGTACAATCTAATTCGTGATTATTGTGCGTCTTGTCCAATATGTCAGTCGAGGGCACCTCTGAAGTCCAATCAGCGCAATCCAATCCAAGCTATCCCTCGCAATGACAAAATTCCATGGTCAGTTGTAAACGCCGATTGTATAGGCCCATTAGTCCCGTTTAACGACCCATCGATTCCTAAGCCTGAATACAATTATGCCTTAGTGATTGTCGACCGGTTTTCAAGATGGCCGATGGCATATCCGCTACGCTCCATGAGCGCACGGGCGGTGGCGATGCATTTTTGCAAATGTTCATGACCTTCTCTGTGCCACAGGTAATTTGCACGGATAGTGGTAAAAATTTTATGAGCAAGCTAACTTAAGAGTTTTTAACACGTCTAGGATGTACCCCGAGGTTCCATACCCCAGGACATCAAGAGGCCACCAGTGGAACGGTAGAGAGGGCCAATGCGAGCTTAAAGGGGATGATTTACAAATTATGCCAAGATGATCCACGTGGTTGGCATAAGTTGCTGCCCTTCGTATTGTGGAGTCTAAGGGAACGTCCATCAGCGACAACTCACGTCAGCCCATTTACATTGGTCTATGGAACATTGCCAAGAAGACCCCTCTGTATCTTGAAGGAGTCATGGGCGGGGCAGCGAGAATTACCATTTAGCATTGGAAAATCCCCGGAAGAATATCTTCAACAGTTGAAATCCAATTTAGAGATGACTGCTCTGTATGCAGAGTATTATCCGACCCTAGAACAGAGACGCTACCTAGATAATTACGACTTACGAAGTCTAGATAGGCGCTACGCAGTGGGAGACAAGGTGCTTGTGTTAGCTTCGGACTCCAAGAACGCCAAGCTGTGTAATCGCTGGCAGGGTCCAGGCGTAGTAACCCAAGTGAAGTCCCCATACTCATACATTGTCAAGCTTGAAGGTAAGCGTAGACACCTACACGCCAACAAAATGCGCAAATTCAACGAGAGGCTTCAGCAAGCGATTGTAAACAACTGTTCCATTGTTTATGATCACGACAGTGATTTCATGTCAATTGAGGTGATCGATCCATCGGAAGGAGTCGCATCTGGACCAAGCACCTAAATTGAAGAAGGGCAAACTGCTCATTTGTCTGACGCTGAGAGGAGACAACCCTGGAGCTAATAGACAAATATACAGATATGTTTTCTGAGAAGCCGGGTTTATGTACATTAGAACAGCATACAATCAAGATAAAGCCCGGTTTCACTCCGAAACGGCTCCGAGCATATCGCGTGCCAGAATTGCTGCGCGCCTAGGTCGCCCGGCAGACAAGGAGATGTTAGATCAGGGGATCATAACTGAATCAACAAGCGCTATGGCAAGCCCTGTCGTATGCGTCTTGAAGGGACACCAAGGACAAGGGGGTAAGGCTCACGTAAATGCTTACTCCGAAGGGAACTGCTATCCGACGGTAGGGCAAAATACATAAGCTGTTTCGACGCCAAGGCCGGGTATTGGCAGATCCCTCTGAACCCTGAATCCCAAGGAACTCTTTGAGTTCAAAAGGATGCTGTTCGGATTTAATGCCGCGTCCAACTCTTTTATCCGCTGCATAGCCAAGGTACTTGAACCCGTCAATGGATTCACGCAGCCCTTCGTCGACGACGTCTCCGTATGTGCAACCTCGTGGTCAAATCACGTAGAGCACCTCGAGAGATTCTTTCAAGTCATCCGCGCTTCCGGGTTCACTTTAAACCTGAAGAAGTGCACGTTTGCACAACCGCAGACCCGGTTTGTCGGTCACGTGATCGGATCAGGACAGATCAAGGCTGATCCCATCAAAGTAGCTAGCCTCGACGAGATGAAACCACCTGTGGCCAAGAAGGACGTCCGAAGGGTGGTGCGGTTCTTCAGCTACTTCGGGAGCTTTATTCCAGCGCTGGCCGAAACTGCACAGGTCCTGACGGATCTTACGCAGAAACAAGTACCCAACAAGGTACCATGGCAACCGAGGCATCAAAAGGCACTCGGTACACTGAAAGACGATTTGTCTAAAGCTGTCTGTCTACGCATGATTTACTTCTGGAAGAAATTCAGACTCTACGCCGATGCAAGTGCCACAGCCGTGGGAGCATGCTTGTTTCAGTGGTCTGATGAGGGGCAGGAATGCCCCATTGCCTTCGCTAGCGCCACATTTAATGATGTCCAGACTCGCTGGTCAACCATTGAACGCGAAGCTTGCGCTATAATTTGGGCGCTGAAGAAATTCAAGACATGGATCTTCCCATCAGACATAACACTCTATTCTGTTCACAATCCTGTCTTTACTCACTGAAGCAGTTCCTAAGAGTTCGAAACTCATGAGATGGGCCCTAGCTCTACAGGAATTTAAATTAGAATTTAAGTTCAGGCCTGGATCCAAAAATATTGTTGCGGACCACCTAACTCGCACCGAGAGCCGAGGAATCAAAGCCTATTGGACTACTAGTAACGGGGTCCAAGGCCTTAGGATTGCATTGTATATATTGTACATTAATCACTGTGTTTTCTTTTTCTCTGTTTGACGAGCTGACGATGAACGGAAGGAACGAACAACGGAGGAAAAAACGCCGATGACATTTTAGCTAAAGGTTGGAGGGAACGTCACGCGCGACACTCTGGACGATGGCGCTATATAAAGTCATCCACCGAGAGCAGGGGCGTTGGAGGGCTACGGTTGAAGTTGTCTACCTGAAACCCAATAGGAGAGACATTAATGGGCTTCGCCTGAAGCAGACGGCCTCAATACAGACGGCGAAAATTATGCAAAGATCATCGGGGTGTCAAACTACGAACCCCGACACCGCGAGGCAGATGTCAGAGCCGACTGCACCTGTTGCCC
Organism: Bimastos eiseni; assembly: GCA_959347315.1. Lineage (NCBI taxonomy): Eukaryota > Metazoa > Annelida > Clitellata > Crassiclitellata > Lumbricidae > Bimastos > Bimastos eiseni. Next base: position 3,176,810 of record OY365817.1, read on the forward strand.
GTCTATGACACTGGCAAGGCCCAGCCATGACAGCCGCTAGTCAAACATTACCTGTACGCCCCTAGTGATTGACGTTATGCTAGTAACATCAAGATCCGACCAATCCGGTTTAGGAGTAGTTTCAGGGGGTGATTTGTCGTCCAATACAGATACGAGTTTTGCGTTTGGGAGGGCGAAGGAAATCGCCTCTAGAAGGGTTCTTATAGTGTATCAATGGAAGGAACAGGGACTTGTTTCGGAACTGGAGGAGACGTCAGGTCGTTCTGACGATAAGGGTAATCAACGTAGTTGGGAATCCCGTCTCCAACGTAAACCAGGGAAACAGTTCTAAAAGGACACTAATAACTCCAGTAAGTGTAGATAGGATGAGTGGTGTGTATATATATCATTAAATATACATATTAAAACCATCAAGTGTGTCGTTACTGAGCTTGGTGATAAAGGAAAGAACCGGCGGTACTCTTGTCATCTAGAAGAAGTTGGCGAGAGAAAAACATCGCGACATGCCTATACAGAGTATATCCACGTCTCACGGTCACAGTGACCTCCGTTGATCCGCCCTTCATCAGACCCAGCATCAAGTTTCACTCGCTCAACAGGCACCGACTGATGAGAGCGGTCGAACGGATGAGGCATGGACATGCGCGCGCACGCCACAGACAGACTAGGTCTACCAATCAGAGCAATTTGTCTTCTCTTCCACATGACATTGCTATCCGAAGGGGACTGCATGTATATTTGTATATATTCTGGACACAGGTAATAGCGCATTGTGAGTATTTTAAGCAGCGATACCTGTGCGAGTGTATGCTGTGGTGTCACAATGTCGTTAATTATGAGCAGAAAATAGCACGCAAGTAGAACTATGCACAGAGCTGATTATTTTAAATGTCATAGTATCTTATTTTCTGTTGTCTTGAAATCCCTGCGATGTTCAGTAGCCCACTTCTATTGCCAATAGCTCTTACATAAAACGGGTGTTTAAATGTTTAGTTATTGCAGGATAGTATTAGAAATGTTTAATTATTGCAGGATAGTATTAGAAATGTTTAGTTATTGCAGGATAGTATTAGTTTTCCCTTTACTTCCGATCAGTTTGATAGACAGATGTTTCCCTGAGAAATGAGACCAACTTGAAAGAGTATGGTACACAGGCGCATGCATTTGTCAATGAACAGAATGTAGGCCTACATATGTATTCCAAAGGATAGTCACTAAGCCGCCTACCAAGATTGAGAATCGTTCGTCGATCAAGGTGGAGCTGACAAATACGGTTTTGTTATACATCAACTAAGAGACGTAGCCAAGGCCACAGGTACACCTGTACTCGGGTGCCACATGAACGGAGCTCCAACGTGAAGGTTAGCATTGAGTATTTATTCGACTCTAACTGCTTTTCTTGCTATTTCAAATAATGTGACACCGGTGGACGATAACTAGGCTCTTTGTAGATAATACAAAATCTTCAGCTCCTCAGAGTTTTATTCTAAAGCAATTCATAATATCAACCGGGGAGGGGGGTATTGTGCATGATCCTTTTGGCCTTATGACTTGATGGTGACCTTCCCTTGACTAACACGTTTTTGTTCAACATCAACGTTCCTGTTTTGCTTTTTATGTCTCCGTAAAGCTCCATAGAAGAGCATCGTTTCTCGTTCACATAGCGTGTTCGATAGACTTCGTTCCGTATCCGTTGTGCTGTGAACTTTACAGCCATTTGATTTGCTTACGTTCCGAATAAGACATGCTACAGAGATGTCCTGCATTGCATTCTAAACCCAGAGTCGGTCACTGCAAATAACTATATATCTGTTGTTAGATTGACATTTTGATGTTTCGGAATTCAAAGTCCTCTCCGCATGCATGTACGTTCTGCAGGGGAGTGATCGGCGGACGACTTAACTGTCCGCCTTTCAAGTTCGTCAACAATTGATGCAGAGAAGTCAGTAAGTTTTTTATATCTAAAAGCGTAACTGGTCTTCCATCTATTGCATGCACAATTTTTTTTAAATTTTTTTGGTTCCACCCTTATTGCCAATTATGCGACCAAATTGAGAACTGGACGCTATTAAATTTGTGCCACCTGAGGAATATATTTCGGAGAATGATGGCGCTTGGAGATTGAGTAGTAGATGGACCAGCAGATGGAGCAGATGGAGCAGAGATGTTGATGAAATTGGCTGAACTTGTAGGCCTATAGCGTGATGGGCTGCCGACAGTTATTTGCCTCGAGTAAAATACTTGGCATCATTCTTTTAAATTATTTGTTATCATACTGCGGTTTGTCAGTTTAAAAATTAAGTGAAGATATTATAATAATATAAGGCCACTAGTAAATGATAGTAAAACAAAACAAAAATTTTTTAAGCCCATTGTCACGAATTTTGCGTATGATAAATGAGCTTTGATATATTCCACAAAGGGCGTTGGCAAAAGAGAGGCCCAGAAGGGATAATCCGGCTGTTAGGGCCACCTTTATACTAAGGATGATGTGCCAGAATGACGTGGAAGGAATTGGGAGGATGGAGAGAAAGTTGAGCGAAGCGTCTGAATTGTAACATGAGAACTGCCGAAGACATAAAGGCTGGATATATTGAACGAAAGTATCACTTCTAGTTGAGTTTTCTATTAGTTTCCATCGCACCTTTGCCTCTGTCCAGCTAAGAAGAAACACACACTGCCACGAAGGTTCGTATCTTCTCAACCTCACTTTTACTCCACGCCTGCCTATAGGTAATGACTATGGAAATTCTGTCTGCCAATTTAATGTAATAGTTACTGAAGCTATCACGCAATAGGAGATAACAGCTTCTTGGCGTCGCAGCGACTCTTATGGATGCACTCACTCTAGAAATAAGTCTACACATTCAGTTATGGTAGCATTATATGCGACTAATGGACGCATTTATAGCCTGGTTATTTAATACGAATCACCCATATCCAGCAATCTCATCAAACAAACAGCGCGACGCATGCTATCTTTATGTTTACGAGTAAACTGCTGTAGTCTCGAATAATATATATATTCTACATATATATATTCAGTGTAATGTGTTTGTTTGTGTGTGAGTGTCCAAGCATCCACTGACGCGCAATTAAGGGCGGATATATTATTATGTCTCTGTCTTTTTGTAAGATCACCTCAAACTATGGTCAGCGCTTGGTTTAGTGAAGCAAATGCTTTCAATAATCAATATAGTCCAGGTAAAAGTACATTAAATCTCAAAATTATATAAGCGCATAGAAAGGTCGTAACTCGATATAACCCGATCCAATTATACTTGACTGGAACTCGAGCACCACAGGTTGATGTCTATCCGACTGATCTGTTATATGAACTTTGAACCCAAACCCTATCGTATCTGCATCACGGATTTAATTTTATTTTCGAGACGCGGCTTATTTTGGTGTTGAAGGCATCTCGATAACATTGTTGTAAGTTACCTAGCATCATTTGCTCCAACCACGCTTCTTCTGCTCTGTTCTGAAATCACCTCATTTAATTCTTCAGGATATTCTGAGAGATGGCGTCGCATCTGCATTGGGCTGACTATCTGATCCTTGTGGGATTCCTGGTCATCTCTCTGGCCATCGGAATCTACCATTCGCTGACAGGAGGTCGTCAGAAGACAACCGCTGAGTTTATCATGGCCAATCGACGACTCGCGGTCATTCCGACGGCCATTTCGTTGCTCGTTTCCTTGCAATCGGCCATCTTGTATCTCGGCATCACAGTGGAGATGTACTTCTACGGAATCCAGTGCCTTGTTTACTACACGGCTACCGCGCCTCTGGCTCTCGTCTTAGTCGAGCGCATCATTGTACCGTGGCTCTACCCTCTGAAGTTGGTCAGCATCTTCGAAGTAAGGCACTTTCTGATAACGTATCTTTTGTCAGTTTGAATTGATATATTTGCGACATTCAGTGTACATTCGAAGAGCCTGATCGTGAGCTACCTGTATTGCGCTATATTATGTCGGAATGCTTCCCAGGAATGAGGTGAGTTGATTGTCTACTCTTCATGAGCAGTCTTTTCTTACCGACCAAATGTTTCTATGAATTAATTGTTTATCAATAACTAGCAGAATGCACTAAAAGCGACAGGTCAGCTCGTCGATAAAGTGTTATCGCGACGGAAGAGTTCTTGTGATACAGAAACTGCTATTTGGATTCAGCATTTGGACTACCATATTATTCCACAGTTGGTCTGACTTCTAAGCCGATTCCAATAAACACTGGACGACAACGACAGCAGGTTCAGCCTACCTAACTGCATATTAATTTCCCTAGAACTACCTCTCTAACTGTTGTTTGTCATACACAGTATCCGAGAGTATTCTTTCTCTCTCTCACTACATCCTTCTCTCTCCTCAAGGACTCTTTTTACGCTCAGGGATCTTGCATTGGAAGAGCCACGCAGTGGCTACTTCTGTGTAAATTACTCACTATAAGTTAACATTGTGATATTCTATTCAGTTTCTGACAGTCAGAAAATGACGCAATTGAAGTAGAACTATTATTTTCATAAAGTTCTAGTCGCAACTGCGTTTAGAATAGTATTTCTATGGTATGAGAAGAATAGAGTACAATACACAGCTTATAAAATAATATTATCGCAGCTCACATAACTGAGAATAATCAACATAATAGGACGACAAATTTTCGATTGAGTGCTCTCTATCATATACGCATGAACAACTGCCGCGTTGTCATTTGGTGGTTGAACGAGAATTGAGTCCATAACCCGAAGATTGCGAACCTTCATCAAGCAGCGCTTCCTCCTTGTGGTCCATGGGTCAACCAGGTCCCAATGGATCCCCGCCTCTATGGGCTACCTCACTTTTCTATCTTTTATACACTTATAATCTTACATCACTTCTTGTTGTCAATGCTGCACTGGCTGTATGTAGACGATGTCCAGTTCCAATTAAATTGCTCGGTCTCTGACGCCAAGGTAACATATCTACGGTTATGAGCTCAGTCATGGGAGATCGTGGGGTTTGGATGTCATCCAACCGGTTTGGACTTAATTCCGCTAAACCCAGTTCGTCTGTCAATTGGCTATGTTCGACATGTCTGCTCTGGAAATTAAGAGCACATTACAAATCAATTACTGCAAATACCACACATATATGTTTCTGTTTGTGTTTTTCAGTACTTTGAGATGCGATACATGTCCAAGGCTGTGAGGATTTTTGGAGCGTCGTTGGGAATTTCAATGTCGGTAGGGAATTATTTGTGTCTGGTGCTAATCTACATTTACCTCATATCATCGCAAGGACACTTCACAAAAGGAAATATAACGTCACAAAACGTTTGCTGTGTTGGAGGGTAACTTTCTCTGTTGGTCCTTCATATCCAACACAAAGTACTGCACACTGCATTTCACAAAATTGAAGCTAGTATAGACTACGTTGGCATTATAGGAAGACATCATAAACAACAACGTGAGAAATGGCATTGTACACAGATTTCACAAGTGATCGAATAGAATGTAGATCATCTAATCGAGCTATGGATGGGATACACCGATGCTATAGATATCTCCTATGGTTCGGTTTTAATTAATAATAAAGGCAGTGGTTGCAATATTTATATGCATGTTTGCCAGTGCGATAATGTAATTTTTGCAGATAAACAAACGCCTTGACTTTAGACGTAGGTCATGCGGTGAGTCAGTGTAAAGATAGACAAATGATAATCAAATTGTGAATTGTATTCTGGATATTTGTTCCTAGATTCTGTTTATGGGAGTGTCAATGTATGCACCATCAGCGGCGCTGGAATCAGGTATAGATGAACTACACTAATGTCACTTCGTCACTGTCATTTTTGTTTACTCATTTACAGGGTGGCCCAAAATAAGTGGGACCGCCTAGAGCAATCTTGAGAAATATATATAAATTTATGTTTTGAGCGGTCTTCAAACCGTGATATTCTACTTACGTATTATCTCAACGTATGACATCATTACTTTGTTAACTTTCGGTCACCATCTTATTTCATATTTTATGTTGATATAATGACAAAAATAACAGCAGAAGATCGCATCCTGAGAATGTCACCTTCATTGAACCAGGCATGTGGCCCCCAAATAGCCCGGATTTAAACCCAGTTGATTATTCTATTTGGGGTGCCTTCCAAAAAAAATTTACTTTCATCGTAAATTTGCAACAATAAAACAACTGATATTGGCCATTGTTAAAGAGTGGCAACATTTGTCTAAGAGGTTTATAAACAGGAGCAATGACCAGTAGCGAAGGCGTTTAGGAAGAACTGTTGAAAACCAAGGAGGACACATTGAATTTGAATTCTGACTTTAGATAAATTAACATTTGGCAACAGTTTCCTTGGTGTTTTGATAGAAAAAATTTCAAAAAATTATGATATGAAATTATATAAGACGGTCCAACTTTTTTGGGCCACCCTGTATTTATGTTTCAATGCGCAACACCGTCATCATTATCTCCACCAATCGTCGATAACCACAACGATCTTACCAACATTTTTCCTGTCAGCACCAGCGAATATAAAGTAACGCCTGATCATTTCTCCCAGGTTATCCTCCTTCTCGCCCGGAAATATCCATCCTGAAATCTCCCCATGCATATTCCTCCTGGAATTTTACCCCAGCAAACTAGGAACTGTCTCCCTGGAAATTTCTAACCAAAAATTTTTAACATTTCCACAGAGAAACAACTTATTTTTTAATGTGTAATGCAAGTCTTAAGAAGTATAATCAAGACATATAAAATAAATTCGTATAAACCTGATATAGTCTAAAAAGTGTCGCTTTGAAAAATTTCGACGAAAGTGTAGATGCGCCCTTCGTAATCCTTATATTTCCGTCTTGGAGGCTGAGGCAGTGCAATTGTTCAATTGTCTCATTATTCAGGCTTTGCTCTTTTTTGAAGATGTTGAAGAACTTCCAAATGTTCGGGTACTGACAGGAAACAGCTGACATGCATAATGAGAACACCTTAAATAGTTGCATTAAGGTGGGGGAATTCCGGGGTGACAATTTCCTATAGAATATATCCAGAGGAGAGATTCGGGGGAGAATTTCTGAAGGGGAAATACCTGGGAAGATATCCTTATACCAATAAAATGATCCTTTCAGAACTAACAAATGAATGAATGAAAACATGGGTGTTTTTTTATTTGTTAGCCACTGGTTTGCCACTCTCCGTTTCAATTCCTCTTATGGCAGTTGTAACAGTAACCTACACAACTCTTGTAAGTATTTATTAAAGGAAAGATTTGAAGGCTAAATGTGATCGGAATGTGTACATCTAAGAATCATTTTCAAAAAGCATAAAAATAATGATTAATTGCTTCACTAATTTTTGATTTATAATATCAAAACTGCTGCAAACTGTAGATGATGATGATTGTCATTGATATCTTTGTGATTTTGTATGGCCGTAGGGTGGAATGCGAGCTGTGATATGGACGGATGTCTTTCAATTCGTTACGATGGTCGTTGGATTGGTTGCAATCTTCGTCAAGGTAAAATCTCAGTGAAACAGATGTCATGACGATTATCATGATTCAATTCTGGTTCAGTTTTCAGGTTGATCTACCGATATCAAATTCAATTATTTATTGAAAGATTCAACTATAAACAAGTGGAAGGTGAAATAAGAACAAACTTGACCCGTTTAAATGGTTTTTCTTTTTTGAAGGGCTTGAGTGCTATCGGTGGAATATCAAACGTCTTCAGACTGAATTGGGAAGAAGGTCGACTCATCTGGGCTGAGTAATAGTGCTACTAAAAGTATTGCCTTCGTCATCATCATAATTAATCATATTCATTTTCATCCTCTTATTGTTAATTTTGATACTTTCTTCATAGCTCAGTCACTCGGCAATAGTCATTTTATCTGTGTTGCTATTGTCAGTCTTAGCTTTGATCCTCGAGTGCGCAACACCGTCTGGTCGATCGTGATTGGCTTCGGTTTCAGCTGGATTCATAGTTTTGGTTTAACACAGACTTCAGCTCAGAGATATTCCGCCGTAGAAAGACTTTCGAAGGCAAGGACGTAAGTCTTGAAGAAAGGTAGCTAATAAGTTATGCCAACGAATGCCTCAGGGACTGACCTTCCTATTACCTTCTTTCTAATCAGTACCATCTTCATTATATTCATCATTGATTCCACCACGACCAACATCTTCCAAATCATCTAGACCGTCATCAACAAGATCATCATTGTCATAAAAATTGTCATCTCACCACCATCAACCTTCGTAAACATAGGCATCTGTTTCTACTTCAAATCAATGTTATCACCAATCAACTTTATAAACATCCACTTTTTCACTTCTCGTGCTCCTCTTTGTCGTAATTTGGGATTTTAATCAGATCAGATGTTTAGCATCATTTGTCAATATCCTCAAAACATGCGTGATTAAGCCATGTACGTAAATTCCTGCACACATACTCGCTGGTCTACACAAAATATGCACGCATCATCACATGCGTCCATCGTCTGTTAATCGTTAGCCTTCTATAGGAGCTGGTCGTTTTTTGTAGAACAATGTTGATACTTATTCCACCTGTGATCATAATGAGCTGCGTGCCAGGATTTATTGGACTAATCGTCTTGGCTTACTACTCGAGCATCAAATGCGATCCTCTGGCCAACAAAGACATCGCAAATCCTAATATGGTTAGATAATTTTTCTTGTCACTGCTATCCACCTGCTGATTACAATACTATTATGTTCCTGATCAACGATTAGATGTCGCTGATGCATTTTATCGTTTGAACTGCATTACAGCGCATGTCCGTGATGGATAAATTTACCACGCGTTGAAATACCTTGAGTATGAATTAAATTTGCAGTAGCTTTATTAATCGCCATCAAATTAAATCACGTTAGGTCTACTTGTAAAAGTTATAACTAACGTACGTTTGACAAGAAGTATGTTTAGACTTAATCTCAGGCTGTTCAGATTTTTACAACAGCAATAATATTATTAATTATTTACTTGTTTCATCTGTACAGTTGCTTCCATACTTTGTTGTTACACTTTTCGCTGATTCACCGGGATTTTCAGGGCTTTTTCTCTCCATGCTTTATGGAGCAACGTTGAGGTGAGAGGCGTTTATTGAATAATTCCAAAAAATATTCGTTTATGTAATTGACATATCGCAGTAGGTTCGCATCATCATGAAAATTTAATAGGAACGCATGAAGACAAATTAAACAAGTGTCGTTCTGTGACTGTATGGCAGTATGACAGTTACTCCCAGCGACACTTGATACTATGCCACTTAATACCGGACAGTAACGGATGATTTATCTGTAGGCCTATACAGAGTACATACGGCGTGGTGGTGTATAAAAATCAATTCAATTCTGTTGTAAAGCTTGTTTGAACACCACTTATAATGAAGTGGCAAAATGAACAGCATACCCACGAAGCAGAGGCGGCGATCTCGTTTGAGAAGTGGAGGGGGGCACCCAATGAGAGAGGTAAGGAATGTGGGGGACAGACCTATAATGTGTTCCTTATCTGTAAAAGATGAGGGATCTGTCCCCCTCGACCTACCGAGATGGCCGTCCCTGCCACGAAGGTAACTGTTCGATCGCACTAGCTCGTAAGGCCTTGGCCCACATGAAGTCATCCACGGATTGCATAGGAGCTATACCGTTTGCGTCGCAGGATACAATTGCCGGAAATGTGACGCATGATGTGCTGATGAATGATGATGATGACACTACCGAAGCGGGCAATAGTGACCCGAGCTCTACAACGCCATCAACACAACGACTGACCACCTGTAACGGAGTTGCTGTTCTCTCACCTGTACCGGCAGATTATAATGTCTAAATACCCGATGTAGGCCTATTTAACGATTAAATTGGTCCTGTACGATTCAGGATCTGGTGATAAACGATTGATTATTCTGGCTCCCACGTTCTCCTGGATGGGTAGACGAGAGTAGACGTAACGTTAACAAATGAGATATAATTCTGGTATTAACTGTCACGGTATCAAAATGTGCGGGATCACATGTCGTTCGTATTAAATGTCGTCGGTATTAATTGTCGGTGGGAATGAAATGTCAGGTATTAACTGTCGTGGTATTAAGTATCGTCGTAATAAACGTCATGGATTCCAATCCGTCGTATACTGCTGCCAACGCCCATATGGTATCTATTCAAAGTGACAAAAATTGACTGCGATCGATAATCATTTAGAAGTAAATTATCGGTGCTATCGACCAGCTGGTCAAACAGCAGTTGCAAAATATTCAATGATCCTATAGATTCATTGCAAGTACAGCTATTCCTTAGTTTTTCTGACACTGAATTTATTAGATCTTCTGGCGTCAAACGAGTTTATGGCCACTCTCGAAGCATTACATGATTTACATATTGTGCAGGTCTTTTACACGAAGAACAATAAATGATCTTTGTCTTCTGAATTGTGCTTTCATATCTGAAGTTAACTGCACTGTAAATTACATTTCATATTTTATCGATATCATGAGGTAGTTTGCGAGTAATTTTACTGAATGACGCCATTTCTTATATCTCCCTTCGTTTTAATTCACTTCCTTGCCTTCTCTCTAACCATCCTTGCGTTTCCTGCATTGTGTACATCTTACTTGATTCTGTTTGTGTGTAACTTGAAGTACTGTATCTTCGCTATTGAGCGGTTCATCCGCAAATTGTTGGGAGGACATTCTGAAATGGAAACTAAGCCACCTGCCAGAAACAAGGAAGGCTTTTATCAACAGGATAATTGGTAATTATTCTGGTGTTCACCGAGTCTGTTGTAACCAGAAAACAAGAATTGCAGTAGGGGCCTATGCTTTTACTTTATCGTTTGTCTACCATATATCATCCTATGCTTTATAGGTTTATCACAAGACCACAGACCGCTTCGGTATCTAGGTTTAAGCATTATATAGATAGGTGTCAGTGACTGGTAGGCTACACGAAGCCAGGATTCAATCTCTTCAACAAATTCGCATTACTTAGATATTACTTAAATATGATATAGATTTACTTACCTCAATCTTACCTCAATTTAATTATTTAATTACTGTCACATATTAATGGCATTTTCAAGATAAAAACCATTTAATAGCGCCAGAGTAGCTACTACAACTGCTTGAACTTCAGGTACGAATTTGTTGCGAATAAGTTTAGTTGGAAAGTGGCTCAAAACCTTTGATACTGCGTTCGCTGGATTAACTGTCCTCTGTCTGTGTGGTCTGCAGTTGTGCTGTTTGGGACTTTAGCCATCGGAGTGGGTTTCCTCGCGGATGCCATACCGGGACCAATCGCACAGGTGAGCATTGTCAGCAATTATCTGCCACGTTTTTACTGAACAACATTGTATTATTACCTTTACCCCCATTTTTATAAACAATCATTTATAAACAATCATTCATTGGAAACACACGGGACACGTGAAATCGCATTAATATATTATTGAGGCAGATTTAATACCTCACACTTTTGGAATAATTCCATTTGTCTATGTGTATGAATAGGAAAAGTGTTGCAGAAGGTGACCGCATAATTATACGCGATAATGGTTAGCGATTGTTGTTATTCTTGTAGTTACCACACTCGCAGCAGTAGCAGAAGCCGGCCTAGTAGTAGAAATAATAGCAACAGGACCAGTTGTAGTAGCACTTGCAGCAGCAGTAGCACTTGCAGTAGCAGTAGCAGTGGAAGCCTTTGAAACAGTAGGAGCAGTAATAGTATAAAATTTTTGGCAATAGTAGCTGTAGTTGCAATAGGAGCAAGTTGTAGGCCTACTGCCACAAAACTTGAATTAAACTACTACTACTACTATGACAAATACTTCCAGAATTGTACATTTTAAATAGTAATTATTACTATTACTATTTACATTGTTTACTTGTCCTATGTCGGCAGGTGATGATGGCCATGTATAGTTCGGTCATCGGTCCATTAGTTGCGCTTTTCATCCTCGGTGGAATCTCCAGACACATCAACTGGAAGGTTAACATATTTACCATACTTTTATGACACTTGGCTGCTTGAACAATTGCCTCGAAGATTTCTAACACCAGTAAAATGTTCATCACTAGAAAACTGCTTGCAATGGTGATCTCGATGATTACGGTGATGGAGATTATGGCTATAGTTATGATGAAAACGATCGATCAAATCTGGTGTTGTAAACGATAAAATTTAAATTTAGTCTTATGGGCCTACTCCACGATAATCCACAGATTTATTTGTCGCCATGGTATCGATGAAACGGAAATTTAGTCTGTGCTGTTTCTATCTTTAATGAAAGGAAGATATATAGCAGTAAAAGAAAGACACGTAGAAGATTGAGAATTAGGGTATTGAATTAGGATGGAGATAGAAAGACGTTAGAAGGAATAGGAAACAGGAAGAGAAATAGAAGAGAGTGAATTTGTAGGAAGAATAATGATGGAAAGAAAGAAGAACGAAGTAGAGCTAAAGAAGAAAAGAGAAAGTTATGATTACAATTGTGATTAGCGAAATAAAATCCTGTTTGTTATATTATTGTCGAGTCTATAATGATGATTACATTCATATGCGTGGTGGACGATATTTTCTGTTAAAGGGTGCGCTAGTAGGGGGCATCGTGGGTGTACTGCTGATGCTCTGGTTGAGCATTGGGTCATTGACGGTTCCCAACATGCACCCTTTTCTGCCACCCGTATCCGTCGAACAATGTTCCCATGGAAACAATAACTCCACATTCATCCATTCCGACCTGAACGATACCTACTACACACCCCTCGAGATATCGGATGGAAATGGCGTAATCAATAACTGGAACCAAATAACTCCAGCTTCGCGGAATGCTGGAACTCAAGTGGTAAGCCCTATTTTAGAGAATACTTTGTATTACACTACAAATAAGTCTTTCAGGAGCTATTACGTGTAATGTCAAACTTTTATTGACTACATAGAACTGCATCGCATTGCTTTGCTATTTATTACATCAGATTACATTATGTTCACAAACTACATTACGTTTACATTGCCTTCTGTTCTTTCTTTAGATTGGACTTCGAGGTCTGGAGAACTTCTACGCCATATCATATCTGTGGTTTACATCTTTAGGAGCCTTCATCACAGGATTAGTCGCTGCAATAGTATCTATCATCACAAGTAAGTGCTATTCAATTTCTTCATCTAATCTAATGGGATTTCAAAGGGATCTAATGTTGCTTAATAGAACTTCTTTTGTACACTCTAGTCCAACACAGTCAAATTGAATCAAAACGATGTCATCATGATATGATATATCATGATGACAATTTGTACATATATATGTATATATATGTATATATACATGTACCCTTTCTTTCCATCATTATTCCTTTTACAATATACGTGTATACGTCTACACTGTAGCAGCTGGTTATCCTTTCAATATAACACGATTAAACTGTATTAATAATTTCGATATTGCTCTTCTTCCAATCTTGAAAGCGCACAAGATCATACGACTGAACATTTACCGCGTGAAACATTATTTTAAGTGAAGTAAGTACTTGCTCAAGGCCCCTATACTATAATTTTGCCTCCGACTTGGTTCTACACCTCGAGTAGCAGGCCAAGAGTCCTTACCAATGTGGCCCCCGCGCGTCACTTTCAAGTGCGGCCTTTTAGCCACTTTCTTTATAATTAAACAGGAGACAAAGACCTGGAGGCGAAGGTCGATGAACGTCTTCTGATGAAGTTCCACTTCTGGGGATGGTCGGATGAGAACGGAAACCGAGAAAATGAAGGCGATGAGAATTGCAAATCATTGCAGGAAACTAAAGTAGGCGTCACGTGAATTTTTTAATTTTCATCATCATCGTCGTCGTCGTCATCGTCCCTCTTAATCCTCCCCGTGATCTTCTGCAGCATTGGTTTCTGATGTCATACAATATGCGACCTTGCATGTGAATCATTATTTTCTTCTCTTCAACCTCTTCTTCCTCCTCCTCCTCCTTCTCCTCCTCCTCCTTTTACCTTTTACCCCAACTGATCGTGGTGCTTTTTACACCTCTTCTCCTCTCTTTCATATTTTAAAACTTTCTTTTCTTATTCTAGCCATAGTTGTCTATGATCCTCCTAATCGTGTTGGCAAATAAGATTTCCTAGACTTTAAGGGAAATGCTTTCATAGATCGGTTTTGGCTTTGTTTCTTTCAGGGTTTGAAGGGAGCGAAAGATGGTTTGCTCAATGACATTGAAATGACGAATTCAAATAAAACTGAACATCTCTCTCACAAGGATATCGTTGGCGATCTAAAGAAGGAAATGGGAAACGGTGTATCTACTAAAGATGACCGAGAAGAAACACCCAGTGTCTAGAGCACATTAGTCAATTGGCGCTCAAAGCGCCAACTAAGGTCTAGTATACCACCACACAGCGTAGTGTGGTTAGGACTTAGCACACTGCACTTAGACACAGCAACAGATCGACATTCTGTGCTATTATATTATTGATATAATCAGAACCGGCGACCTCGTTTGACATGTGGGGGGACACCCAATGAGAGGGGTAGGAAATGTGGGGTGGCACAGTATAAATTGTTCCCTCTCTGTAAGAGGTCGGAGACAAGTCTCCCTCGATCCCCGGGATCCCCGTCCCTGGATATAGGAATATGTAGTCTCCTCTTTTATTTCGACCAATTATGGCACTGCACCAAGATAACTGTATTGGGCATTTCCTCTGTGCATTCCACAGGAAGATTCTCCATGAATATGCTCCAGGACAATCCACTGCAGAACGTTACCAACTTTTAGTGACGCATGATGCCGCTTTCGGTCTAATATCAACTCTTTTAAAAGTTTTAGTATTCAAGAGTCTAGATTTTAATTGAGGCGACAGCTGAAAATGTCCGTAAAGACGAGGCTCAAGTCGACAATGACTATGATTCGTTTACATTAAATTTAATAAAAGACTAGATGTACTTAAAACATCAATTTCAAAAAAAAATTTAATATTATAGGTACGACTAACTTACAGGTATGTCTATGCGTGTTGTTAAAATTTAAAGAGACCTCCGCATAATGATTTCAATATCATATGGGTGTAAATAAGTCAGTAAGTATATTCTGTAATCAGACGTCTGCAAACGCACGACATGTACAAATAAAACAGGTAGGAACAAAACGTCTATATACATAATCTGTCGAAAGTATAAAAATTAGTAAAATGCCAGGATAGCAGCTGTTGGGGCCGGGCAGGAGGAAAAGTCAATGGGGGTTAAGGCGCTGATACAATAATCTTATAATAAAGCCACACCGGATGAAATCTTCAGCCCGGGGGACAGACCTGTTGTGAGCACGCGGTCGCAACTGGTGCTCCACACTCCTAATAGGAGGAGGAAGATTTCTTAGAATGTGGTCAGGGTTAGAGAGGATGGAATTAAAAAGGAGACATCGGTTCAATCGCAGAGTTCATCAAATGATAATTGTTCAGAGAGGAGCACCCCGTGTCGCTCCAGCCGAACAACAGCGTTGAGACATTAGCACGGGGGGGTCGCATTAGTGAAACCATACCATGCTGGAGACGAATACAGACGGCGAGCTAGAGTAGTAGCCCGCACAATATCATGGAGGGCCACGCCATGAAACCTTTGGGCTCTAAGGACGCGCAAGGCGTAGACATGAAACTATCGAGCGACTTGCAGCTTTCATAATAGATTTCCGATAACTTTCGCCGTGGACAAAGCGAACTATGGACGATTATTCAGCATAAACAATTGAGACATCTAAAATTAAGTTCGCATTATACGTGCCGATTATGTGTGTGTGTAATCGTTGTAATTGTTACGAAAGAACAAAGCCCGAATGGCGCCTTGATCTCAATAGTGATTGGCTGAAACGACAGCGTTTCTTTTTGTGATTATTAATAGTCCGACCAACAGACATTTGCGGACTTAGATAAACCCACACAGACAGACAGGCAAACATACGCGGGACGAGAGAAATTACAATACTTGGGCCTACACCGCGCGATAGAGCGAGACGTAGAGTGATCGTAGATGCTTGTCATGCGACGAGACATCGAGACATCCATAGAGCGACAAAGAACCCAACCAAAGCTTCATCTGGGGTTACTGCATACGCGCACGTGGTTATCAATCTTCCGTCTGCTTACCGAGCGCGCGTATTGCCGCGTACTGTGACCCACAGAGAGTATCCACATGTACGCCGAATAATCGTTGTTCTGCCATCAAATACAACACGAGCAACCGCTGGCTAAGACAACCGGCGTGCGTTCACCAACCTATATCCTAGGTTCATGACACAGTTTTACAGTTCGTGGGTCATGACCCAACACAGTTCCCGCGACACCATAGTTTGTAACCGGTCAGTTGGTCACTGAAGCTTATAGCGGTATCGTCTTGGAGGTCTACTTGGAATACTGATCTGTTGAAGTTCCTTAGGGTATTGACTGTTGCAATGGCCAGCTGGGCGGTCGTTGGGGAGACATCTAGCGGGATCGGACGAAGAGGAACACACAGGCAAGTCATTATCATTAATTCTTTTTTAATCAGCATCAGCGGTGAGATAGGTACGAGTTATTGACCGGCATTCTCATTTCTCGTGTTTGGTGCAGCAGGTCTCGTTATGCTGTATTCATCCTGCACAGGCTTCGCATTACGTTCCCTTTCTTTCTTACTGTATTTTGCACCTAACACTCGCTTCTGTGCATCAGTATGGTCTGCGACCAGTATGGTCGATTGACTGAAGTCTTTTAACACACGAAACACGTGTTAGATATTCCTCCCACCAGACCGTTAGTGTTTAGGGATTCTTGAGCAATGCATATATTTGCTTGACTTCAACTAATAACTTAACTGGTCACACATAATTATGATCGGTTACCATGTCCCAATTATATCACAATAATTTACTAATGTATGTCCAACTTACCGTGCATGCCATAATTTATCATGCGTTGCCTTACCATACATAATCTTACCGCGCATTTCATTTGTATATCTTATCTGACCATGCCCAGCCATACCATACCTAAAATTATCATTTCCTATTTTACCCTTCCATGCTTTACCTGCTCAAACCAATGCTGAGAATACACGCAGCACCACCGTGCTATGTTAAGGTGGTTTGAGGTTAATGATGGTATAACTCGATCAGTGATAGTTAAAATAACGTGGATTGTAAGTTAAGTTAATCGGTTAAGTAAACATTTTTGTGAAATAACATAAATTCCTGTAAGACGGAACTAGTAAATAGGAAAAGATGTAGTTAATGTGAAATATTGTAGTTAATTTAAAATAACTTGATAAAAGTAGTTCTAACTGTGTATTTAACTACTTCTTAAAAACTAGTTATAACTACTAGGCAACTACTTCTATGTTATAACTACTAGTTTATAACTACGGTAGTTAAAAGTGCCCATAACTAAGAATTTGGGGACACCCAATGGGAGAGAAGTGTCGTGCAAGGTAATATCACAGCAAGTTTATGTAGCGCAATTCCTACTCTGTGAGAGTAAGATAAAGCAGGGCAAAGTGCGATGAATAACATACAATGACGTATGTTGGCGTCTTTTTTTTTACTGCAATCGTGTGTGTATTCAGTACCCACTTAGAGCCTTCAATAGGTTCAAAAATGGTGCTATATAAATACCCTAATACATACATACAATTAATAACGCATTTTTAGTTTATTTGGGGCCATACTTTTGAGGACATATGCTGTGGTGCTAAAATGTCATTAATCAAGAGCAGAAATATCACCGACAAGTAAAACATTGCTCAGAAACTGCAGCTAATGATTTATAATTTCATCTTAGTTTCTATTGTCTTTTAATCCGCGCGATCTTCTATAGTCATCTCAATTCTGCCATGACCCTACCTACACCGCGCCCTTATCGCCTTTCCTTATGGAACGATCCCCGCAATTTTCTGTGATATTTTGATTGTGGTTCTACTCCTTGTTACTCGGGGTTGAAACACGGAGAGTGCCTCTGAATAGCCTGCACCAGTAGAAGCGCTTTATAAATTCTCAGAAACGATGCAATGGTCACATAGGTGCCTGCCCAGTAGCAGACATTACTTCCAGGCAGATCCACTGCTCTGGGAATTGCATCGACGGTCTGTGAAGTAAGACAGGAGGAAGTGGATGACAAGGAGGAGGAGGAGGATCAAAATGGAGAGGATATGGTTGTTATCTGGAAAAGGAATGGAGGTTTGCCTTCCCTCTCCTCCGGTTGGACGCTTAAAGGAATCGTCGCTAGGGGACTCTAGCGTTCGACGAATTCTCCCCGATGAACTGCATTATCTGGAGAACAGGCGACATCTTGTGAGCTGAGGCGGAGGTCACGCGGGACCTGAGGAAAATTGGATGCGATGCTCATGAGGGAAACATTTATCACAATGCGAAGAAGCAGCTGGTGCTTCTGCGCGTATGGGAACAGCTGTTCGATCCTTGTTGCAGGGCTTTTGTGCGGTTAACAGCTGGTTTCTTACGCGGAATGTTCGGCTTGTTTCTACAGTGAAACAGATGGTTGTTTCGGGTGAAACAGCTTGTTTATAATTATAATTGTTTTATAATAGCTTGCTTCTACGGTAAAACGGTTGGTTTACCGTATAATAATAATAATAATAATAATAATAATAATAATATTAATGATAATGATAATGATAATGATAATGATAATGATAATGTGATAATGTGATAATGTGATAATGTGATAATGTGATAATGTGATAATGTGATAATGTGATAATGTGATAATGTGATAATGTGATAATGTGATAATGTGATAATGCCCATGCCTATAGCTGCCTACAGGTCTATAATGATATAAACAAAAACACGCAAATCAAAAAAAACCTAATGCTGTCCTTTTCAGCATTGTCGAATTGGGGAGCACTCCCCGCAGTAGTATACTTCAAGGGGCGCTACATAAATCTTCGTATTGAATGAAGCTTGAATGAATTTACATACATGTATATGTCCACATGCAGTATCTTTGCCTTCTTTATTCAAACATGGACAAAACCACGTCACACTTTTAATATTCAGAGAGAGAGAGAATGTCTCAATATATCCGATGTTAGATATTGGACGTTCCTTGTTTATGGTACATTCCCTGCCGGGATTTTTTATTTATGGAAGTGCATGAACGTAATAACTATGTGAAGCGGTCGGCGATATTCCGCTTTTATTAGAGTCTATATATATATATATATATATATGTTTTCTTCTAAACAAGGACCTACGTCCAAAAATATACGCTCGCTATAGATAACCGCGAACATTTTACTCCTACGCTGTCTGCACTTTGCCAGTGCCAGTTCCAAGCTTGGAGAAGGAGAGCAACACTAATGATCTCTATTATCACACTGTGTCGTTAAACTGAAATCACCCGTGGTCATTTTCTTAATTGTCAAAAGTTCGGCTAGCCAAGAGGAAGTTTTAATCGTAAATGCATAAACTGCGCTAATGTTTTATATTGTATTTATATATTTATTTAGCTCCTCTTTGAAGAGCCCCGTAGTAAAAGCAAAGTCCTAAGAATAGGGAAAGGAGCAGAAGCATCCCAGTAAAAATCAAGGAGCGAGTCTGAGGGGGGAATGGAACCTACCATTCCAAAACACCTGTCAGGGCCAACAGACGCTTAAGCAGAGCACTGAGCATAAGCCGTTGTTTATACACGCAGTTGAAGGGCAGGTATTTTGCTCAATATTGTCCACATGCGTCTGTTGTTCCTTTGCCTTGGAATTACGTAACAATTAGACAAACCAGCCGACTGACCAACCCGCCGATGGTAGTAGGCATCTCCGACTGACATGAATAACCCATTGGAAGCTCAGATGGTCGGCAGGGTTCATCCATCTGCTATCCGTTCTCTTGAGCATTGAGGAAAGCGGAACGAATTGTAGGCTCTGGTTACAATTACCGCCGTTTCCCAATCGATCTGTTACTGCTATCAACTTTACCGTCACTTCAGGGACTTCGCAACGACTCAGACGCAGTATAACAGGGATTGGAATGATACCTCCGCGATACGCTACAAGTTTTGAACAATCTTACGTTCGCTTTGCTATCTAAAATATTATTATTATTATTACCGAAATTTGATACCGCCCTTCTTTCAACATCCTTTTGCTCAGAAGTGCATACACACGCTTCGACGGCGCAATTGCAGTTGTACTGCAGAGCAATGGTGCGCGAAGGACTTGATCAAGGTCCCTACACTGTGACGCCCCGGGCGAGGTTCGAACCCGCGCGCTCAGCACACACTGAACGCCACAGGCTGACCACTCTAACCGATCGGCCACGGTGCCACATGTAATCATGCAATGTAATGGGCTCCAACAGGTGCTTTCTTTAGGAAGAAGGTTGTCGTAACTACTGCGTCTTGAAGGTTTCTAGCTTTCAATTAGATAATATTATATTGTTCTTATCAAATTATCATTTTATGCACTATGCAGAATGCACGTATGTATAAATGTATTTATGTATGTACGTATCACATTGTATTCATGCATAATTATATGTAGCATTATATGTATGTAATAATGTATGTTAAAGTGTGTATGTATTTATCATGTATGTAGGCCTATGTATGTAACCTCAGTATAATTTTATGTGCATGCATACATGCTTGCATATATGTATGCATACATGTGTGTATGTAGCCTTTGTATGTAAGTATGCATTATATCGATTTCCTCCTCTTTCTTGTCGATTGTTGTTTCATTGTTTGGTCTTAGTTTCTCTTGAATGCTGCTTTATAAACTTTCGATTAAACTACTACCACGTGTCAAGTTATCCCCAGGCGTTGTAAAGCTCCGCTGGCATTTCCTCCTCGTAATCGTAATCTTTACTAAACTTCTAAAGCGCCACTCGTAAGCCTAGCGCAGGGCACCAGCCTATTCACGAGCGCTACATCGATTCCGAGGGGTTGTCCAAAGGGCATACATGAGACATAGATAATCCAGTAAGGCAATGACCATGCCCACCGTCGCCTTAGTTTGCTCGATTTCGGCCAACCTTTCTATCGGCAAAATCAAGCGGACAGTAACAGCGCGTGGCATCCCTGCCGAGTTCTCCCAATCTATTTCCAGATCCGATGGGTCATTGCCTTATAGGACCACCGCGTCAAATGTAAGTACCATGTAAGTACCATGTAGCCACCAGATCCCAGTCGAACTTGCCACGCTGCTGGTGGCAAGTTCGGTTTAGTCTTGCCGACCGATTCCCTAGGGTGCAATCTATACTCTTCAATACAGCGTCTGTTTAGAGGAACCTTTCTGTGGCTATATATGGCGCGCAGGTGTCTGACGTTAAAACACTATCAGTGTAGCGTGGCTTCATTGTTATTAATGTCTGACGGTATACCACAATTTAGAAACTGGTGTGCATTGACTGTCTGGGTCAATTTAACTTAGCGTAATCTAATGTTTTCTTAGTTTAAGTCCAATAACATCGAATCGTAATCCATATTCAATGCTATTGTTGTCTTATTTTTATCTGATGCAATCTGAACCTTAATCCTCGTCTCATACAATATATTATCCTGCTAAAATGAATTAAGTCTTGTCTTAAAACAAATGCAGTCTAGTCCTCATAGCATGCGATTTAAATATGATCTCCATCTTATTCCATTTTATTCTATTTTAAATAATAATCTAACTCCAGTTTTCCCATAATCCTAATCCTATGGAATCTATTCAACCATAATCAAACGTTCTCTCTTTGCCAAAATTGTCTGATAGTTTTTAAGGGTTGTCTTAGCAGCTTCAATTTAACGAAACTGCTTTAACAACAATAAATGGCGTCGCCCTCCTCTTCTGTCCACGCTTCGGTCTGGTACTGCCAGAGTGCGAGCAGTGTATGAGTTTCAATCATTAAACTGTTCTAAGACGACAGACGTATGAGAGCTGATTAACGCTTGCAGGTCACACTAATGCATCCTGCAACCAGACAAGATCCTACAAAGTGCGCATGCTCCCAGGCGCATTACAACAGCGATCATTAAGCTGCGCATGCGCTGCCCACCCACTGACTTCCGCTTCCGGTTAAGCCTCCAATCATCTGAGTTTAGTTTAAAGTTTCACAGGAGATGACTTTGGATTCATCACAATTTGAAGTCTTATAATTTTATTAGCTCATCCTCTGGACCAACTGATGCGGTTGCTGGAGTGACCACCTGACCAGATGGCCACCTGGATTTCTACTATCATACCCTGGGCGAGGTACATTGGCGCAATATAAACGAGGGTCAATTTTCCGGGCGCTATAGTGGTGTCAATGCGGCGCGGACGAGTGTGGGACATATAATATATTATATATATATATATATGATATATCGGTACTGGTTAGTATTTGAATGGTAACCGTCTGTGCAATTCGTATAGACACTAGAGTGGAGTGTACGGGCGCTATATAAATGCTAGAAACCCAGTAACCGTCGTCATCAACTGACCATCCAGTGACTGACCAATTGCTACTTCCATTCGGTGCGTCATCTGTCGATATCTATCGCATTATCAAACGCCGGCGCTTTAGAAGTTAGACCTACTTATCGCTTGTTACATACATTGCGATTTTTCTTCTGACAGAAACATTGCTCCTTGGCTGATGCGTGACTACGGTTCCGACTGCAGCACCCACCTATCACAGACGAACCACCGCCTCCACGTCTGTCAACACCGTCGACCAGATGGTAGCGGTGGTGGAGGATGTGGTGGCGGAGGATGTGGTGGTGGTGGTAGCGGTGGCGGAGTTGGATCTAGTGTTGGAAGGAATTTGTCGTCAAGTCAGCTGATCTACAGCAACAAAGGGTTGGTCCCGTAGGGCTTATATTTACGTTATTGTTCATTGTCCTCAGGTCACAGTTTTGATCTTTATTGCCTTGGTTGTACTAGTCAATGTAGAGAAAGGAATTGGGATGTTTAGGTATGGGAAGGTAAGACGGGAAAAGGTATGAGGAGATTGTAAGTTAGGACAGGGTAAGGTTCGGTATGCTATGCAGGAAGTGGTGAGCTAGAGAATGTTAGTTGTGGTAAAGTGCTAAAGTGTGTAGTAATATGTCAATCTGTTGTTACTCCCTGACTAAGGCAATGCAGTTCTTTTCGACAATGAAGTGACAATTTAAAAATGGACGCATATCGAAACTTATGCGTAATCAGCCAATTATTTTTATTTATACTTTTGCTTACAAATACTTACTGATTTCAGAATTGCTATGCTTAATTACGCATACTCCAGGAATTACTCGCCCTGTCAGTGCTATCACTTTCCCAGTTCAGGAAACGCCTTTTATCTCTCCTGTTCTATGACCCAAGCACAGACGCCCGTTGAGAGCGCTGCTGCTTTGAACGGGCGCAATATCAATGCTTGATTACATTACATTGTAGGGCTGAGAACGGATCTGGATGTTGTCCAGACGTCCAACTGGAGCTGTGCAGCCTGGAGGTACTCCGTCCCTTCCACCACGACTGTTCCAAATCGGGTTGCCAGCGCGTCATCATCAACGTTAGTGGGCAACGCTACGAGACCCAGCTACGAACACTCGGCCGCTACCCCAACACCCTATTGGGAGACCCGGTCAAGCGGAAACGCTACTGGGACATCAGGCGGAACGAGGTCTTCATCGACCGTCATCGTCCGTCCTTCCAGGCCATCCTCTACTACTACCAGAGCGGTGGAAGGCTTCGGCGTCCCTTCGAGGTACCAGAGGATATCTTTATCGAGGAGCTGGAGTTCTACGAGATCGACGACGACATCATTAACCAGTTCAAGACAAAGGAGGGCTTCATTGTGGAGAATAAGGACCTTCCAAGCAGCGAGTGGCAGCGGGAGATCTGGCTGATCTGTGAGGAGCCGGACAGCTCCCGCCCGGCCAAGGCCTTCGCCTTCCTATCCGTCACCTGCATCCTAGTATCCATCGTTAACTTCTGCACTGAGACGATCCCTGCGTTCTCGGAGAGAGCCAACTGCGTGAACGTGTCCTCCACTGGTCAGGATGGCTCGACGACCTATCGCAATGAACACAACTACCGCGACCCTTTCTTCCTCGTTGAGTCCGTCTGTGTCTCTTGGTTCACCGTTGAGTTCCTGCTTCGCCTCGTCTCCTGTCCATCGAAGCGAGGCTTCTGTAAGGACGTGATGAACATCTTCGATGTATTGGCCATCGTACCCTTCTTCATCACACTCATCACGATGCAGGCGCCGGGCAGCTGCGAGGTGACGCGCAAGAAGGGGTCGTTCCTGTTCACGAGGGTCCTCAGGGTGTTTCGCATCTTCAAGCTGTCGAAGCACTCTCACGGGCTAAGAATTCTCGGCCTTACGATCAAGACGAGTATGAGGGAACTTGGCATGTTCTTCTTCTTTCTCGCCGTCGCCATGGTGATCTTCAGCTCGGCTGCGTACTATGCCGAGGCCGGGCAAGAGAAGGTGCTCATCACGTCCATACCAGACGGATTCTGGTGGGCCATTGTTACCATGACAACCGTCGGCTATGGCGACCTAACCCCTGTGGGCATCTGGGGGAAGCTTGTAGGGACGTTCTGTGTCATAGCTGGGGTGCTTACCATTGCCCTCCCGGTGCCTGTGGTCGTTGCCAACTTCAATAATTTCTACCGGCACGCGAGTAGGGGAGGAGTGGGCGGCGGGCTTGGAGGGTAGGGAGCCAGCGCAGTCCCTTGTTTTCGGCTTGAGACAATAAAACACCAAGTCCGCTCATGTCAGCAATCATTGTTATTCATTCGTTATTCTTTATTCCAGCACCAGGATTTTGCTGTAGTGGGTTCCTCACTATGGAATGACCCTACTTAGTGGGATTCTTATAATATCTCACCTACATCTTTTTATTGCTTAAAGACCTTCCTTTTCATTGACTTCTCATGCCTAAAGCGCTTCTGATGAGTTTGGTGCGAGAGGCGATTTACAAAATAATGCTCACGAAAATAATAATAATAATAATTATTATTATTAATCATCTTTGAGTATATGAATCAGATTAATTCAATTAGCTTTGTTTGAAGCCAATGAAAGCATGATAAGGATAACGTAGCTATTTCCCAATGTTAACAACAATAACAGAGAACTCAGATGGAACAATGGTTGTCCCTATGCCCCTCCCCAAGTAATTACATCTGCCAACATCAAGGCATGTGAAACAAAAGAGCATCGATAGCACTTCAATCGGCTGTTTTCGATCCGTATTCTTATTAATTATCGCAATTTAACATGCTTATGATCATCGTTGTTAATCATTCTTCGTAGCTGTTGTTCATTGGTTGATTGCCTTATTATTCAGCGTCCGTAATCTTTCGTGATCATCGTGTATCAATACACTCTTCCTTCAATGTTCCCCTCTATGGCCTATGCAGTTCTCAAGTATTCAATTTAACTTTCCAGCATTCCGGATCAATCCTCGTCGTTCGTAGTCGATGCTTTTGGTCATTCCTGATCATTGGCAATCAATCAGTATAACTGTCGTCGTAGCTCATTCCTGATTAACTTGAAACTTTTAATCAATTGTAGTTATTCTAAATAATTCATAATTAATCATTTACCGATCAGTTTTAATCCATTCTAGTCATATTTATTAATTCCTCATTAATGTCAATCATCTTTAGTCAACTCTTAGTCATTCTTAGTCATTCGTAGTAACTGCAAGTCAATTTTAGTCATTGTCATTTCTGATCAAACGCTGCTAATCAACTGTAATCTGTGTCAAGCAGCTAATCACATTTCCAGCCATTGCTGGTCAATCCTCGTCGTTCGTAGTCGATGCTTTTGGTCATTCCTGATCATTGGCAATCAATCAGTATAACTGTCGTCGTAGCTCATTCCTGATTAACTTGAAACTTTGATGCTTCTTACAAATCTTTAATCATATTTTAAAATTCCAATCAACTAGCCAGAAATTAATTACGATTTCTCATTTGTTAACGCTGCTTGTATTTTAAATCGTTCAGATTGCTTCACGCAAATCAGTTGCTTATCATCGACTTCCAACAGTTTAACCGATACGTTTTGCCGCCATGTTTACTTACTTACATAGTTGCATATGTATGCTTGCTTCAGAACGAAGGATGAATGACGGTGGTTTTCCACTGAATCGCTTAATAAATAATTTTATGCAGACTTTGTTTATAATGAATTTTGCAATTAGAAGAAAAGTTGAAAATGCTGTTATGAGTTACTTTATTCCCCATTATTATAGGTTAGCTGCAGTTTAACGACACTGTGTGACAACAAAGATCATTAGCATCGCCCTCCTCCTTTATCCAGGCTTGGGACTAACACTGTCTGAATGCGAAAAGTGGCGCAGTTATTCCCGAGCATTGCTTTTATTATTATAGTATAGCTTTTAACCCGTGAAAAATGACAGGTCGCTGAACAGGTTCGTGACTTAGGCAAGTTTCCCTCTTTGCATTTGTTCACGATTCAACCGCAACTGGTGCTCTTCACGAGTTTCATCCATTAAGTTTCCATTTAATTTTAATAAATGCAAATATATCTACAGTACATAATGTAAAACTCATACACGTCAATAAATGTTTTGCATGCGTATTATTAGCGCACATCGATTTTAGCCTTATTTACAAACGACGGACGCAACATCACTGGATGCAGTAAGGTATTATTAACGCCCGGTGAACGTCATTTACAACAGCATCGGATGTAGCAAGATTTGGGCCAACGCCCGAGAATAAGTGAAACGTTAAAGTTTGACAGAATGGCACATACACATATATGGACGGTAGTTATTATAGCTCATAGTCATTATAATAATTTGTATACCCAGGTGTTTTGGTGATTGAATGGAAATTTTTCTAAGCATTCTCTAGGTGGCAGACCTGTTTCTAAAAATCCTGCTAAGCGAAATTCTGACAGTCATTATTATTATTTTTACTAGCTGTCAACCCGTGAAGAATCACGGGACGACTAATATTTTAACTCACAGTTCAACTGCAACTGGCACTGTTCGTTCTAGCTGTTAACCCGTGAATTATCACGGGTCATAGGCCTACTTGATTTTGACGCAGAGCTAAAATAGGCCTACACATTAATTAAACGAAACGGTTCACGAACTGTGCATCACCTACTGTAACACTGCAAATTCGCCTATGAAAAAAATACACGTTACCCATTAAGTTTCCGTTTAGTTTGAAGAATTGCAAATATACTTACATTACACGATGAATTTAACTTTAATAGCTGCATATATACTCGAACAAAAAAATTTGAAACGCGAATCGAAGACTTATTTACAGTGACTTTTGCGTTCCATATTGAAGTCAACTTCTGTCCAATCACGCGCTTTTGCCCGGAAAAATCTAGGTCAATTTCAAGTATTTAGGTAAAAACTGTCCAATCACGCGTCTTAGAAGTGACGGACAAAGCACGTGACTTAGGTAATTATAATTACCTTACATACCACAGCCATACTGTGGTATACATGGCACATACTGTGGTACGGCACATGAATGGAAATGTTTCCTATGCATTCACTAGGTGGCAAACTTGTTTATAAAAAGCCTACTGTGCAAAATCCTGTCTGTCAATCCCTCTCAATTAGACGAGCTGTGGCTGCCTTATTAACTTTACTTTTTTAATATTCTACATCGCCGAAGATGATTTTTCCCCATTTTCGCTAAAAAGAAGATTATTTCCTTATGTAGATAAGAACGATATCTGCGTACTATTTGCATCCAAATTTTATAGAGAGATTCGGCACCCATACCTTACAGCGACTAGCTTCTCCTCTTGTACTCACCACCACTCAGAAAACTCAAGTCACATGACTTTGCCTTCGCTGTCGTCCATAAGATAACGAAAGCTGCTACCAATACTAATTTTCTAAATGTATCCCCATCCTGGTGATGTCGCACCCTAAGCTCCAATAAAGAACGCCTTGATAACTTCTTAAGAAGAACCAAAAGTCAATAGTTAAAGTAGAACGGATTGTTAACAGTCCATACTTATAAAATATGTGATTGATTCTAATGCATTTCATTTCGTAAAGGAAACGCAAAGCCTTTTGGGAAAGGTGTTCGCCATTTTGTCGAGCAAGCGAAATAATTGACGTGGCAGTTGATTAAATTTTCAAGTCAGCTGCTTTAAAAAGAGGACAGTTTCATTAGGATCAGTCTGTGTAATTATAAACGATAATTTAAAGGAGTTCTTATATTTCTTGCGTAGTTTTAGGCATCTACCACGCATCTAAGCATTCAAATCCGTTCCGTCTGCTACTATGGGTCTGACAATATCGAATCTCTTCAGTCGTCTTTTCGGCAAGAAGCAGATGAGGATCCTAATGGGTAATATGATCCATTCCAGCGATAATTTATGTATTTATTAGGACTCCTGTAATAATTGGGAGTAGAAGTCGATGGCGCTGAGCAGTTGCGTGTGAGTTGCTTTACCCTCTCTATTTGTTATATTATGTGTCTATTTTCTTTTGCGTAAGCGTTCTTTATGTTTGTATTCTACGAATAAAGTGTGACACAGTGGCCGATCGGTTAGAGCGGTTAGCCCGTAACGTTCAGTGTGCGGTGAGCGAGTGGGTTCGACCCTCGTCCGGGGAGTCACTGTGTAGGACCTTGAGCAAGTCCTTTGCACACAATTGCTCTGAAGTACCACTGCAATTGCACCGTCGAGGTTTGTGTGTGCACTTCTGAGCAAAAAATGTTGGAAGAAGGGCGTTATCAAATTTTGGTGATAAATTAAATAAAAGATGGTTCATATCGGTTTTGTTTTATTTAGGCGACTTCGTTTTATGGGCATTATAGAAATTTCAAGATTGCGATTGTTTAAGTCTCTTTTTCAACTGGCGGCTAGCCCATGCTGATTATCAGAATCTGAACACTTGGTAAAAAAACTTAACTCGAAACTTACTCTCTGCATTAAAACCAGTTCATTTGTGTAATTGTTAAATTTTCAAGATAGTTTTAAATGTGCTATTAAGAATAATTACCGACTAGCCCATGCTAATTTTCAGAATGTACTTTGCAACTTCATTGTCCTATCCTCGACAGTCGGTGACCGAGTTCGCACTTGAGATGCAAATGGAACTGAAACCTGTGGTCATATGGACCAGCATGCATTGGCCAGACTATCACACTGGCATAACTAGGCAAAATTGATGTAGTTAGCATCACACCTGACTAACGTAACTTTAGTTGCGAGCTTCAGTCGTCGTGTAACAATGTCTGTTTCTGTCTTGGCGTTTCAGTGGGTCTTGATGCAGCTGGTAAAACGACCATTCTGTACAAGCTGAAGTTAGGTGAAATTGTAACAACTATTCCAACAATAGGTGAGCCTGCTATTACACGTTCGTGTTAACCGCTGTTATTCGACTACTGAGCATCCATTGATTGCTATGAGCAGTTTTAAGTGAAGAACTTGCTCAGTGAAGGACTTGCTCTTTGCTCAATCAACAGTTGTTCAAGCTTGCTCCCCGCTGTGGGTTAAAAGTTATAGAGACTTACTTTGCCTCAGCACATGGGGCTAGTACCCAGTCCTCTGCCATGACTTCTCATCTTCCCATCGACGGTGTACAGTCATTCGTATTTACTATTGTTGATCTGACTTGGGATTCATGTAGGGCCAAACTGTTATTTAAATGTATTTATGAAATGTGTTATTTCAAATTTCTAAAATTATATGTTGTTCATTTTCGTGATAATGAAACTGAAGCTAGTGTGTTTGTTTATATTTTGCATGCGGTTAATTATAAAATGTTCTGTTACATTACGTTCCAATTACATTCTTGCAGGCTTTAACGTAGAGACTGTGGAGTACAAGAACATCAGCTTTACAGTTTGGGACGTTGGTGGCCAGGACAAGATTCGTCCCCTATGGAGACACTACTTCCAGAACACACAGGTCTTGTTGTATTATAATCACAGTAATGTAATCTAAAATTTACATAGCGCAGCTTCAAGATATCTACTCAAGGTCGCTCTAAGTAGACATTGTGAACTTGCTGATTCTATTGTTGTGTAAACCAGACGACAAATAGAAGAATTGCAGCCCCCTAAGCTAGCCCTGGGTATGAAGTGTTGGCAACTTCATTTTCTCAGCCTTGGCATATAAGGGCGGGTGGCGGCCAGTCCTTTCCCTCGCCGTCTCATCTTCTCACCGACAGTGTACAGTCAGTGTACTCGTTATAGTTGAGTTGACACTGTTCATGGCGCATTTATTTTTAATTAATTATCGTTTTTACTATGTAGTTACAAAGCACTGCTCCACAGTGACCACGATTTAGTTGATTTTATTCACCAACTGAGAGTGAGGAGGGAATACTTTACAAGTCTTCAACGCATAGATTTCTCTCTGTAGGAGGCTCGAACCCTTGTTCTCAGCATCGCTCTGCAAGCTCTCTAACTGGTTGGCTATTGTGTCTTGCATATTGTTTATTTGTACTTTTTTTCTTGAAAGTGTACTGTCCTCTCTTGTTTATTAGGGTTTGATCTTCGTCGTCGATAGCAACGACCGAGAGAGAGCTTCGGAAGCCAGAGAGGAACTCACCAAAATGGTTTGTTTTTGAGCTGCAGCCATTGAATCTATTCCATTTACCCAGGTGTGCTGTTGCTCTGCTAAATTTGTGTGGATATGTGGTCTTGTCTAATGGTTAGCTTTTGCCAATAGATTGTCACATGGCCTTTCTTTCTCCAGTCTACCTTCAATTGTTCTGTTGTGCTACCCTGTGTGTCTGGTGTCTCAGCTCCCTCCACTGTGCTGAATAGGGTGTGCTCCTTGTCTCTTTTTTCCCATTCATATGTGTGGCGTCACAGACCGAAATCAGTCTTATGTTGCAATATTATGAGTTATCGAATAAAACACCAAAATATCATTAAAATAATATGTGATTATCACACGAAGCAGTTAGAAAATACCTTTAGAACCGCTTGAAAATGTTGGATTTTCTATAAAAAATTTTTTTATGAAATATGATTTTTCTTGATTTTTATAGAAATTATGCTTGCGTTTTGCATGATTTAATGGTACTAAACGATACTAATCAGTAAGTACTTTTCATACATTTACTTTAGCTGGGAACATGCTACAGCAATAACTCTGGTATCATTTTGAAGCTGAAAATATCCACTTTCCAATGCAATATAAAAACCTAAATGTAATTTCTTGGCATAAGGGGCCATCCACATATTACGTACGCTGCGAGTGTGAGGGGGTTTTGAATTTTGGCGATTTTGTGTACGGGTGCGTCTGGTGGGGGTAGGGGTCCCGAGAATATGTACGTACGCAAATATAAGTGTCAATTATGACGTCCACAATACAGAATATGAATATCAGAACTGTAAACCCAATTGCAGACTATACATTCCTGCTTAATCAATTTTATGTAGCATTAAAACTGTTTAAAATACAAGCGTTGTTAGTGTTTTATTTCTTCATAGCAGTAAGCAAATTTAAGCTGTTCAATATGAGGCTTAAAAAAATAGCCTGTGGTAAACTCAATGTTTTACAGATGTCTTTTGCAATTTAACCCTTGCAAGGGGGGTAGAGCTCAAATATACGTACGCATGGGGGTGGGGTCCACGAAATGTACGCGGTGCAAGAATGGGAGGGGTGTCCGATAATCCAATTTTTTTTGCATATGTAATATATGGATGAGCCCTAAGACTGAAAAGTGTCTGTAGTGCCACATATTATACAGAACTGCACCTTCTCAGTCATTGGTCCCTCAATCTAGAATACTTTCCAGGGTCATTCAGATAGATAAGATTCTAATCTCAAAACTGTTCTTAAGTTAAGATTAGTTTTGCTAGCTGTGCTTGGGACACGAAGACTAGGTAGTGTTCTTGAAGAGGTGTGATTTATTTTTTCTCTGTAATGAATGGTCTCAT
Source organism: Bimastos eiseni (assembly GCA_959347315.1). Classification (NCBI taxonomy): domain Eukaryota; kingdom Metazoa; phylum Annelida; class Clitellata; order Crassiclitellata; family Lumbricidae; genus Bimastos; species Bimastos eiseni. The sequence goes on from OY365817.1 coordinate 3,208,656, forward strand.
GACCAAACAACAGCATTTACCAGCATCATTATTGATGTATTTAAGATGACTGTGTGGGTAACTAGGATCTGTTGTTAGTGTTGAATAAATGAATTAATTGATTGGTTAATGAAAGGCATTTTCTCTGATAAAACTCAGCTGCAGGAGGATGAACTTCGCGATGCAGTTCTGTTGCTCTTCGCCAACAAGCAGGACCTGCCAAACGCGATGACGGCCGCAGAAATCACGGAGAAACTTGGCCTCAACCAACTGCGAGGACGAACTGTAAGTGGGAAATGTCTTAGCACTAGCCGAACATTTGTGATGTATGTATGTATACGTTGGAACTTGTATAAATGCTCACATTTTATGATGACCTAAAGAGTGTGAAGAACACGTGGTTGGCCAAGGGATCTGATCAGTTGGGTCTTGTCATAGCTAGACAAAGTAACTTGAGCAGAGTTTGAAGGGGTCATCCGAATGTCGCCTGGATGATTGTTCCGGGTGGACCAACCTACAGCAAATGTATGACTGCAAGGGACCGGAGACGATCTCCATGGAAGCTGGTTATCTGAGGTGAAACCGGGGTCAAGGAGGATCTGGAGTTTGATTCTGTCGTTGAGAGGGAAGCAGTGGCTTTGGATACCAGCGTTTTCATATTCCAAAGGCATGGGGCATTTGGTCAGTAGACAAGATTTCAACCAGGCTCGGCTTGGACCGTTGATAAATCTTGTTGGAATTGTAGGCTAACTCACTCTCAGCATGAATATAAGTGACAATTTGCCGAGTGTAATCGTGGAATTAAGATGTAAGACCTGACCCACGTTCATCATGAAAACTGATTTAGTGTATTATTGGTTTCCAGTGGCTTAGCGATCAACAATTAGGGGTTGATATCCTCATCGGCACAGACTTTGTTTCACTGTGCCCAGTGCCCACACTAGTGTAGTATTGGGTTCCGTGGGTTTTTCCGGATGCCTGTCCGAGTCTTTGTAAACCAGTTTTCAATGTCTTCTTACTCTCCAGGTTGTCTGCCCTCAGACAACTTCAAATTGTTCAAAAGACTGAAGAAGAAGGTGATTGAATGATTAAGAATGTTAAGAGGGTTGACTAATGATGATTGAAATTGATAAGGAATTAATAACTATGATTAGAATGGATTAAAACTGATGATAAATGATTGATTATGAATGATTTAGAATGACACAAATTGATAAGAAATTATCAAGTTCATCAGGAATGAGTTACTATGACAATTACTGATTGACAATGATTATGAGTGCTCTTTGATCAAGTCCGTCAACTTCACTTCTGTCAGTGCTCAGCATCTTCTTTACGTCTGCTCTATTCATCCTCTAGCCAATCTATGTCTCATCTTCTTAAAAGATAGAACCCAATGGCCTTTCACTAGCATGAATATAATGTGAAGACAATTCAATCTCTCTGCAGTATTTTCAATTGTTCTGCTTTGCTTGTCGACAGTGGTACATTCAAGCGACGTGTGCTACACAAGGTAATGGACTCTACGAAGGACTGGATTGGCTGTCACAGGAACTCTCCAAGCGCTGAGTCATCTAGCTAAGGAAACGTTTTCATTGGCCGAGACACGAATTCTTGTAGATGTTTGACAATGCAGATGCTGGAGGACATCAATCTGGTGTCAGTGTGACGTTCAATATCGGGAACTTGTAAAGATATCTCATGCTTTCGAGATTGGGGTCTCCCTCTTGTTAATTGTTTTGGGTGGCAAAATGTTTGGGTTTCTGCATGCTAAGCATGAATAATGGAGCAGTTGTTTGAACATTTTTCAATGAGTCAAGTCCTGTGTACGCTTTAGATTTAGGCATTGTACATGTGTGTTGCTTGCATTCCATCTTGGAGCAGTCATGAATGTATGGCTTAAAAATTTTTTGATTTACACTTAGGAATTGCTTTAAGAAATGGTCAGTGTGTTTGTATTTGAAGGAAAGCAGTGTGAAATTTATCTAGGAAATGTTCTGTTCTGTTAGATAAAGTTTAATTCTGTGGATTAAAACGCAAACATGTGTTGGTGAATTCAGTTTATTGCCGTCAGTTGAATGTACTTCAGAAATTGCCTTTGCCAGTCATAAGACTGTAAGTTACAAATTACTGTGGGAGTTGTGGTGAATTTTAGATTTCTGTTTGAAATGAAATTTGTGTATTTTATTTGTGAGTTGAGAATTTGTTCATGGAGTCTTTTAAAAGATTCTTGTATTTCTTGTGACTTTCTGTACAGCAGTGTTTTGAGGGGTTGAACATATATATTAAAAATATTACACAATTAATCATGTGTCTTGCTGGATGTAATGCGTATTATACATTTATCTTTGCCTAATTGTAACGTGTGGGCTTCTGTTAATAAATATTTTCGATATTTAATAGAGTTGCGCTTGTGAATTTCAGATATTGTGTTTGGCAATAAAATGTTAACACTCTCGCCTCAAGAAACCTATCTATCGGTTTGTGCATCTTCCTGAGAAAGTGGTTTATCAGTTTTACCACCTATGAGTTTGAGCTCAAGGTCAGTATAATATTAAACAGGGAATTACGGGGCAAAAGGTTGAGAAGTATTCTAATCTGAAATTTTTTTGGATTTATTAAATGTATTTAAGTTCCTTCTAGAAGTTTAAAAATGTTTGAATCTTAGAAGCTAATGCTGATGTGCAGCTGTGTTATGATGAAGTGTTGATGACTTCATTTCCCTAACCTTGACATATATATGAGCTGGTAGCTAGTCTTCTACTCGCTGTTCTGTCTTCTCTCCAATAACGTTCTGTCTGTTGTTTACTCGTAGCTGAATTGGCTCTTGTGGGAATTTGAACTTCTGACCTCTGGTGACAATGAATCACTATGCTCGCACGAACACCGACAATCACACAGCCTTTGGCTTTGTGTCAATTTCCATGGAGGGCATCTGCTATGGAACCAATTGAATCCAAACCATTTCCCAAGTTTATGGAATTATCTGGTTTTGTGGTTGATTTTCCACCTTGTGTGATTGCAAGGAAAAACCTGTTGAGTTCGTTAACATATCGTTAACGAAACTCTAAGCTTTTGTTAACAATAGCTATGACTAGTTACAACAAGGTAACAAATCAAGGGATAAAATATGCGTGGAGTTTCTGCGGCTGAGGGTTCGGCATAAAAACTCACCGAAGTTCTATTTATATGTCTAAAACCTACACTAACCCTGACCTAAACGCCCCTCATGACGTGCTAAATTTTGCATGGGTTCTACCGTAGAAGTAGAATTTTCGTTTATCTTTGGACTGAAAATTCGGCCACAGAAGATTTATCCATAAAATATTCCTTTTGAAATTTATTTTCAAAACTTGCACAGCTCGCAAGAAATCTTTGATGCATTCAAACCCGGATGCGTTACCGCTGCGGCCACCTAGCGAATATATCATGCTTAATCTTTCGCCTACAGATTTGAAAGGGGAAGGTTTCTAGATCTGTAATGGTTATCTTTTATGCGCAAGATTCCGACTTGTTTGCAACGTCATATCAGAGGGGTTGTCCTCCTGCGATCGATGTCCAGCTGAGGTCTCAGTGCAAAGAGAGCTTGGAAGGGGATGGATGAGGCCATCATGAGGGTACGAATAATGACGTATCCCACGGTATTAACTAATCCTTTTTATTTTTTTAGCTGTTTACAATCGTCTCGCTCCCCGTCTTGAATTAAATTGATCGTTCAATTCTTACAGTTTTTGCCGACTTCCGGGATGCGCCTAATCCTCTACTGCCTACCATAGGCCATGGCTTTGTAATGTTTATTAGGCTATTACAGTAGAGTATATCAACCAGCGCCGACAGTAACGGTGATATGAACCTACACGTGATTGGTCAAGCTAATAATAGCTTATGAACTGCGTTAGCATTACGCACGGTGGGAGATGGGATGGAGCAGGCGGGAAAGTCTATACTTGTAACAGGCCACACCTACCACTGACTCGTCGGCGCTGACGAGTATAGGAAATTTCCTCAACCGAGTGCTATTGAACTGCTGCCATTATTAAGGTAAGTCGTTTTAACTCGTGATAACTATATTATATTGGCGTAAGAGCAAAGCAAAGTAACGTAACTATGTTTTAAAGTGGTTCAGAATACTTGTTTGGTCTGTGTTAATTAGAACCAATGTACTTGTTCGGCTAGGGATCGAAACCGGATAGCATATCAGCAGGATATGCAATGTCAAAAGAACACCAGGTCTGTCTTTGGCAATCTCACTATCACGGGTTAGAAGAGTAGGCTAAATGCGAACACTAGATGTAGGCATGCGGGTTTTGATGTATGGACTCAACCCTGCTAATTGTTCAATAATTAATTTATCTGGTTAGATCTTTTCGCCACCTTTGCCCATTTGAATGGCCGTCACTCGGGAAGAAGTTAGAAAGTCTAGTCAATGGGGTATACCTTGAGCAACGTGGCAACGTATAAATCTTCTTAACCTAATCGCCGACTTTCTGGGTGCCTTGGAATTCACCCAGGTAAAATTTATATGGGTGAGAACCTACACGTGATTGGTCAAGCTAATAAAAGAAACCTGACCGTGAATTCAAATTTTGTTAAACACTTAGACAGCAATCTCATAACTTGAGCAATAAATATTTTCGAGCATAAGCAGTTCGGTTTTTCACCGTAATGTTTGTCTTCGATACATTTCAATGACCACATGACCATTGACACAAAAACTATTTTCGCTTAACGAAAATGCGCTCAAACTCACCTACACCAATATAGAACATAAAAAAAATATTAATATATTACCCAGAGGAGAACCCCGAACCTCTACTCCAATTGAGGACTGTGCGTCTAATGCGGTAGAATATCGAAGGGACGCGACTGGAAGGGAAGCTCGAGGAAAGGGACGAGAGAAAGAACTCCTACACAAGAACTCAGAGCAAAAGTCTGAACGGCCATTGAATTCCTTTAGCACTGCATCTGTGGACGCTAACATAGTCTTCAAGAAGCAACGCTGCAGAGGCATCAATCCCCCCTCTGAGTGATGGAGGCCAATCCCTCGGTCCCAAGTGTCAGGAAGGCAAAATATCCCCCTCCCCACCTCAAGTTGTAGGCATTTGCCTTCGGACTCTCTATCTGGACGCCTCTGCAGCGTTGTATACTACCAGAGGCGTCAACCCACCCGTTAGTGATGGAGGCAAAACCCCCGGTCCCAAGTGCCAGGAAGGTAAGACCCTCCCCCTACGACTCAAAAACTGTCCCCACCAACCTGAAATTGGAGGCATTTACCTCCGCCCCTATCTGGCCTCTGCTACGCTGTATACTATAGATTGAGTGGGAGGTTAGACAATGGGTTAAGTAGTTGGTTATTCTAATACAAACTTCTAAACAACTAAGTAACGCTGCTGATAGCATTCTCTACTGACTTCATGCACAGTGGCCAGCCTATGAAACAAGACAGACGACGCAACGGTTAATGAATTACCAAGCATCGTACTCTCTAAACTTCTAAAGCGCCGCTCGAAAGCCAAGCATTCCACATTGAGTTGAAGTGCTGTGACTCATATCAAATCATACTTATTATGTAGGCCCAATCACCGTCCAATAATGAGAACCATCCGTTTCTAAGCATCAGGCAGTCGTAAACATTGTGCATTTGTAAATCCCAGTCTAGACATCTGATACCGTAGTCTTCTGATTGTCTGCACTGCCTGCCTTACATTATCCTTGACCTGGAGCCCATCCCAGGCTCCCAGCCACACCTGCTGATGGATTTTCTTCGGAATGACCGGCTGCGAATAACCAATAACTCGCACTCGAGCTAATAGGTTCTCCAGAAATGACTTAACGATTGCCGCTATCTAGGCCAGAGTCAGCCGGGCAATTCTGTATGTATCTGGGACGCGCTAGTGCGAGTCGAACCTCTACGGTGGTGGTGGTGATGATGACGATCATGATGACGACGATGATTATGATTTTAACTATTCTAATAATGATGATGATTAGGCCTATTATTATTTATTGTTTGATTATTACTTTTTAAAGTATTTAAAAAAAACTTTTATTATTATTATTATTTATTATTATTATTATTATTATTACGTCCTTTTTCTGGATGAACGTCTGTTCCCTATGTAGTTTTGTGGTACTTCTTATGTCCGTTTGAAACCCTACCTATTGTCCGGTCTGGAGTTGTGAGCGCTTTTGAGTAGTAAGTAGGGGGCCCTACACATGGCCATCTTATCCAGTAGGCACATTGCCCATAGGGCCTACGAAGTTATCAGGACCTAAGAATTTTTTAGACATTTTTAGAAATATAAAAATTGAAAAAGGAATAATGAGCAATTGAAAAAAGTTTAATCAATATTAAACTGTAACGAAGAAGAAATCGCAGACTTAAAGTTGAAAGAGTATAACTTTTGAAATATTTTGAGTTGTTAACTTAAAAGTTAAGCTGTGCTACTTGCCACTTCTCACAAAATTCTACACTAATCAACCACAAGAAAATTCATTCTGCATTAGAACCATTCATGACTTGAAAAGATAATGTGAATGTGAGTGTAGGCCTGTATTTAGGTTAACACGTTTAATGTTTTGTGCAAAGCAGTAGTTGAGGTACATAAAAGAGTGCCTAAGGTCTACGACGACCTTAAAAAGGCCCTGGGGCCCTACCTTGAAAGAGCGTAATACATGAATGAATGAATGAATGAATGAATGTATGAATGTATGAATGAATGAATGAATGAATGAATGTATGAATGAATGAATGTATGAATGAACGTCCGTCATGACCTAATCACGAGCCTATGCATAACCCAAGTCATCAAAACAGCTTCTGATCAATAAATGAAGATTATTTTTGTTAAGGGTGTTTACTAAGTCACGCGTGCATTTGGGCGTTCAGCCACCATCAGTCTCTGCTAATGCCAATAAAGCTATTGAGTGGGTGGGTACGTTGTACATGCATGATGCAAGCTACACATGCCTAACCTATATGTAGCCTTACTGTTCTCACCTATGTTTATATGGTTGGGATAATCATACTAGATGCCCTCTGTGTACCTCTACTTGTCTTGTTCTCTTCAGTAGCTGACTACAGCAAGTGTAACGGGGAGTGTCTTTAGTGGGCGCTTGCTCTTCCCTGTTAATAAGAGGAAGACCTTTAGTGCAAGATTGTTGTTAGTGTTCAGTCTGTTGCTGACTAGTTGATCGTGAATATCAGAAGATTTTACTATTTAATCATTAATGAGGTTTATCCCAGTTTAAATGAATATTAGCTTTCGTGGGTTCCGTGTCGTAAAGAACAACCGAGAGTTGCTTTGCTGCTGTTTGTCTGCGTATCTTTATCGTTGGCTTTGTTGTGACTTATAAGGTCTTCTGTTCGTTGACGTCTGCAGGGCAACTGATTCGCTGGTGATGGTATGTTCAGTGTTATAGTTTGATTATTAAATGTTTTATTTTTTAATAAAACCCTCAAGATTTTAGCTTCTCTCAGGTACACAATTAATAATCAAATGTCAACTAAGCTTAGTTAAAATAAGTATCTTAAGTTGATTTGATTGCATTCTGATATCGGATAATATGTCGATCATTTTCTAGCAAAACTGAGCCAAACAAAGAGATATATACAGAAATAGTGTTATATCACTCACCTACAACACAATTTAATCCTCCGTTGTCGGTTGTTCACGGTCCAACCACTTCGTTCAACCCATTAATTCCTCTTCCATCCTAACACTGCTCCATCTTTCCATCACCTCGTCACTGAAATGTCCAAATCGTTCGACAACCATTACTGTCTCTCAAGAATTAAGAAAATAGCTGTCACGCTGTGAGCTAAACGCCTCAGCCTAGCCACTTGGTTCCTCGTATGCTCTTCCCGTATACGGTACATACCTTAACCTCTAGCACCATCCACCTGCCTGCCTGGATCTCGTTTCAATCAAGCGCCTGTGAATAAGCTGGATCCGCGACTTGCTTTTGTATGCGCTTTGGGGATTTAGGGTTAACCATTACGATTGGCCGACTTTGTGGTATGCACACTGCAGCCGTTTCGATTGAGTAGCCTCGTCTCGTGGGCGGCAGAACGATAGCGATGCATATATATATATACGTATATATATATATGTATGTATGTATGTTCGTCTAAGCAGGATGAATGACGTCTTCAACGTAGGTCCATTTGAAGTGGGATACTCTGCTGCCAAAGCCAGAGGCACTTGAAGAAAAGAAAGCGGCCAGTACCAGCGTAAGGAGGAAGGTACGTGGTGGTTATGCAAAATATTTGAATAGTCCTTTGCAAGGTGCATTGCCTGCATGAACGCTATACTCGACTTAATTACTGACGAAATGTCTTATATGATGTTTATTTATCTGTTCTCTATTCATTGACCGCTAAGGCAGAAGATCTCGAGTACTAAGGCTGTTTAGGCCTTTATTGAATTCCGCTCTTTTGACATCTTGTAGAACTGAACGTTTAAAAGCTTTGAGCTATGAAGAAAAGTTGAAAAGGTGTTGACTAACAACATTGAAGAAAAGGAGGACTAGAGTTTACACGATATTCACTGGAAAGAATGCGCTGAGATTAATTGAATTAACACCAAACAAGGCAATTCGAGTGCGCAGGTATGAATCACTTAGGAAGTCTAAAGAAACATTTGGGCAGAAATTCTATAGCGCAAGAGCTGATGTTCTTGATGAACATTTAATTTGGCAAGATGACAAAGTTTCTAAACTTGTGGGCATTATTAACACGCGCCGATTGAAGCAATCTACCTGCTGCCATACCTATGAACTTATATGTTGCCTTTATGTTACCCTATATTTAACGTATTTTACAACGGGCTGGACTGGGACTTTCAACAGTGCGGTATAGTCGAGCTTTTTTTATACAATGCAATCGATATCACACTTTAATTTTTATTGAGACGATTCGATGCCTGGATGATTCAAGAGTGATGTGGGAATTCAGCTTACTATACATCTCACCTCACATTGCATACAATGATCCATTGAAACTGCTTGTATTACAGGTAACTTGGATATAAATCGAGACAATGGAGTCGCATCTGAAATGGCCGGACTATCTGATCCTTGTCGGATTCCTTTTCATCTCTCTGTCCATCGGAATCTATCATTCGCTGACAGGAGGTCGACAAAGAACGACCGCTGAGTTCATAATGGCCAATCGACGACTGAAAATCATTCCGACGGCCCTCTCAATGATCGTGTCCTACCAATCGGCCATTCTCTTGCTGGGAATGACAGCCGAGATGTACAGCTACGGAGCCCAGTACACAGTCTTCTCTTGCGTCTGTATAGCGTTGGCCGTCATCTTCGTCGAGCGCATCATTGTTCCGTGGCTCTATCCGTTAAAGTTGATCAGCATCTTTGATGTAAGTTCGCTCTATGTTCTCGATCGTAATCGTAATATTTATTTGCTACATTTGGGTAACGTCGTAGATCGAGGCTTAACCAAAACAAAATCCCGTATTATAGGCTTCTTCGTATAATGTCATATTGTCTCGACGGGAAAATATGTTGCCTTGCTTTTAACATAACTGACGTACAAAACGCTGATGTCGAACTCCAGATCACCTCCAGGTCGCCGCCAGAGCAATATCTGATCCATCCTGCGAACTCGCTAGAACCGCACTTCATGCTATCTTCCACTCGTAGCTCGTTCAAAACTGAAAACACTTAATTCGAAAGTCCTTTTCCTCGACCTTCCCTCCCTCCCTCCCTAGCTGTTCCAACTATAAGCACCTTAACTGTCCTTAACTGTCCTTAACTGTCCTTAACTGTCCTTAACTGTTCTTAACCGTCTGACTGCCATATAAATATATATGACTATCTGAATTTTGACCCTCTCCCTATCGATTTTGTTTGATTAAGCGCCTGTGAATAAGCTGATTCCCGCAACTTCGCTTTTGTAGACGCTATAGAAATGTCAAGGTTACAATGATAATTTACACTTGTCGTCATGACATCGAAACTGGCGTCACATAAAACGCTTATGATTATATGCTCTTGGAAGTGAAGCTATTAGTATAAAACACTGATAATTATTAATTACGCAGTTACTATGCTCTTGAAGTTACGCTATCTAACATAGTGAAGTGAAGATATTGTTATAAAACGCTCAACATTACAGTTAAAACATACTCGATCCATTTTCGTTAATTAATGAGTCAATATTTACACAGCTGCATTTTGTTACATCATATTATCAAGGATGTGAAGTCGCTTCTCTATCCTATTCGTGACCTAATTCGACAACTATTTCCTTACTGCTGCGCATACATGTAGGCTAATTGTTTCAATCGAGTCATATGTGACTATAAATTGATATCGACACCAAACTTCGCTACTTTACATCCGTGCCTTTGTTCCGGGCAGTGCCAGTCCAAAGCCTGGCCAATGGAGGAGGACGACGATGACTATCTGTGCAATCACACAGGGTTTTATGTCTATAGGTTGGATCATTGACTATCGTTGTGGTATTACGTAGTGCGCTTGCGTTTTTGTCTAATTGGAAAACCTCGATTATGTTCAAATGATGTGCCGATGCTCCATACAAAGCCCATTACTATTTTCGATATATTATATAAGCGACAACTCACATACTTCATCAATGATAATCCGGTTCATCTTGTTTGCAGACGTCACAAACGTGTTCGTGTCCAGTAAATCATTAGCTGAGCGAACAAGCACGCGATCTATAGAGAACGTAGAGAATGGGATCAACTGGTTTAAAGCAAATAAGCTCTCACTGAACCTTGACAAAACAAGCTATATCTAGTTTTGATCTCACGGAATAAAAACTCTAAATCATGATTATATATATTTGCTATTAACATAAGCGAGCAGGACTTAACAAAAGTGGCCTAGTCATAATTATTTTATAGGAGTGCACTTAGGTGAGCTCTTAAAATGAAATGTTAATATACACATTAAATAATATCAATTAGTTAGCCAATGATATCGGCATCTGCTCGTAATCGCAATCGTGTTCTCCAAATTTCTAAAGCGCCACTAGAGAGTTGAAAACCATGCGTAGGTCACCAGCTTAATCATGGAGGCTGTTCAAAAAGTAATCCCGGGAGGGGTCATAGTAGCTCTCCTATATGGTGTCTGTTGCCGCGCTTACACAGCACATTAATGGGAACTCATCAAGTTTCCTTATGCCAATCCTATAACGGCGTTACTTTGACTTTCACTTATCGCACACGCCTGGTAGGTATGTTTAACAACTTCCCTGCAACGCGCCTTGAGTGTAGGAGCACCGGCTTATTCATATGAGCGTCATGTCGGTAATAATCATGCCCGTAAGAGCATACAAATCTATATTTGTGTAAGTCTATGTGTGTGTGTGTGCGCTTTTTAATCTGGTCTGTAATGTAGGGTTCATAGTGTGTGCTAGGCCTATATTATGTCAGTTTGGAAACACCTTCATTCAACGCATATCATCCTTGTCATGGATGAGTAGTTAAATAAACTTATTACACACAAACACAATTCCCTTCTGGATTAACTGATTTGCGCTTGGTTCTTGCAACATGGTGACCCTGTGCAACGGAAATGCTGCCCCATTGAGTTTGCTCTCTATTGTCACTGGATTGGACGAATGTAGTTGAATGTTGCTGGATGAACAATAAATTTGATTTGTTTAATTAATTGAAATACGTCAAGTTTCTTTCAGATTTGCTTTTGTTAGGACTATATGATATAGTACGTTCTATTCAAGCCGTCTACTTGTAGCTATTCAATTCCTTGCTATTTGCTGTTCACTGACAACGACTGATTAAAAAATATAGGTCTACCTATCGATAAGGGTGAAGAAACCCGAGATACCTCTAGAATTACAGTGAGGTACTCCAATCTACAACGGTATCCTTTAATTGGAATCTCTTCCCCATTGAAACTGGTTGCTGTAATTGCAAGTAGGGCCATATATCGTATATATCTTATATCGTCTGTTTGTGTTTCAGTATTTGGAAAAGCGTTTTCTGTCGAGAAGCATCCGGATATTTGCAGCTTCGATTGGAATTCTGGTTGGGGTAAGGTACAATTGGGGTTAATGCATGCTTTATGAAAAGTCACTTTTAACAGCATACACTACAGTAATGCATGATGAGGGTTCCATTCGAGGGTGTAAATGGTTTTTAATCTTGACCTGCATGGCCTGCAAGCCTTTTTGAGTATTTTGGGGTAAGACAGCGGAGTGCATGGTATTGAAGTTGGCTACATGTAAGGTAAGATAAGATTAGTCAAACTAAACATAGGAACGTAAGGTAAGAAATGGAAGAAAGGGGAAATGTATAGGAAGGAAAGGGAATGTATAGAAAGGGACTGTACATGAAGGGACGGTAAGGTAAGTTCATATAACGTGACGTGTAGTTTCAGGACGTGACGAGCTTTAAGGGATGTTGATACATGGTATTGTGCAGAAGGCGAATTAACATAGGAGAAATCATTGATAAGGTAAATTGCGATAAGGTAATGAAAGGCAATGAACATAGAATATGGAAATATGAAGTGCGGTAAGTAACAACAGGCTATATATATGCAGGTAATTCGTGGTAGACCTATACTATAGGTTCGCCGTAATTATGATCGTAAAGGTAAGCAAGACTATATATGGGAAATTAAGCTTAAAGTAGAGTAATGTAACGTGGGTACCATAGAAACATATGTAGGCCTACATGTTTGTATGAAACCACCTTTCCGCATTTCGTGTATTCCACGGTCGAAGCAATAGCTGAGGCTGGGATCAGCACATTGCAGTCATCCGGATATTTCAGCAGCTTATTTGCCCTAATGAAATGGTTAACTATCAGATTTAATCCTCAGAGGCTAAGCTCTAAAATAATCACATATTGACTAACCTGGGGTGAAATTTTTACCCCAGACTCTTTAAGGCGTCCGACATAAAATTACACAGTATTTGGTGAACAGTGCTATTGGTATCATGGTCAACACTTAAATGCAACTCAGATAAACCCAAATAATATCAACTTTCGTGATTATCATTGAATCTACAGGTCTCGAAACACAGAGTGCTCACAATGACTGCAACACGCGCCTTTTGTTTTTCTCAATTGTATTGCCCACTTTTTTAAGAGATGCTTGTACCATTTTGTTTTACCATCTTTAGAAATTAGACAAATGCTGTCTTCTGTCACCAATCTCTAGATCGTCACCATCATTTGCAATCCGATATCATTAACGTAGCAGCATTAGCGGCAGAAAATCTTAGAGACATCGTAAGCGCTTGTTATCAATAAATGAGCACGATGGACGTCAGTCACGTGACCTTTCATTAAAATGAGCAAGGCAACAAATCATAAAAAACATCAAATGAAGCAGAAATCATATATGAACAGAAATACAAAAGCACATGACATGGTTACAAAGATGTAAAACACTGAATCACAAATACTGACAGTGGGGTGAAAAATTCACCCCAGGTTAGGCTCTAAGGGCTAAAATAAAAGACAATATTTTAAATCACTGAACCCGTTTAGGCCAACTGCTCTAGTTGCATGTCTACTTATAAATCACGCACGTTTGTTCCCAGTCACGTTTGCTAATACACGGAGCCTCTTCAGCCTATAGGCCAGACCGTGTCAGAATAATAAATCGTTGTGAGGTGCACAGGTTTTACATTTTTTTATTGAAGGCCAATTGGCTCATCAACTGAATGAGCCAAAGGATTCTCTAACGAATAGTTTGCGGCTTGAAATGCAAGTTAATCACGTACAGCTCTCAACAACATTGTAGTCATGTGTTTGTTATTTTCTCATCACTTTTATCCAACTGCATTTTCAACCTGTTCTGACTAGATGTTAGCTCGTTGACCTTTAGCCTACTTATAAACTAAATTTCATTTCGTATCGGGCAACACGCATCAATTCGACAAGCCAATTCACACGCAATAAACAGTTAAAACACTTAGTTTACAACACAGCATACGTCTATCAAAGATCCGTGATTCTAAATGTTCCAATCACGACGTCAGCTTAAATTAGAATCGAATATTGCCATGCGATTTGTTTTAGAGGTAAATATCGTAACCATGTCCATGACAAACTATAACCAAGAATTTTATTGGCGACTGGTCAACCAATGACAAAACAAAACATTTAAATCGAGGTACTGACAAGGTGGCAGACAACAAAGGGAAGAACCCGGATAAAAGGACCGAGGCTCACCGAGAACCCCGATAAAGGGACACCCATTACAAAATTATTATTAGCACGGTTGTGCAATTAAGTTCAAGACAATGAACAAGAAACTTAATTCGTTAACTAACAAGTACATAGTAAAGCAAGGGTAATAAGACTGTAGGGGGAATGTTCTGCATTGGGTCAATTTTTACATTTTTAAGCACAGAATTGGTGTTGGTTGTAGCACTTGTATTTTGTTTTAATTATCGGTAAGTGCAACGTTTTATGGGTCGAATACGGTTAAACAACAATATTGTTCAAAGAGTAAACTCAAAAATATTAGTGTTTTTCTTGCTGGTAAAAAAGTGTCCCAATGCAGACCACCATGGGGAGCATTGGGTCACTTTTACATATTAATGCACACAATTACTGTTAGTTGTAGTACTTGAATTTTCCTTTAATTATCAGAAACAGTAACGTTTATGGATCGAATGTGGTTATGCAACAACATTGTTTCAGGAGTAAACTCAAAAATATTAGTATTTTCAATTGGGCTACTGGTACAAACTGCCCAATGCACACCATCATGGGGAGCATTGGGACAGAGCGTGGGTCAATTTTTACATTGTAATGGACGCTATCGGTGGTATCTGCAGTATATGTGTTTTGTTTTAATTATCAGAAACAGCAATGTTTTATGGATCGAATATGGTTAAACAACAAAATTGTTCCAAGCGTAAACTCCAAAAATTTAATAGTTAACTCACTGGTAAAAATTGTCCCAATGCAGGCCATCAATGGTCAGTGACTAACGTTCTTGATGGTAGCACAACTATGCTCCAAACTTTACCCCATGCTTCGCAATATACTGTCCTATAGTAGTTTACAGAAATTGTAGGCTAAATTGGCACAAAGCGTCTTGTGCGTTGACTGACATTAAACGATTAATATTTACTTTTCTTACCTAAAAAAATAGATTTGCCGTTTATCTGTTAGACGCTATCTTCTTGTCTGCCTAAGACATGATAATCTTCTTCGCGACATTAAATACGTTCGCTAGGTGACGCACGACCGATACAATGATAGACTAGACCTTGATACCGCCACTGACCCATTGCAGGACATGACCCACTGCAGGACATTCTCCCCTACACATTGAAGGTACAAAACTAGGATGCATATCTTTAAGCTAGACAGGTAACTCAATAAATTATAATTTTAGAAGACATCATATAAGTTTATTTTAAAACTGAGAGATGGTGCTTAACTGGCGCAGACTCGACGGCAATTTGTCACATGTTTGAGGTCAGAGACAGTTAAAGAAACATGCGGGTGTTAGTTCGAAAGTGGCATGGTCTGAAGTTATCAGTCTTACGAAGTCCACAGAAGTTAAGATGGAACACTGTAGAGAAAAAGTTAGCAAAATCTGATTTCAATAAGTTATTTAAATACTCAAATAGAAATTCATTTAGTTAAAACCGTTATTTGGTCAAGTTTAAGTATTAGATAACACGTTCCCAATGAAGAACAGTCTAAGTTTCGACGAATAACAAGTTTTTTTGAGCCACCCTGTATATTGTAGTTATGTCGTGTAATTTTCCACGCGTCGTGTTATCGTCTCGTCTCTTTATTGATCGCTTGCGTGGCCGAACGTATCCGCAGCTGGTCGATTTCTTCAGTTCCCAATGTCTGCAGGGATGTTGTTGAGCACCGGTTGCGGCTGACTTGGTATTGGGGTCACGACATCAGTGGTTGATACGCCTTGGAACCTCGGCTGCTCCAAGCATCAGACGTCCGTCATTGTTGACGAGAGTATCGTATGGTCATGGTGTCACGACATCGGTTGTTGATGAACTTTGGTCGTTCGACTGAGGTGCACGAGGAGTTGATCGGTGGTCTGCATTGCTCACCTGCTCCAACGTGACAGTCATTATGCCGTCTGATTAACTTATTTGCGGGGCCAGAAATCAATGCTGGAGAAAGGTCAAACCACATTAAAATAGGAAAATAGCAGGAAGGAAGTGATGAGAGAAAGTAATATCAAGAAAGTTACGGATCAAGTAATGATCATTATTTTGATTACAGAAGATCAATATTGAGATCTCCTAATAGATACCCGTCTTTGTCTTTTATATCAGATATAGTCTATAGATGACAAAAGGGCATTCCATTCGTCATTAAACAGAACCAAGTCCTCGCCAGGAGGTCGATAAATTACACCAGCGATAGAATAAGATCCGTTAGCACACGGAAGACGGAGAAATAAGGATTCATATGAGGTATGAGAATTATATACAACGGGCAGGTTTTGGACTTGGTATTTGACATTGTTTTTTAATATAAAAAATCCCACGCCGCCCCCATGACCTCTCAACTTGGGCCTCTACTCAAAACTATTATCCAGACATATATAGACCAAATCATACTGATCAATGTCAAGCCACGTCTCAGATACTGCGAGAATATCAATAGACAGGCGGCCTATAGCAGAGTAATAGTCGTCGGCAATTTACCAAGTAGGCCTAATAATGCTTCTACAATTGATGCGCATGATAGAGACGCGGACAAATTTCCTGTGGACACTATGTTCGAGAAAGGAATCAAAAGATTGAAAGTTCTGAGACCTCTCTCACGCTTTCTTTCTCTTCCGTCAGGTGTGTGCCAACGATGAGGTTTTTACATATCACGTGTCCAGGTTGTTTTCTTCAAGATCTTGTCTGACATTTTCAATCCATGTCTTTGTCTTCTTCGACTCCGTGTTCCCTCCACGTGGCAATCTAGGGCCCTTGCTGGTAACCTCTTATTATCCATTCGTGTTACATGGCCAAACCATCTTCAGTCTTCTTCTTATCCTGCCTACCGTTGTTTCTCTCTATCCCAGCTCAATCCGGGTTACATCATTGCGAATTCTGTTCCATCTGGTCCTCCCCGTTACCCGTTATTCTTCTTAGCCAGCTGATTTCCGCCACAAGTATCCTCTTCCTTCCTCAGGCACCAGCACTCAGATCCGTATAGCAAAACCAGAATGACAAAAGCCTTGTACAGTTTCAATTTTGTTCTTGTTGATATACTGCTCGTCTTCCACATCTTACTGAGTCTGCCAAACATTGCTGATGCGAGGTCAATATGTCCTTGGTGCATTGTCCATATTCCGTCATTACGTACTGAGAGCAGGTCGTGTCATGTAGAAATTGTCTTCCGGGTCATGGTCCTTATTATTTAATAACGGTCGTTCAAAAGCGAAGTCAGATAAGGGATCAATCCTAGTGCCATCTCTTACCCGTGTAAGCGAGTGAGCGGCAGCTCTAACGTCTGAGGCGCTAGAGATGAAATCACCATCATTAGTTAAATGATTGATAGGGAACAGTATGTCCAGACATGCGTGCAAACAACTACAACAATTTGCAAATTATTTCAAAATCAGAGTTATTGTCTAACAAAAGAGTCCAATAGCAACACCTAATCGAACCTTTATCTGTCCAATTAAAGGATTGCGAACAAAAAAACATCCAACAGGGATAGCTCAGAGAGAACTGCACGGTGAAACTAAAACAAACAGATTAGAAAAACTGAGTGACAGTAATACAAAAAGCCAGCAAACAGCTGCTGAACTAACTGCTTTTCTGGCCTCTGCGAAGAGAGAACTGACGCGGTATGATACTCGTTGATATAAATTGATTTGGCAACCTGATTCTTCCTCAAGGTCTTACGGGCACAGAGGACAAGGTTTCTCGTACGTCTATTTAAGAAGCGGACATTTATCGCAAGCCGCCGGAAATCCTATTCGCTTTAGAGATATCCGTCAGATTCTTTGATCTGAAGCCCTAAGTGTATCGCAAAATTCAATCACAGAGTTCATGGTTTTATCAGTAGACACTTCGCCACGAGAGACTGTCAAGGTCGTAGATGATGAGGTTATCGAGACGCAGCTGATTTTCTAATTCATCGATGGATTTTTCCATGGATGAGCACTTCATTTCCAGGCTTAGAATTTTTTCATTGTTTACTTGGTTGTGTCTTTCGAGTGTAGCCTCTGTCCATCTTCTCCAGTTTTAAGATAAAACCCGCGGCTAGAGATTTGAAGAGGCGTTCGACAAAAGGCGATGGACTTTTTCCAGTCTTGTCAGAAGGACATCCGAGACCTTCTCGTCCTACAGTCTCTCGAGAATATCTACCGGCTTTTGTACTTTTCTTGACACAGTTGATTGTAGAGGAACTTTGGAAAGCAAATTGTTGAGAAATTCCAGAGGGTTTTGGAGACACTTTGGAGAACAAAACCGCTATAATTCACTTAGTTAGCGTATGCGACAGCCATAGTAATAACTATTATTATGGGGCGTGTATACCGGTCGGCGAGTCAGGTACTGGACTTGGCGAAAACCTTTACGAGTTATTTCTATGGAAAACCGATCGTGAAATAGTAGTTCTTCAAACAATTGATGATGACGGTAAGAAGCTTTGTCAAGAAGTATAACCAATAACTAAATAACGAATTCGAGCATTAATGTTTAATCCGTAAAACCGATAATTTATTGCAGCGATGTTTGCCAGTGCGACCTAAACCGATGCCATCTAGCGAGTTATCAAAGCTTCGCAATTCAAAAATGCTGATCATAGCATCTGCTGACACAAATAGGATTCATGCATTTGCAATCTTAGCCCAATCCATTTTGAATCTATTTGTTTGTACTTTCCGTTCATTTTCATTATTTTATAATTAATAACTCTGATTATACAAACGTCATGCATTTGTTGTTTGATCGAGATTTTTATTACTTTAAAAAAATTTTGTCTCGAATTCTGATAATTTTTTATGATTCTGTAGCCAACGTACACGTCTTACAGTTACAATTTCTTTCATGTTGATTATCTTCATTCATATTCACATGCTTTGTAATTAATGTTTTCGTTAATTCGCATCGATTCATAGTCATATGCTGAGAAATAGGTAATGGTTTTAGGGACACGTTTCGACTAAGCGATCAAGTTCCTCTGTGGATCCGTATATCTGCAATGAATTCGTACTATTAAGATATCGAATATTAGAAATTTGACCTTTCCCAATTGTTTTTTTGACTGTTGGACATTTCAAATTAGTTCGGTCTAAGTTCGTTCGCCAACCGTATCGGAAAAGTGCGTTTTTGTCACAGGCGTGAAGAACACGGTCTATGATCATTTTCAAAGCCGTTATGTGGCTCATTCTAGTGGGTAGGAGGTTGGGTTAGTGAGCTTATGAGTGAGAGGTGAACTAGTCGGCGAAAGAGTGGGTTAGTGAGCGAGCGAATGAATTAGTGAGGTGGATGTGCAATCGGGTAGGTGAGTAAGTTACTACAATACGGATTCGCGTCTCCAGGCAGACAACGACTGCATTGAATTTACGGATTTCTACAGCGCCAGTTGCAGTGCAACCTAACCAGGGACGCTTCCAGTGCGAAAAGCCACACGGGAGAAGCACTTCCAGTTGAAGTAAAAGAAAGAGTCGGAGTGTGAATATCATTCCGAGGGATAGGGCCAACAGACTTGCTTATTGTTTGAGAGCAAGTATCCTCTCGTAATTGCTCCGAGCCACATTGATGTCTTCGTGTGCGTGGTTGTGTGCAGTGTGTGCACAACTCTGAACTCTGAATGTTGGGTTATAGCAGTAAACTGTTGCATTAAATTGTATTGTATTGTATCATATGCTGGATAGCACAATTGCTACATGAGTGAGAATGTTAGATGAAAATGACAGAGCGAGGGGATTTAATGTGGTGACATCATGGGTACCACCAGAGCATCAAGGATGTTCTGGTGTAGGGCTTACAATTAAAACTAATATTTACATGGCTCTACTCGTCCGTAATATTCTGATAAATTTAATTCAATCCAATTAATTGCTTCCAGTAAACATTATTTCTCCATCGCTGTTGTTGCATCCTGAATTAATTCTGGAGAACCCTTGAACAATCGGTTGAGCCTGCATGTATCTTGCAACGCTCGAGAATAATCTGGTGCCCAGGGCTTGGCTTTCTATTGACGCTTAGAAGTTTATAGCTTACGGTTGCGATTCCGGTCTTGGGACTCTGACCTTGGGATTCTGATATTGAAACACTGATTGAGCCAAGAGCTGGATTGCTGGAGTTTCAAGATGAGCTTCAGGTGCTTCAAGATCCAGTGTCGTGGGGGCGTGAAACCAGAAGTTTAAAGATGGATAACGAAGAATGTTCTCGCTTTTTGTTCATAGGTCCTATACATGGGAGTGGCGATGTATGCGCCTTCAGCCGCTCTGGAGTCTGGTATGCATAATTATAAAAACAAACCTATGAACACTACTATGACTACACTACTATGACTACACTACTATGACTACACTACTATGACTACACTACTATGACTACACTACTATGACTACACTACTATGGCCTACCTATGAACAAACGTATACATAAATAAATACCTACGACAATTCTTGCGATCAACGCACAATCCTGAATTACAACAAAGATTAGACTATTTTATTTGTCAGAGACAGCTAACACCGACTTGGTTGGAGAGCGCCTCTTCATCTCAGAATGGAACTACACAGATATTCAATTACGATTAGGCCTACATCCACCTCGACGCTCTCACCATTGACACCAAATTGACTGAAGCAGTTGGGTGTAAAGTAATTTAAGTTGATCGACGGCTCTTTAGAAGTTTGGACATTACTATTAAGATGTTTGTTTTTAGCAACTGGTGTGCCACTCTCCGTTTCAATTCCTGTAATGGCAGCGGTGTCGGTGACCTACACAGCTCTCGTAAGTACATTACTACGGTGCAAGAATGGAATTTTAGAATAATTTGGTTGCTTCAGGGATGTCTGTAATATGGTAGTGATTGATTGATTGATATATTGCACGAATGAGTGATTGATTTTATCGTGATTAAGGGAATAAATGAATAATTATATGAATGATTAAAAGCATTTTCAGTCGGTCATCTATTCATTCAGTCAATCAGATAATGTCAATCAATATAATGAGACAGACAATCAATCGACAAATCTGCATATTATTTACAGTTAATTGGTCACATTTTTTTGCAATCAATAAAACGTTAAATCAATCATCCATTCAGTTGTACAATAGATCAATAATTCACCAGGGAAGTCGAAGTAACTTTATGATCAGTATTGTATTTGGAAACTGTAGGTTAATCGTCTTAGGGTATTTTCGCTACTGGCCCTTCCACGTTTCAAGCATTCAAACCGCAGTTAATTAACTGTTGGCAGTTGTCATTATTTTACACTGCAAGGACTTCTTATGATCTTATAGGGTGGAATGCGAGCCGTGATATGGACGGACGTCTTTCAGTTCGTGACTATGATTGCAGGAATGATTGCCATATCAGTCAAGGTGAATAAAAATATTTATTCTTAACTGCACTTACAGCACACTCATTGCTATTAAAAAGTTTGTGAGTTTTTATCCCTGTTCCATTCCAAAAGAATTCCTAAGATGTAATTCTTCCGTAAATACATGATGCTAGTAGTTACGCTAAGTAGTACACGTAATAACGCTTACTTACAGAATATTGACAGAATTTAAGTTCCTTGGCTATTAGCCTATTACTGTTATAATAATGACGCTTGTTGATGGGATAATAGCAAGTTTAGTAATGACCTCAAAATTAACAGTAGGCCTATACAGCGAGAAGATTAATGACAGCAAGAGTTGTGGCGGCAGTTATGGAAGGGAGTAGAAATTAAAAGGGACAGGATTGAGCAACAATTATTTTTCAATCATTAACAGTTTATAGGTTAGAGGATTTGGACAATAGCGACTCACTTCAAAATTTCTCTTTCTCTGAAACGCATAAAGTCCATCTCAATTGTTCGTGAAACCCCTCTGTATCGCGAGTTGCGCTTTATAAATGTTGGAGCACAATGGCAATTACCAACAAACTCCTCCACAGCTCGCACTCGACAGTGCCAGTCCCAAGCCTGAATAAGGTAGGAGGGTGACGCTAATGAACCTTGTTATCACGGAGTGTAGTTAAACTGAAACTTTTACTAAAATTTCAAGTAGTTGATACTGCGAATGCTCGATATGCAGCGCTTCAACCTTGGCCAAAGTAGGCCCTATTACCTGAACAGTCGTCGCTGTGATGTTGATAAAAACAAATGTGACAAATAATGCCATTAATAAATCAATCAATTTAGAAAATAATATTCGAGTTACACGAAGGTGAAATTGAAGTAAAATTTTGTTTTTTAAGGGATTGATGCTGGTCGGTGGAATAGAAAACGTCTTCCAATTGGCTGGAGAAGAAGGTCGACTCCAATTGAACAAGTAATTGTAGTCGTCATCATCATCGTCACAATCATCATCACTATCATTACCTGCTTCATCATCATTACCGTCATCTGCTTATTCATCATCGTAATCATAAAAATCATTATAATCATTGTCATCATCATCATCATTACAACTACCACCATCATTATTGTAATCATCATCATCATAGGCTACATCATAATCATCATGATCATCATTTCATCATGACCATTATCATTATTATTGCCATCATTGTTTAATAGGGTGACCACATTTCTTTTCTGACATTCCGGGAGAGCACATTTTCTCTAATCTAAATCAAATATGCAATTGGGAGCTAGGTTAATTGGAATGAGCGCTATACCTGCGCAATGACCCAGCTGAAATCCAGTTCAAGATTTTGCGCAATGACCCAGCTGAAATCCAGTTCTAGATTTTTTAAGTAAAAGGCATCTATTTGAAGTTTTTTAAATTATAAGCTCTAATTTTAAGACGACAAATGTCACACGAGTCAAGTTAATCATTTTTTAAATTAGAGCCTTATAGTAGCAAAGGTGCAGCAATATATACATGTATTCGACAATGCTGCTAGTGATACCTAGACCTTGAATCCACACACCTCAAGCGTTGTAACTTAGGCCCTATCCAAAGCTTAAGTACTAGTCCGAGCTACTGCCAGAATGCTTAAGCAGCATCTTGTCGCTCCTATCATAACATAACTTCGTTGGCTAAAAATTAGCGAATCCACAACCAAGTCCTATTACTAACCTTCAGTTCCCTACTGTAAGTTCAAATGTGCTCGTGAACTCTTTACCATCCGATCATTAAACTGTCTCAGTCTTTCTCATCTTAAGTTCTCCAACCGAGGTATATCCCACACTGCACCACGTCTCTGAAACGTACGACGACCTTCCTCTCGCATCGTTTCGGTTCCTTTTCGTCATTGTCAATCAGTGACCGTGACCGTTATTTGTCCCAGACTCTTCTATCATCCCTCGAGCTTTCCACTCAGAACTGAAGTCTGATCTCTTCAAGAATTCCTACTTCGCCTCATTTGATCCTCCACCTTTCAATTCTAAATGACATCCACTTTAGCATCTGCTTGGCCTTCTGTCGCCCTGTGGCAGCCGGACTCGGACCTCATTTGGACAACCCCTTTGAACAACTCCTCTGACTTGACGCAGCGCTCGATAATTAACGTGGCCCTGCGCTTGGTTTCGAGTGGCACTTAAGAAGTTTGGAGTTCACGATTATGATTACGATTACACATAAGCTTATCACCACCTGCGCTAGAATGTAGACCAATGAATAATTATCGTAAAAGAGAATGCCGAATGAGTTGGTCACATAGAATGAACATGTTTTATTCATTCTCTCGTTTTGTAAGGGATGTCCTGAAAAAACTAAGAAACTAAGAAAGAGGGCGATACGTAGACTAACTTCGACACTTTATGTTATTTCTACTGTCAAATCATTGGGACATCAAAATGGCATCTTCTACATGCTTGATCATAGAAACACCATTCCAGGACGTTACGTTGTCCCGGAATGGACCTGCCCGGGACGCGGGACATTTTTATCAGTTCCGGGACTGTCCCGGTCAATTCGGGACATATAGTCACAATATTATTTAACCATTCTTTTTCTCTCCATGTGAATATCCTCGTTGACGTGTTTGATTAGATTAATTAGATAATAATTAGTGAATGCGTCTATTGTTACTAAAACTATCTATATACATACATATATATACATATATATATATATATGCATATACATACCGTATATGTTGTTGTGCTGGACAGTGTTAGCATTGACCCACGAGAGCGTCACACCGTCTGGAATCTAGTGATTGGAATTGGAATCATGTGGATTAATAGTTACGGCCTGTCACAGGCGGCAGTTCAGAGATATTGCGCAGTCGAAAGACTAACCAAGGCTCGCATGTAAGTCGTTATTGGAGGCTGGCACCTCCATTCATTGTTTAGAATATTATTTTACATTTTATCGATCAATGTTGAAATTGGTTATAACGTTGTGAAGCTGGAGTTCGAGGAAGCTTTATTATAATAAAGCTATCTTATAACGACTTATGACTTATAATATTATAATGACTCATATTTACTACTATAATATGATTATGATTTTTTTATACCATAATTGTCATTGCTCCTATTTTTTTGTCCTACTATTACTTGTAATTTTAAAATATTGCTATTGCTATTAATTTTTGTTAATTTATGTATATTGTTGTATATCGTTACTGATGAAGTTGTAGTTGTTGCCGTCGATTATGCAGTTATAGCAATTATTAATGTATTTGTTCTTATTATTACTTACTCATTGTTCATGTTATTATTATTGTATTATTTTCGTTTTTATTCAACTGTTTGCGTTAAATTCTTTTGCAGAACGATGCTGATAATCATTCCTCCTGCGATCATAATGGATGTCTTGGCTGGCATCATTGGACTTATCGTCTTGGCTTATTACGCGAGTATCAAGTGTGATCCTCTGGCCAACAAAGACATCGCCAATCTTAACCAGGTCAGACAATTGTACGGCTGACTTCTATAGCGGCAATTAGCTTGGTGGAAACCGTGCATGTTGTCTGAAATGTCCTATACTGCTATAAGCATATCGGGGAGAACTGATGAAACTGCTAACTGGGAGATGTAAAGGGGTACCCCGCACCGGGAACGCTTCTGGAGGGCTAATAATGTGGGCATCGCTTAATAAATGCTTCACTTCATTTTTAAATGGTTAAATTGCGTTGTCTCGTCTTATTTTAAACCCCAAATCGACTGATTGTACTGTTGTCTGATCTTTACAGCTGTTGCCATATTTTGTTGTGACGATATTTGCTGATTCTCCTGGATTTTCTGGACTATTTCTCTCCACACTTTATGGAGGAGCATTGAGGTATTGACACCTTTTGATCCGTTTATGTTATTAGCTAAATAATGACCTGCTAGAACAAATCAAAAGAGCTGTCAGCGACTAAACATCAGGATACATAACTGAAGTATAACTGAAATGTTACTGCATTCAAAATAATTTATGTGCAAGAATAAACAATAACTTATTATTATTATTATTATTATTATTACTCTTGTTATTATTATCATTAATATTATTATGTCACATATAGTGTTATTCATTATTGGCATTGCCAACGGATCTGTCATCAGACCATCTGGGTCGCCGCTTGTCAGTAGATTGTAATCTTGACATAGTGCCCTGAAAAGCCACCGCATTGAAACGTTGGATCAATGCCGACATTATTAATAATAATAATATTATTATTATGCTCTTGCTCCTCATTCCATCATAAACAACGATCTTGCAAAGCAAAATGTATCGTATCGTATCTGGTTATTTATATAGCGCTTCTTACAGTACTAGCTATTCAGAAGCGCTCTCAGCGTGACAGCCGCGAGGAAATAAGAAAGTCTTCAGGCAACGATGAGACGAGGGTGGGAGCCCTATTAAAAGCTTGCTACGGATAATGGGGGGCAGGTCATTCCACATAAAAGGGCCCACGATGGCAAAGGCACGATGTTGAGTCATAGCAGTCCTTGTCCGTGGAACAAGAAGATCATGTCGATCCGCAGACCGGAGAGGGCGATAAGAGGTAAAATGTAAGAGGATTTTTACCAAATGACTATTCGTATTATGAATATGAAATAATATGAATATAAAAGATGAAGGAGAAAGTAACATGAAAGAGAAAATAAGCAATATTATTGCTTACTTTCTCTTCACTTTCTCACAGCTCCGAAGGCGCCGGTCTTATAATTACTCACTGTGACTGTTTCATGATTGCTCATTATTTGATTGCTGATAATTTCCCCGCAGTGTGTTTGCAAGCTGTTCAATTAAATGTACCTATTAACTTCTCTTGCTTATCTTTGCTTTCTTATAAACGACCTTACTTCTTCACATGAAGATTCGCTTCCACTTCACTCAATTAACCTTCGTGTCCTTAATCTTCCTTTCTTCCTTTCTATGCATTGCCTCATGCTCTCCTTCTTTGTCGTCAACTCCGCCACTGCTTGTACTCTGGCAGTGCCAGTCCCAAGCCTGGAAAAAGGAGGAGGGCGACACTAATGATCTTTCTTATCACACAGTATCATTAAACCGAAACTAACTAACTTCTTCTTCGTTCATTTGTATCTTGAAGTACCGTGTCATCGGCGCTAAGCGGATCAGCTGCAAATTGCTGGGAGGATATTCTCAAATGGAAACTAAACCACTTGCCAGAAACAAGAAAGGCAATCATCAACAGACTTTTGGGTAGAGTATAATCGCCTATTAACTGTCAAATCTCAGTAATTATCGAGGTCTACTTGGTACTTCATTTTCAATTTTGACCGTACATGTGATTGGAACATTATTAACTCCTCCACTGGTTGCACCTTGCCAGTGCCAGTTTCCAGCTTGGATAAATGAGGAGGGCGACGCTAAAGATCTTTGCCATTACACAGTGTCGTTACACGGCAGCAACCTTCACCAGTTGCTGCGGTTGCCTGATAGATTCGGGGTTTATCTAGCTTTATACGAGAGTATCTGCAATGGCTTCCTTTTGCAAAAGTGTTGAGTTTAAGATCCATATTTATGCTTGCCGGTCAAGCCCCTGTTTATCTTAGTTAGCTGTGTCTTCTGATAGTAGCAATACCAGAAATGTGGATTCCAGCGATTACCTCGTTGTCTTTAACTTCGAAATTGCGCATAAACGCTTTGCTGCGGTCGGTCCATCATCTTTCTGGAACAGATTGCCTACATAGATATATTTTATATATTTTTTTATATTATATATGTATTTATATATATATAACAAACTCTGTAATGAACCTCGTGATCTGTCCTTGTTCCTTTCCCGCTAGTGTTTGCAAACCATTCTTTTCGAACGTAGTTTGGTGTCATCAGCTTGGTAGCGCTTCTGAGAAGTTCTCCTTCAGTGGCGCTATAGAAATAGAAGATAATGAATTGTACATTGTACAATTGTTCTCGTTTTCCAGTTGTGTTTTTTGGAGCCTTGTCCACTGGAGTGGCTTTCCTCTCGGCTTCTTTTCCCGGTCCAATCACACAGGTGAGCTTGCCTGCCTTCAATTATTAAAGAGACTACTCTTAATGCTCTCAGATTATTTTCTACTCACTATTCAGTTGAAGAAAGCTTTCCTTCATGAAATACAAATTGGATTTGTTATGTAGATTTTATTACTCGAGACAATTAAATTTCCTGAGAATATTGTAATTATTATTATTAGCAACTTCTCCATGTAATAAATGAATGTGGCAATTCAGCTAATATTGTTTACTTGTTCGTCAATAGGTGATGATGGCCCTGTGTAGTTCAGTAACGGGTCCCATCACCGCCATTTTCATTCTTGGCGCTATCTCCAAACACGCCAACTGGAAGGTTAATAAATTTTTCAATCTCTAATGACTCTTGGAAATACAGAATTGGCTTTTCTTTAACTTGTAAGCATTATGTAATGTAATGTAAATTTTCGATAATTTATCAGCGCCCACAAAGGCCACACCATAAAAATCAGCTTATTCACCCGCGCGGTAGACCAACTCAAGTTCCCAATAGCCAAGTTTCTAGAATCGTCGTCGTCAACTAGTTGTGATGATTGTCTTACGATGATGATGATGATAATGATAATGGCTAAAAATTCGTCTGTGTAAATTGCAATGCGAATTAAAATAGGCCCTATCATAATTTCCCGTTGGCTGATGCAATCCTTAACGCTAATTGACAATTAGACGATAACAAGAGATTTCGATAATTAGGCCTACATGCTGGACGTCGATGGTTTATCTAGAAACCCTCAATGTCAAACCCTCTGAGCCAGACTATCCAAGATTCTCAACGATTGATGAAAGTAATAGTCCCATGATTGTATTGTGTTATCGTTCATTTACCGTCACTAATATATCGATACCGATAGCGGTAACCACGAACGCGCTATAACTGATGATTTAACTCTTTCATGCGAGCGAATGAGATGGATTCATGTTTCTATTTAAGGGTACGCTTATCGGGGGTATCGTTGGCGTACTGCTTACTCTCTGGTTGAGCCTGGGGTCTCTCACTGTACCCCACAAACACCCTCCTCTACCTCCGGTATCCGTTGAACATTGTCCCAAAGAAAATGGTAACTACACACTCTTCGTTTCCTCGTCGTCAAGCTACTCCAACTACTCCTCGTTCGAGGAAGGAAACCACACGAGAGATGATTGGTACCAAACAACGGAAGCTCTGCCAGAATCTCAAAGCCAGGTGATTATGCAAATGTTCATCACATATCATGCTATGCTCTTACGTTCAATATCATCGCGTCATCATCATCACCCTTTTTCCTACAGTTTTACCTACACACACACACACACACACACACACACACACACACACACACACACACACACACACATATATATATATATATATATATACACAATACTTACACACATATGTACGTTCATAAGGCTTACATACATACATAGACAAAAGCATAAATACATACATCCATGCATACACAGATACATACATACAGCACACATGAACTCATGTAGATCTGCATATGTATATGAACATGCATGCATAGGCCTACATGCACCTACAATGTACATACGTACATACGTATAATGCGCTCCCTTGTAGCTAGTTCAAGTAATAGTGCACCCTCGTAAATATAATTAAATATCCAGCGCAGTCTTGGTCTGCCTTTTTTTGCCTTACCACATCATATCACTATTAAACTTTCACATTTTATTATTCAGCTACACTTTCAATTTAATTCCATTACATTACATGCTGTTGGAGATTCCATTTTTCTCTTTGTTCAGATCCCACTTCGAGGTCTGGAGAACTTCTACGCCATTTCCTATCTGTGGTTCTCTCCCTTTGGAGCAATCATCACATTGATCATCGGTATAACAGCATCCTTCATTATGAGTGAGTGTAATGTCATAATAGGTCTAATATTATCTTATTTCCATCTTTCATGCTGGTTTACTGCTAGTCTGTCTGAAAATATGGACGACCTTAGCGACAAAGTTGCGGAGTATCGCCAACTAAACGACCCCATTTGAACAAAATTAAGCTTACGTCGGATAGTTCACTGATATGAGTATAAAATGTTACGTTCATTGATTAAACTATGCTATAAGATATCGTTTTGTAAAAATACAATTAGAAAATGCTAAATGAATAAATGTGTCACTATGTGCAAATAAAATAACGCTACATCTGTAGGCAACAATCTCACTTAACATGTAATTTATGTGTTGGAGTTGTCGAAACATACCCAATGTATGCAACTAGATGTGTACGCAATAACATGTATACACAATAACATGTTGCAATGACATGTATGCACAATAACATGTATACACAATAACATGTTGCAATGACATGTATGCAATAACATGTATACACAATAACATGTTGCAATGACATGTATGCAATAACATGTATGCACAATAACATGTTGCAATGACATGTATGCAATAACATGTATACACAATAACATGTTGCAATGACACGTATGCAATAACATGTATACACAATAACATGTTGCAATGACATGTATGCAATAACATGTATGCACAATAACATGTTGCAATGACATATATACACAATGACGTAACAACGTTCACGGCCAATGTGAACGATGGTTAAAGTAACGAAAACATTGTACATAAGATCCAAAGAAAGAGACTTAAACGCAGCTGACTTGCGCTGACCTTGGCTTTGCTTATGAAACAGGAGACAAAGATCTGGAGTCGAGGGTGGACGAACGGCTTCTTATAAGGTTCCACGGCTGCAGATGGGGCGAAAAGGGGAACGATGGGAAAGAACAATTGGACGACGAGAATGAAAAAGACTCTATACAAGAAACTAAAGTAGGCGCCACGTAATTGCTATAATCATCATCGTCGTCGTCGTCATCATTGACAGTAGGCCTATCAACATCATATCGACAATGTCAACATGAGTTTTCTGGTGCCTGCAAATATAGGTTTGAATGGAGAATTTCTTTGTTCGTTCCATGGTTTCCTTACGCCCAATTTTCACTGCACTCTGTATGTGCATGTAGGTGTGTGTGTCGTATGTGTGGGTATGCATGATATTTGTGTGTGTATGTGTGTATGCGTGTTTGTGTTTATGCCACGCACGTGTGTATTAAACGTCATTTCAATTGGATTTTTATAAATCAGGTAACAAGGCAGTGCACAATAAGCTAGAAAGAGAGGCGCCAACGGCGTGTTCACGCACTCCCGTGGAGCTATGGACATTTATTCGTCCAGTAACGACATGGCTTTCTTTGTTGCTTTCAGGGTCTGAATGGAAAAGGAGGTGGTTTTCTAAGGGACGTGGAAATGGTGGCTTCAAATGGTGCGGGAAACCGGTTTCATAAAGCAACGAACGGCGACTTACATAAAGAAACTGAAAACGGTTTCCTCAAGAAAGACGACGCAGATGAAGAAGCGTCTCACCTCTGAAAGAACAACACGTGCCTAGACTTAGCAAACATTTCAAACCACCTCGGCTTTAGGAAAATTACCAGTGATTTTAATTGTTGATCTAATGATTTTATTTGTATAGATCTCAAGATGATTTTTAGAATGCATTGTTTTTATATTGATTGTAATTATACAATTAATAGTAATTTAATATAATTATTTTACTTTAATTTGACGACTGCCAAACCGCAGTGTAATTACGAACACCGTGTGAACGAATAAGTTAGTACAGGAGTAGAATTCAACTGTCGGCAGCCATGCAAGGCGCACACTACGTCATACATCTAATCTAACGAAAGAAGTACTAGTCGAGCTTACGGGGAATTTGAGTATCTAACGCGGTTCCCCATCCATCAGCCTGCAGTAATTTACTCTGCGAAATGATCAAGTTAGGTTGTGAAAAGACTATTTCCGCTTGATAGACGATAAGTATATTACTCCAGGTAAAATCGCCGCTAACTAATGAGCCCCGTCTTTCTTCGATTTTTGAGGAAGTTTTTAAGTATCGCGGTAGTTAAAGGTATCGAGTTAACACTGTTACTGGACAGAAATTGTGCAATTGTCGTTGTGGAGAGTACAGCTTGAGGTTCGAATTTGTCAGAGGTTATAACTAAGGTCACAATACACGCGATTTCATTCTAATAATGATATAAAGTGTTGCTTGTTAGTTTGGTCGTAAAAGTGAAGTGTTGAATGTGCAGTTGACTTGTGCGGAGAGAGCAATGTGTAGTACGCATTTTTTAGAGATTGTCTAAAGGCAATTTCATACTATTTGATTCTAATAATTATAATGTGAAGCGTTACATATCAGTTAACTTGAAATGCAAGAATGATTGTGCAGTGGACTTCTCAACGTATTTCTGCAACTATCACCGCAGGCTGGCAGCACGTCTCTTGAACGGTATAGTTATGCCTCGTGAATCGCGAACTTCTTGGGTTCCTCCGCGATCACTGCCCATCACCCACCATATCTTAGACTTTTTGTTTCACACCGGACACTATTCTTGAAGTTCTCATTCCTCACATACATGTAGATATCTCTACTGCATTAATAATTACTGCTCTTTGCATAAATTATTAAAGCACAATGAGCTGGCAAATCAAGAAATAAACGTGTCGATTGAATTAGTTAGGAGTTTTGGATCAGAATCGAGTCTTGCGGATATTTCAACAATGGCGGTGTCGACAGCTGTCTGATTAGCTCCTCCACAGCTTGCATTCTGACAGTGCCAGTACTAAGTCTGGATAAAGGAGGAGGGCGACGCTAATGATCGTTATTATTTATGATCACTCAGTGTCGTTAAATTGAAACTACTACCATTGTCTGGTAACGCGGTAATAACACAATTGGTTGGTGACCAATTTGTGGCATTCAGAGCCTTCGATCAATCCGATGGTAACCTTTTGTGACCCCGGATGGCATCTGAGGGGAATGACTAAATGCGAAGAAGGATCGACTGCTCTCGTGACAAAGGATTGGCCATGCGACCCAGATAAGACTATAGAGACTTTGTTAAGTCGCAGAGAGAGGAGCGGCTCCTCCAAAAACGTGCTTCATTTACCTACTTTCTAGGAGAATTATGACACCAGCGTTAATAGTTGTCAATAGGCCTACCAGTGTTATTTGTACAATGAAAGACCAAATCTACCTCAATTCAAGTGTCTTGGAGGAAGGAGGAGCTGGAGATGTTTCGGATTGTGCATGAAAGGACTTGCTATGTGCTTTGCATTGGTTATTTCTTTAGACGTAGGCCTAGGTACATCTGCTTCTGTTTGTTGCATGTTGTCGCAGTTAAATTTGATGCAAAGGATTTAATACAGAGACCGTATAAGCCAAGACTCTGATCATTTTCTATCGAATTTATACCGCTTGCATGTTTGAATGGACCACGTAATTCTAGTTACGGGTTGTGCGCACCCATTAATCCAGTTTATGATTCACTGTTTGAATGTACTGCGTGGTTAATTATACAGTAACCTTAACTTGTAAAATGTTTCGTTGAATGCAATAACGGTGCTATTTGTCCTTTACCAAAATAGTAATTATGCATTTATTGGCAAAGCTATGGTATCATATAAGGGTTTATAGCCGAGCCTACATTTCGGATATGTAATTACAGTAGGCCTACATAGCCTTTAATTGACATGCTCTCATACGTAATGGATATACTCTATAAAAGGCCCCATACATGTGTAAGTCTGAATCCTTTTGCGGTCTACGTGGCGCGGTTGGCATTTGATGGAGTCTAAGCCCCAAAGGTACTTGGCTAACATGTGAATTCACCGATATTTTCTTTTTACATATTGAAAGCAAACACAGCTTTATTAAAATAACCTAAAAGAATTAAATTCAACGCGTATAAAAGGCGTATAGTGTTCTTTAACTTAATGTAATTTAATGTGCTTTAACCTAGACACTCACTTTACATTAACGAGAGTTTTAAGTTTGTGACTTCAGTAGCAGACTTTGTATATAGGCCTAATTCAATTGTCTGATTAGGCCTACGTTGTTAGGTCGGGTTGTGCTGGGCTATTCCCTAGGGACAGAATTTTGCCAGCCTTGGCCGTCCGTCCTTTAATTGTCAGTAGACCAGATTCGAAGTGTTTTTGGAGATCACGTTGGCTTTCCTTGTTAAACCGGTTTTCAGTTTCTCTCATAGCCACAATCTCTATCGTCTTTTCGGATTCATCTTCTGGTTTCTCCAGAACCTGCAATTTTTAAGGCCGAAGAGAAACCATTCGTTTATCAACGTATATGCCTATTACCATATATTTACTTGTTTAATCATTTATTGTATAACAGGCTAAATTAAAGACTCGTAGAATAATAGTCGTGATATGCTGGCGGAGCAAATAATCTTGTACGATCGTGAACGTGAGTCTAGAAATGAAGGAGCATGGATGAAATTGTATAACTTTCTCTACTATAAGTAGACTTTTGTTGTCGAATTCTATAACATTCCCAAAGCCAAGCTGTGTGAGAAACATTGCTTGAATTTGTTTTAAGTAAAACCAAAGTCGATAGACAGACTTTCGATTTTTAATGCGTATGTAAATAGAGGCTGGTCTATATTATATTATATTATATTATATTATATTATATTATAGGTCTTTTGCAACGGTGGACCGTAGATGGTGCTTGGCAATGAAGTGGAACAGAAGCAGAGTCTGGCAAAGATACACGAGTAGACCAACTTCCATAAAAGCCAGCTTAATTCTCATGTAATACTTAGATACCAACAAAATAAAGTGAATAAAACATTTCGTATCACCTGTCTTCGATTCCCTTACCAATGCTAGGTCCTTTTCTACTGAATGATTCTTATTTTCGTTCCTGTCGGACCAACCGCAGCCGTGGAACCGCAAAAGAAGACGCTCATCCACCATCGACTCCAGTTCTTTGTCCCCTGTTTCATAAGCAATCTAAATGAGACTCATGAGTCCTAAGATCAGATTGGTTTTCTAAAAGTGGGATTCAAAATGAGGGTCAGAGACTCAAATCATCCAGACAACTGAAGCAGAGGATATGTCACTTATAGTGATATGGATACTCGATCAGTAATTGTGGCATCCATCACCGTTTCATTCTAAAATGAATTCACGGAGTATTCACTGTTCCACCCATGCAATTGGGTGAAAATGCCCTATAGCCCCGCTGACAAATGATAGGCCTATGCAAACCGTTTCATTCATTCAAAGGCCCACGAGTATTTATATAGCACCTGTTTTATGGAACTATTCTGAGGTGCTTCCGACTTCGGCAGAACCAAATATACCAGTTTTTTCAACGCTTTTAGAATGTGTCGGAGAGTGACCTATAGGCAGCTGTAGTGCTGATAATCTCTCTTCCATGATGGTGAGCGGGCAAACGATAGGGACCTACTGAGGATACCACCCTTACCGCAGACCACAGTGAGCGACAAATGAGAGAACTCTACACCGGCCAAATAATACGGAGCAAGGCCCAACTGACATACCATGAAGGCGATACTGTACTCGCCTATATGTAGTCTATAATATTATAAACTTATAATGACTTAAAGGGTTAAGCCTGATTTTCGCCATCAATACACTCGAATAGGCAAGACTGCATTTAATCAGAAATGAGATCACAATAGAGTAGATTGTACTTGCTCATGATAAATGATGCTATTATTCCGATGACTCCTGTAACGATGGCTCCAAATGGTACGAGGCTCATATAGGAAATGGCGTAGAAATTCTCCAGACCTCGCAGTTGAGCCTGACAGCGAAGAAGTATACGGAGATTTGCAATGATGCGATGCGATGTTACTTTAGGTTAAATCTGATAATTCAAGAAGTTTTATCGTACGTTTGCTTTGGAGTTTTTCACGATGAATAGGCATATTGGACATGTATGACTTCGTGTGAGAACGCCTCTAGAAATGTCTTTTTATGTGCCGCTACATAAATTCACGACTATGATTAAGTCACCTTTATGGCGTAAAAGAGTTTTACATACATTTTATGTAAGTCCACGAGGCAGTGTAATCTTCCATGATGTAAAGCTAATCAAGAGGCAAAAAACCTGAGGCAAAAGATTGAAGAATGGAAAGTTCATTAACAGCAGTGTAATGTATATTAAATGTTGACAACGCGATTGTTCACTTAGGAAATAACATGAACGTAGTGTGTTGTAGCATAGCGAAATGCTTTTCTTGATGTTACTTACCACGCGTTGTTTTTCTGCTGAGAAAACCTTCGTGGTGTCGTTAGAGAAGTCTTTATCGCCATTTCCACTGAACACTTGGAAGGATGCGTTGTATTTGGTGAAGTTGAGTGCAGTAGAATTGAAGGTGGCGTTGCCGTTTCCAAGGGAACAATGTTCCACGGATAGAGGTGGAAGAGGGTAATTGTAGCGCACAGTCATTGACCCAATGCTCAACCAAAGCGAAGCGGATATGCCAACGATTCCTCCTAATAGCATGCCCTTAATGTATGGGCAGTTCAATGAATTAAAATAAAACGATAACTTAACATGATATTAGGCCTGCATCATACGATGTAACATAACTTATATAGAACTACATCAGATGCAGGAAGACAAGGAAAGAAAGGAGATCCATTAAATTGGAATATGGGAGGATAGCTAGTTTAATGCAGTCGAAGTTAAAGCTACTCATATAAATGCTTCAGTTCAATGTTGACGCTGGAAGAATAATAAATAACCAAATTTTTCAGTGCAAGAGGTGTGGACTTGTGGAATGGCTTGGAAGACTGCACTGTCATAGTGGACATAAGAGGAAACTGGGAAAATGTGGCTCTTCAGTATTTCCATGTCAATTTGCAGCCGTATTAATACAGAATCAACGTCATCTAAACCGTGTTATGTTGTGTTGGACGTTACAAAAGTTTACATACATAATTCGTTGCCTTTTGAT
Source organism: Bimastos eiseni (assembly GCA_959347315.1). Classification (NCBI taxonomy): domain Eukaryota; kingdom Metazoa; phylum Annelida; class Clitellata; order Crassiclitellata; family Lumbricidae; genus Bimastos; species Bimastos eiseni. The sequence goes on from OY365817.1 coordinate 3,245,022, forward strand.
AAATCATTCGCATTAAAATTCTTCCCCGTTTTGTTCTTGTCGTTGTCTCTATAGAAACTGGCTGTGAATGTTCATTTGTATATATAGTTACTGAGAAACAGCATTAAAATGGCCAACAACATCCTGGTCACGGACAGCGCTACATCGCTACATCTTCATCATCATCATCAAACACTGGTGATTAGCGGTGAATATATTTTTATGCTCGCCTTAAAACTGTTCTTTTCAGTCGTGCCGTGGTCGGTGGTGCTCCTGAGTAATAATCTTGAAGGGTCGCTTATAAATATTCGGAATAAATGGATTAATTAAAAAATTAATTAATTGTAACCTTCCAGTTGGCGAGTTTGGAGACTGCACCGAGAGCGAAGAACGCGAACAGTGGTCCAGAAATGGAGTTAATCATTGCCATCGTAACCTGCGGACGTAGAAGCAATCAATCGAGACCTAAATAACTTGAACAGGTGTCTATAACACAAAAATATTAATCAAAAGCCAATTTAATGGCTACTTAGACACGTATCCAAAAACAAAAGAATAATAAATCACATACGTGATTGATTTCTCTATTGCACATAAAATTGGAGTCTTCCCGTTTGTAGTGGAATGGATAATCCGTCTATTGCACAAGAAATCAGAATAGTCAGGTTTTAGCAACGGCTTAATGGATGCAATAAAAACTAAGCTTGTGTGATCATAACCAAGACAGAGTAAAATGCTGACGTGATATCAGCGAAAGGAGGACCACCTGTGTAATGGGACCTGGAACAGATGCGGAACAGAACGCCATTCCGATGGAACTGACTCCGAAAAACACAACTGAAACATAGACAGAATTTAGCTAATAGAGATCGTTAGATTAAGTAGCGAACATCAATTTGCCACGGACAATGTGAAGCAGAGGCCTCCAATTTCACGTGGGGGATAATTTTTGGTCTTAGGGGGAATATTTTGTCTTTCTGACACTTGGAGTCGGCGGTTTTGCCTCTATCACTCAGAGGGGGGATTGACGCCCTTGATGTGAAGGCCCACCGATTAACAATTGCATAGCTAATTGTCTTGATCATTGTTAGTTTAAAGTGGCATTTATAGATGGACATATCAAGAAGAAACTCGTAGGTGTTGCTCCCTACCTGAATCAGTGGAATCACTGTCAGATGATAGACCTACAGGCTTCAGCCGTTTGATAAATTGTGGAGGGGACGAACTGATTAATATTTATGGAACTCCAAGAAAGGCGATTCCAGTTGAAGGGCGAGGTATTCCGCATGAAGGTAGCCGCATATGGTGAAATCCATGTACAACTAATTAGCAATAGAATGCGAAAAGGAAACGACTTGCCTAGAAACCTATTGATTAAGACCTTCCTTGTTTCTGGTAGATGATTGAGCTTCCAAGCGAGAATATCATCCCAACAATTTGCCGCTGCACCGCTCAACCACGATGACATGGAACTTAACAGAGAAAGCATGCAACACGGAACGGGAAATTGTAAGCATTGGCGGCAAAGGCTAGACGATACGTTGCATAAGGTCAATGAAGGACTAAGAAATAAAGATAATGCTCAATCGAGAAAAGGTAAGGATAGGGCCTATACAATGTACGTTCGCATAAATGGCATTATGGGAACCTCTTTAAAATATATTTATAATAGGAGAATGAAATATCTCGATATCACGTAATGATTGTTAATAGTATAATTTTATTAATGAAACAAAATTTTATTAATCAAACAAAATTATATGTATGCGAAGAGGATGAAAAAACGAGATATGAAGTAATGATTGACTAGAGTATACTTTTGTTAATTAATTTTCTACTCTGGTGATATTTACCTCAACGTTGCTCCATAAAGTGCTGCCAGAAAAAGTCCAATGAATCCGGGAACGTCACCAAAAATTGTTGTAACGAAGTATGGAAGCAACTGCTCACGTAAGTAACAGACGCATTGCCAATAATTTCTAATTGCTTACTATGCTTACAATTTACAATTCCTAATAATATTGAAGCAATTGTACATTACAGAGATCATTTAAAATCTGACTTATTTGCGTGAATTTCCTACATGTATGTACGTTGCAACTTCGAGGTAGGGCTTACCTCAGAGCAATCGCAGTAAATGCGAATATAATGTAGAAGGACTTCTGCTGGGACTTAAGGACACTGCCTGTATAATTATAATGATCTTACCATGTTAGGATTTGCGATGTCTTTGTTCACCAAAGGATCGCACTTGATACTTGAATAGTAAGCCACGACGATTAGTCCTAAAATGCTAGATATGGTGTAGGTTACGATCAGAGCAGGAATATTTAGCAACATCATTCTACAGAACAAAATAAGTTCTCGGTGAACTAGAACGGTTGAATGACAATGGCGTCGACGACGATGATGTTTGCGTAAGCAAGGCAATGCTGAATCTTACATTATAACGATTTACTGCTTCCTAGAACTAAAAGAAATTGGCGTTGCGAAATTGCTCTGCAATTATATTTTAAATTACGATTGACGTCGGTTAAGTGAAACTGTCTTAAACCTACGCAATAAAGTATACCAGACTGTGTAAAATTGGCTATTTGTACTGGAATTGTTCTGATGAAATGAAGTAAAGATAAATGCTATGATGATGTCGATGATAATACATTTGGTAACGAATGACGATATAGCGGGTAGGGAAAGAAAAATGAAGCAACGAAAGCTATAATGATGATGATGATGACGATGAAGATGGCGGTGATGGTGATGGTGATAACGTTAGTAATAACCCAAGTGAGATAGGATTAAGTAACGGTAGAGTTAAGAGGAGAAAGAATCGCATTTGAGAAAATGCCTATACACTGTATGTACAATTTATATAGACTTCTGTTGATACTTGCATCCGTGCCTTCCACAGTTTGTCGACGGCAGAGTATCTTTGAACAGACGACTGTGACAGACCGTAACCGCTAATTATGGACATTACAGATCCAATGAGAAAAATCCAGATGGCGTGGCGCTCTCTAGGGTCGAAGGTAAAGCTGCCAAGCACAGTAGAAAAACACGACATTCTTTAGCCAAAATAAATGTTATTGAATGTGATGGTAATGATGATGATGAAGAGGAGGAGATATGAAATGTTATAGACCTGTCCAGGGACGTTGTAACAGAATACTCAGGATAAGGATTGTTGTAATAATGATCATGCTGGCCATGTTGGCGTAGATATCATGTGGAACGCATTTTCTCCTATTCATTCATTACAAGGATTTAGATCACATCCCTTCAAGGTTACTATTCTAACCATGCACTCTAAAATAGTTAATCCCATCACATAACGCTACGTTCTTTAACTTTCCATTAACGCCACTCCTCATTTGCTTCACATTTAATGCCCATGAAAATGATGTGCGGGTAAGACCAGGATGTAGGCCTATAGACCTCACTCACTAACTTAAATAATGTTATACTGGACTTGCAATTTGCTATGGAAGTTATGGCGGTTGCAACGATGTGACTCAACAAAGGTTGAAATTCATAAATCGTTGACGTGTGTGTTGTCCAGATGAAGTTAGTAATTTAGAAATAAGATGGAGGCATTAGGTATTTGAATTGTTGTGCTACAGATATCGATTTAAATGATGATAGAAATTAGGGTATTCCGAATAGTAGAAAATGATTAGTTCGCTAAGCAATTCATTGGGCATTTACTGGTATATGAAATATGGCGCCTTATTTCTCTTTGACTCTGAAAATCTAGGTATAGCTTTAAACAAATAAAGTCATGAGTTGGAGCTGAGATCTTGTTTACCAGAGGACAATCGTGCAATGACCATAATCTAATGCTGATTATATATTGCAAATGTTTACTTATCCAATACGAGTCGACCTTCTGTTCCGCTCACTTCCAAGACCTTTGTTATTCCACCAACTAAAGCCACTCCCTTAGAAAAAGAATAGGAAAAAGAACTTAATATGACGTTCTCTTTCCGGACATGTCCATCGCGCGAGACATTTGAACCTGATTTAGGGAAGATAAGACTAAACAGTAGAATAATGGAGTTTATGAATGTTAATTATCAATTATGTATTTGGTACACTGCCGGTAGGTATTAGACAGTTGCTTGTAAAAGAATTAATTAATTTCATCGAATGTACAAAAATAGACTTAAAATGCAAAATAAAACACTTCCTATAAAATCATCGCATGCGGTTCTCTTAGTTTTATGCCGGACTAGGAAGATTAAATTTAATTCCCTTCGTCCTCTCCTCTGCTTCCACTTCCGCTTCCACTTCTCCGCCCCATCCACTCTCAGTCTCCTCCTTTACTTCATCATCCCTCGCTTTGCTGGGGATACTGGAATGAGACAGAGGGATACGAAACCATTGCGCAGATAATTACCTAAAACGCACTTGTGATGACATGGCTGTATAAGATACCCTACCCTGACTAGGATTGCAACGAGTCCAACAAACATCGCAATAAATTGAAAGACGTCCGTCCATATCACGGCTCGCATTCCACCCTATAAGATCATAAAACATCAGGCCTAAGGATGATTGGATAGAGCGAGTTGTTTATTGATTGGTGATGATGAGGTGTAGTGTTGAACAGCTGAACCGTGACATTAGAGCGCCCGACAAAAGAGCGGCTGACAAAAGAGCGGCTGACAAAAGAGCGATGACAAAAGAGCGCCGACAATTTGAAATAGACAGTTGACTAATGAAAAGAATTTATCAATCCCTCTTCCATTTGAACGGCATTCTTTTCATCGATCAGGCCTCTGGTTGGACAGAATTATTTTCATCATTCCAGCTTCTAGTTAAACATTAAAAAAAATTCATCATTCCAGCGTTCACTGAAGCATAATGCTTTTCGTCAATCCAGCTTCAACTTAGCCTATGCGTGAATCATTTCATCGCACCAACTTTCGTTAAAGCATTCTTCCAATTATGCTCATTTATTAATGCTAAAAATTTTGCAAATACAGCTTCTGTTTAAGCAGACTCCTTGTCACCAATTCAGCTTCCATTTAAGCATGAATCTTTACATCAATCCAACTTCAATATTAGGATTATTTTATAAATACAGGTGCGCCCTACGTCGGGCGCACTTTTGTCGGGCGCTCTTTTTGTCGGCGCTCTTTTGTCGGGGCTGTTTTGACGAGTAACGGTTGAAAGTTATTTTGAAGAGTAGCAAAGATTCATGTAACCAGGATGGAATAACTTTAATTATTCCATAAATTCATTCGTTCTTGAAAGATGGTATTATTTTTATTTACAAATATATACTAAAATGAGTGCAACTAGGAAAGCGTTTTGGTGGCTATTAGATATCCTATCCTTCTGTTAATCAATTTTATATTATATTCGAAATTTAGAAAGGCAAAAAATGTGGGATCGCCAGGGCATCGACAAGACGTGTGTAGACATTAATGGGAGCAGCTCTGGCGCTCTTTCGTCAGACATTTAATAGATGTATTGTACTTACGATTGCTGTATAAGTCGCCGATACAACGGCCATAACAGGAATTGAGACGGAAAGTGGAACACCAGTGGCTGCAGAAAGAACAAGTGGAACATTAATGATAAATGAAGGAGGGCGTCCACTGGTCAGCTAAGAAGATAAGGATTATGTCGATAATGATGTTATTGAGCTGAAATCCAATTATGATTTATGCCTGAAAACTTTGTGCGCTTTCTTCGTGGTTGACATTCGTATATATAGGCCATTACATTCAATTTTAGACGCTATATAAATGGCCTGAATGAATTAGTAATATGCACTATTACAGAAACTCTTTGTAATTATGCAATACATAGCCTACACATAAATGTATTGCACCTCTAGGTTTGCAAGCGAATAAGTACGTTATGCAAACTCTTGGCAAGTAAATCCTCTGTCTTTCGGAGGCTACAATCTGTTTGATTAAAATTAATTTAATGAAAATTGTATGCAATGTACCAAACCACAATAATCAGTTGGTCTTTCTTTTAAAAAGCATAATGCTTAATTACCTAACTAATTAACATAGATATATTAAGAAATAGAAATAAGATAATTGTGAATTATATTTACCAGCTTCCAAAGCGGATGAGGGTGCATAGAGCATCACTCCCATGTAGAGATTCTAAGAACAAGAACCCCAGAACGTTATTTAATAGGGTCAGGCTCCTCTAGATCTATCCATTACCCCTCTGACTATCCACTCGAAACCAAGATCACCCCTCTTACAAACCGCTTACCCAATTCACCAGACCATCCACCTTCCAAACTCTACCAAAACGACGCCCGCCTTGACAGCTATACTCTGCCTCCTTTGGACCTCTGGAAACGTAACTCTAACCTCCTTTGGACTATACTCTTTGGGCCACCCCTCTGACTCGATGCACCGCTCGTGAATAAGCAGTTGCCCTGCATTTGGCTTTCGACTGGCGCTTTAGAAATTTATGGATTACGATCTCACACCTTAATCATATATCATGATATATGCAAACTGTACCTTACCGCATAAAAAATTCCCATCAAAGCTCCAAGTATCTTTACGCTCTTTGACATATATCGCCTCTCCAAATACTAAAATAGACGATACACTGGCATATGTAAAAATATCTTTAAAGTTAAAACAAGGATTGCAGCGCCGATTGTACTCACAGTTGACATTTGCACGTAGTATTTACAATCAAAACGTAAAACATCAATCAATCAATCAATGAAACAGTTGAAACTCCTCTATTCAAGAAATCTGCATAAAGGTGCTCCAAATCCAAACACGGCCAAAGAGATCGTATTAGTTGGACCGTGGTTGGGTCGGGAGCGCCGCCGAGTAGATGTTTTAAGCGGCGCTATATAAATCCTCAATTAAAAGACATTTGTATTCCCTAAACAGACTGATTGTTTCGATCGTGCCTCATTAGGATAGTTTTTCAACTTACTGTTACGAAATAAAACGGAGTCTTTCACTTACGTCATAGATGCTGACTAACTTCATCGGATAGATCCACGGAACGATGAAGCGCTCGATAAGCAATAAACCCAGTAGTACAGTAACACTGAAGTAGATGAGGAAGTGGATTCCGTAGCTGTACACCTCGGCGCTCATACCCAGCAAAGAGATGGCTGATTGGAAAGACACGAACAGAGAAATGGCCGTCGGAATGACCTTGAGTCGTCTATTACCCATGATGAACTCAGCAGTTGTCTTCTGTCTGCCTCCTGTCAGCAAATGGTAGATTCCGATGGACAGAGAAATGACAAGAAATCCGACAAGGATCAAATAGTCCGGCCATTTCAGACGCGACTCCATTGCTCGGAATATCCTACAAAACAAAGTGAGGTAATTGCAGGGCAGAGTATACGAAGATGCGTGGTTGGTGCAATTAAATGATGCAGGGTAATTTGCAATAATTATCGAAACGCCTTCAACGCCAAAATTGGCCACGTCTCGAAAATAAAATTTAATCCGTGATGCAGATACGATAGGGTTTTGGTTCAAAGTTCATAATAGTTCAGTTGGATAGGTATACACCTGTGGTGTTCGAGTTGCAGCTAAGCGTATAATGGGATCAGGTTACGACCTTTAAAATTCGCTCTATGCGCTTATATAATTTTGAGATGAATGTACTTTACCTGCTGATGTTGAGAATTGCTGGTAATCGCTAAACCAAGCGATATATATATATATATATATATATATATATATATATAAATGCGAGACCCCAGCAGATATATAGGCTAATTGTTAAGAAGAAGGTATAAATTATAGTATGCGTCGGTTTGTATGTCTGATGACATTGCTGGGTGTAGGCCTATATCGTATTCATAAAACAGTAGAATGTTACAATGCATGATGTTATGACGAGTGTAAGTTTAAGAGTCGATGTGACGCCAAGATGCTGTCTCCAATAATAATATTGTGAGATAGTCTCCGTTATTATTGCAATAAACGAGCTGGCAGAATTACCCAGTGATGGGCATAAAAGTATTCTGAAAACAGATGTTATTTTCAAAATTGAAAATACTATCTTATTTTGTAAGAGTATTTTTGAAATAGTTTTACAAGGTATTTTGGAGAATTCGCAAATACTTTTTCAAAATACTTTTCCAGAATATTTTTTTAAACAAGATTTCAATGAAAATAACAATCATAAGGACCTAAGCTCACGCCAACTAGTACTATCAATTTGTGGTATCAGCCTCAGAGCAAAATATTATCAATGCTTCAGTCTAATTCAGAAACATTGGACCCAGGGAATCCTTGGATCAAAATGCAATTATTGCTAAACGCTTAATTCTGTAATCGAAACCATTAGCACAACGCTAATGGTTTCGTTAAAAGCAGGGGTGTAACAAGCGGGAGGGCAGATGGCACCGGCCCCCCAGTTTTAGTGGTCAGTGACCCCCATGTGCCCCCCAAATCGGTTCATTTTTATGTTTCTCCAATGGCCTTTTTAGATGACTTTTGTTAAGATAACATGTGCCCCATTTATAAAATTTATGGGGGGTAAAGTTTAAAAAGTGGGGGGCCAAAAAATTATGTTCTCTTCGCGCAATATTTTTTTAATTATGCCCCTAACTTTTCAAAACCTGGTTACACCTCTGGTTAAAAATCTTTAATTAATCAGATATCCAGACCAGCGCACTACCTGATCCGTGCAGCTGGCATAATTAAAGGACGGCAGAGAGAGACTGACAGACAGACAGCCAGAGACAGAGAGAGACTGCTAGAGACAGACAGAGACAGACAGAGACAGACATACTGAGAGACAGACAGACAAAGAGAGACAGACAGAGAGAGAGAGTGACTAAAGTGACAGAGAATGAGAGACAGACATACTACTGGTTTAAGACGAAGGACGGCACAGACATTAGGAAGATATTATGCCTGAGAGGCTGTCGATCGGCAGGAAACGGTTCAAACGGAGGCGTGAAAGGAGATGACACCAAGACAACTCGGTGAAAGGAGAGGGTTGAGAGAATGTGACACTGCATGGTGATGGACGTAAGAGAGACAAGACAAGAATGTAAACGAGCTAGTAGGACGACTATCGAGGCCGAAAAGCAGGCATTCCTTCGAGAGACCAGAGACGGTAAATGAAAAGAAAAGTAGGCCTAACCGTTGATAGTTGACTTTCTGATCGCCTAGAGTAGACTATCTCTCCTTATCAGAACTGTTACACGGAAAAGTATAATTTCTGCTTTTTGAACATTATTTTTATTTTCCACTGCCGTTGATTAATTAGACAGTCCAAGTAAAGCCAACCGAATGTTAGGTCCATTTCTTCAGACTACTTGAGACAAGCAAAAAAAACATGTAAAGTGCAAAGTATATATAGCCTATAGTCGTGCAATGTAAAAAAAGAGATTTTTATACTTTCATTTTATAATTTAATGAGATTTTTTCATTTTATACTTTCATCCGTGCTAACGAGCACGGATGAAAGTATAAAATGTTGATTTCTCAAAAATATTTTGAAAAAGTATCTTCAAAAGTATTTCAAAAATAATATTTTATTTTGTATTTTCAAAATACTTTTCAATTTGACCATCACTGGAATTACCATAGTCACATATGGGGCAAGCGTGGAGTAAAAGAGAGGCTGAGAAGATGCGAACCTTTGTGCTGAGAAGATGGACGAGGGCCACGTGTGGCGCCTGACCATGATTCATGTTGAGTGAATTTGGTCCTGCTAGTGGGATCATTGGCTAACTTCTCTAGAGTTGACCTCTGGATACTGACTAGGGGCGCGACGAGAACGCTGATCCAATGCCCCCTTTGTGAATACAGTTTCAACGGGTGATTTCAAGTAATAACGAGAGTAAAATAACTGTCTGCAGCCCATCACGCTATAGGCCTACATCTAATTTCACCAACGCTTGCTAATATGCTGGTCCATCAGCTGCTCCATCTCACTTCAAAATATATTCCCTAGGTGGCAGCAATGTGATCACGTCCACTTCTCATTAAATGAGAAATGAGTTATGTTACTAAATTTTAGTAACACAACTTGCAATCAAAGCACATTAATAATAATATTGTTAATGCATGAAGATCAGTAGCAGATTATTTTTTTATAATGTAGCCCATAATAGTAGGCCTATATTATTCACCCCATAATATTAGACCTCTTACAGTATTGCCATTCGACCGCAAACCAGACATCTGGACCGTCCGTGTGTAGGACGGTTGAAAGTACCTAGATCATAAAAAAGGTTTAAGTTTTCTAGGATTTTTAGGTTTTTTAATTTTTGTTTTGGTTTTGTGCACAGTCGACGCACATCGTGCACAAACTTAGGCCTACGACCAAGATGTAGGCATACATAAGGAACTTCCTAGAGCCTAATCTGTAGCCGACAAATCCAGTGAGCGAAGAATGTCAGATGAACGTCACGGATCACAATTCAAATAAATTTAGAATTTGAAAACCTACGAACTTATAAAACTAAAAGTCTAAAAACTTTCTTGAACACAACTTCGCTTTTTCCAACCTTGGTAACTCTGTTTAGGCGCACGACGTAGATTGAGAGGCCCTTAATTTTGAAACGCGTCAAACACAGTGTGTTTACGTTTCGTTTAGTTTAGCGTACATAACGACTTTAAACAAACGAATTTTTGTTATTGAATTACTATTTTAGGCTATAAACTATCAACAGCTTTACCTTATTGATATTTCATTCGATTTTTAAAACTTGAAGCGGCAGGGTAGTGAAACTAGAAGTTATCGATAAAGTCTTGTACGCTGGTGTAGGCATTGGGATAAAAATGGCCGAAAGTAGCGGAGCTGCGACAACGGGAAGAGGATTCAGTAAAATACTTCAAAAGTCAGTTACAAGAACGAAAGAAAAGGTAACGGATTGAAATAACTTTAGTGTCATTTGGTGTCTTAGCTTGTCGTTAATTTGCAGTTTTCGTACATGCCTTGACTAAGTTATGAATGAATGACTGAGGAATGTGGGATTTCCATGTCAAATGTCAATAGGACTACTTTAATCAGAGTTGATCATGTCTTCGTGAGTTTATGTATATCGGTCATTGTTATCACGAATTTGTATGACGCCTCTTATAGGAAACTCCTAAAACCACACAGTGCAAAGCAATGATGAAAACGCATTTTTAAGCACTTTCTAGGCATGGCTCATATATAACATGTGGTGTAATCTTGACTTTCGACGGCTTATGTATCAAATACCCTCTGCCTATGTGTTGATTTTGTTTTGGTATATCACGTGCGAATAAGCAGGTTCTTGTGATTCCTTTTGTGGACGCTGTGGAAGTATTGAGTTCACGAATACCAATTAATATTCATATAATATTATGGTTCAGATACCAATGGTGAGCACCTGCATCCATGTATAACCCATACCTACTTCACCGCTGCTGCCACTTAATCAATGGAATGGCTTGACTTCCATTGTGGACATTTTAAATAGCGATTTTCTGTCCAATCATATTAATCAGGGTGGAACATTTATATACATGTGTTTGTTGAATTATTTGAACAGTTTTTATTTGCATATATATGTGGTGTAGCATTTGACAAGGCAAATAGTGCAAAATAAATGTATATATATATATATATATATATATTATATGAGTCTAATATTCGGCTGAGAAAAATTTCTGGGGCAATTTCTTGTTAAGCCGTATTGACAACTTGCTTGGATTTTCTGATCTTTGTCGCACCATTGACAACTTCATCCTTCATTACTAACAGCCATCTGCATTCCCAACTCATATTTACAGACATATGCACAGACATATATATGGATTAGAGGAGTTTGATTATGATTAAACCATCGTTTCCTTCGTAAGACTGTCTCTGTGTTTTCTCGAAATGTTTTCTTGGCCTTTGACCGAAGAACTAATCAGGAAGTTTTGGCTTCTAGAGCATCATTTGTTTATCTGTTTCTGTCGGTCTCTCTCTCTCTCTCTCTCTCTCTGGGTTTATGTATCTCTGTATATGCATGTCTTTAATAAAGTTGCATATCTATGCTTGCATGTATTTATATATTTTTATATAAATGTCATCTAAAAACATCTCAAATTCTCAAACATCTTAAGACGTCAGAGAAATTCGCGAATTGTGGATGGGTTCAAAGACAGTTTTTGAATCACAGAGCTACATAAATATGTGGCAAAATGTTCACCTTAGAGGATAAGAATATAAATATGATCTTCCTCCCTGTGATGGTCATTGTGTAGAGACGTTGAGAAAGTCCTTCGCTCAATATATGAATCAATGCCATCAAATGACGTCTGACACTCCATCAGAAACTGGTGCTTCATATATATGCATTTATGACAATAATAATAATAATAATAATAATAATGGTTCTAATAATACATGGATACCAACACTTATGCATATAGACAGATAGTTACACATATGTAAGCACACATATGCATACAGAGCGATAAACAGACACACAGGCACACACAGAGGTGCATTCACACTTCTCTACACACAGACGGTATAGTGTCTGGTGAGAGTGGTCATCCAAATCTCCTATCCCAACGGAACAAACCTCAGTGTCCGTGTTTGCCACTGACTGTCGATTGCCCTTCAACAGGATTTCCTTTTCCCTGTTTGCATACACTGACCACCAGTCCGTCTTTCCTGATTGAATTCACGGAAGTCCCTCGGGAGCCTACGTCTGCCCATTGCTGCCTTTGCCCCACAGGCAGAAGACAAGACGCCAACCCTGCATAATTAATTGCTGTGCACTGCCTGCCAGAAGGATGGAAGGGGTGATGGAACAGTGGTAACGCTAAAGATCAATTCCCACTACCCTCCCATAGGTCGACTCAGCCTTTCATTCGCTAGGTGGTGCTGTTGAAATGAACATTAGGACATAATGGGCGGCTTGCCATGCAGTAAAGTTAGATTCTTATGATAACTTCTAATCATCCATTGATACTGCGATTCATATACTTCTGATTGCATACTTCATGGTTTGAATTAATAAAGAGGAATATCATAACTATTATTATGGCATTTCTACACAACAGCCTTTGTTAGTGTGACCTAACATTGTCTTTTATACTTTATTCGTGGATTTGTAGTAACTCTAACAGATAACCTAATCAGCGATGTTCCCAGTGCAAAAAGTCCCATGAGAAAAGAAGTCTTAAGAGCACAACATGTAGGAAGAAGTCCCTCTCCCCATTAAGATCATAGAAATAGAAGTAGTTTCAGTCTAGCAACACTGTTTGATAACGAGGATCATTAACGTCGCCCACCTCCTTTATCCAGGCTTTAGACTGGCACTGTCAGTGTCAGAGGGCAGAAGCAGTCCAAGGTACCAAGAGGTGATGATGCGAATTTCCGTATTATGATGGTGTTTGGGATTTATGATTCAAAACATCCTCCCTTCAATCTGTCTGCAATCCACATCCTTCTGAAAGAACATAACACTAGTATATAAACTATCAGAATGAGTTTGAATTATTATTATTATTACTATCGTATATATTCGACTATAAGTCGATTCAAGTATAAGTCGAAGTGCAGATAGCGTCCAAAATTGACGGCTCGACTATAAGTCAAACCCATAAAATCAAAAACGAGTGATAAATCGAGAGGTATAGCCTGATATCTGCTGTCTTTTGGCGGAGAAGTTCGGCGGATTTCTCCGCGAAGTATATATTTTTCTATGGCAGATCAGTATTAATGCATGCGGCCGTCATAGATCAAGATATATAGTTTGATATCTGCTGTTGAATATTGGGTCCGAGAATCTCCCACTATTTTGTCTCTCGAGTATAAGTCAAAAATACCTATTTCGCCATCCTGAAATATTCTTAAATTTCTCGACTTCTAGTCGAGTATATACTATTATTATTTGATTATATGTCTGCACGACTGTCTGTCTCCCTATCACCTTGCCTATCACTGCTTATGCTTCTCTGTGAGATGGTTTTCTCTTCCTTTGTTTGTACCCATCTACGTCTTTTTTGCTCTCTTCATCTCTGCCTCGTTTTGTCTTAGTTCATCTCCTTTTGGATAAATTGGAAGACATTTCAGAAGATCTTTTCGTTTTCTCTATAACTGTCTTATATCGATCTGAGAGCAATTGGACGCTGATTTATGAAAGGCTGCGTGCTACAAAAATGATTATAGACAGACCCTGGAGCATACTCACAGAGGCAGGCACACAGGCATTCTGATTTATCAGATGTCTATGTTCACCAAAGTGTGATTAGCCATTGGTTAATATGGAAATTACCCACTTACTCACATTCATTCACACATACAGGCATTTGCATATTTGTACGTAAATATGCTTCAATGTATGTATGTATACGAACTTGACATACGATGCTGCATGCGAAAGGGATCATGCTGTGTGTTTGGGTTATTCATGCCGCCATGTCCAGCAAAAATTCTGTTTTAATGATGGTTATGTTTATAACAAGGAAACACAATTTCTATATTTGATGGAGACTATGTTCAAACACTTGCAACTCAGTAAATAAATCCCACACAACTCAGTAAATAAATCCATATATGCATATATATATATATATATATGCATATACATATATATATATACATACATACACCTATACACATATATATGAATGTGAATATATATATATATATATTATACATGAATTTCATATTCATGTTCTCAATACAATGTCTTGGACAAATACTTGTGTTATTCGTCTGCATATGAATTTTTGTATTTTGTGATGGTCAATTGTTGTGGCACTGTCTTGTGTGTTATTCTGAAGAGGGAGTAATATCCTGGCTTAACGTTCTATAAAAATCAATCGTTGGTCTTTTGCCTCCATGAGTTTGGGTTGCATGTTTCTCACCTGAGTACGGTTTGTTCTTGGTGATATTTGAAATTTTTTATGGTGTCCGTGCCAAATGATGTCCACGCACAACCATAGTTTAAATGGCTATTTATAAATAGGAGTACCAGAGTTTAAATGGCTATTTATAAGTAGAAGTACCAGAGTTTAAATGGCTATTTATAAATAGGAGTACCAGAGTTTAAATGGCTATTTATAAATAGGAGTACCAGAGTTTAAATGGCTATTTATATTAGAAGTACCAGAGTTTAAATGGCTATTTATAAGTAGAACTAGAGGAGGTAAGTTGAGTTAGGTGACAGGGGATCAGAGAGGTGACAAACTATTTAATGAAATATTATCTTCTCTCTTTTGTAGGTTTTGCAGAATCTCGGTAAAGCAGACAAAACGCGAGACGACGATTTTGAACAACACGTACAGAACTTCATCGACCAACAAGTAATGTATTGTATTATTAGTTTTTTAAGTTACTATTTTGTTAGAATGCAACAATTTACTTCTAACGGAGCATAATCGAATTCCTAAGTAGTTGTAGAACATTAATGACTCATTTTCATATGATCTTGTGCAGCATTGCACTTTCTCTGTTGTTGGACCTAAGTAATTAAAGGTATTAGCCTCAAGACTGTTCTTTTTTGCCGGGTTTGGGTTGAGAGCGCTCCTGAGTAGTAACCTTGAAGGGTGCTACATAATTCATTGAGGTCAAGTCTTGATGACCTGAGTTAAGTATAAATAATTGTCCAAATATCACAGAACTCGTTGATGCTGTGTCATCTTGGCATGTCTTCACTTCTGAACTTTCGTTGGTGTGGACAAGATTTAACGTAGCCTGACTTTTAATTATTTTAGTTTTCGAATTAATGAATTTTTGAACATTTATTGATATTTGATTGCTAGTATTACCACAACTAATTCTAATTCACCAATTATTATTATTATTTTTATTATTATTATTATTGAGCTTTTTTAAACACCAGTATCTTTTTTCCAGGTATCAATCTATCTTGGAGTTGTGAGTAAGGGACTTGCTCAGTGTCTTTACACAGCAAGCATCTGAAGGGAGGAGGAGGACTGAACCCATGCTCTCCCAATCACAAGCCAAGTGCACTAACTAGTTAACTACCATGTATCTAAAAGGGTTCCTTCATTTTGAAGGACCCTATAGCGAAAGTCTCGCCTGAGTTGCCTTGTTTCGTATGAACGAATTCTTTTAGTAATTGAAGACTAACATTGAGGTTGGTTGCTTCTTTTCACAGGCAACTGCAGAGAGACTACAGAAGGAACTGAAGCATTATGCAGCTTGTGTCAAAGGTAAGCAATGCAGGTTGCTTGTTGAACTGACATTGTGAGTTATGTTGTGAGAGGTCAGACACTGTGGGCCTTACGTCATATGCTATTATGTCATAGGGTGCCTACTTGAAATGTAATTGGACATATGCTATATGTTTTGAAGTGTAAATATCACAGGTGTTCTTTTTACAAGGAAACAGATTATTATTGTATTGTTATTATTTTTTTAAACCGATGTACTTGTGCTACCTCAGGATTGTACGAATAAGGCGTAAGTTGGTGTAGGAACCCCCCTAGAAGTCAAATTTTTATTATTGTTATTATAAGAAGAGCAGTCCCTCTTAAGCTGTCTGGATTTGAAGCCTAGACCTTTCTCATGCTGGTCCAGCACAATGGCCACTAGGCTGTTTCATACCTGTTAGAATAGATTAGCTTTTGCCATTATGTGTTACCTCTGGATGACCCCTCTCATGACAGTGCTCTCAATACGCTGTGGCCCTGCACCTAGCTTTAAATATTTTTTGATTACAACTACTTACATAGGGGTTGGTCATAGAGTAATTAATAACCCACAAGCGAAGAAGCTGACGAACGAGTCCATTCATTCGCTAGGCGTTGGCATCGGTTAAATTAGATGTAGGACGTGATTGATGTCGTGTGTAGCTACTGACAGTTAAATGCGAATCCTGTAATGACTTGTCATCAGTCATTCGTACTGTACTTGTAATCATACTGTGGTTTGTCAATTTGAAATTTAGCAGTATTATTTATTATCATTTAATTTACAAAATAAGGATTGTTATGTGAACTCCTCTTAGCGCAATTTCTGTTTCGTTAGAAATGTCGATGGCAAGCTACAGTATGTACAGAACGATCAAAGACTCTTACGAGATCAACTGGACCGGGTACACAGAAGTCACGTCATCAGTGGAAGTAAGGAACATAGGATGTGCAACTCTGCCGCTGCTTACACTCTAGGGTGCTGGTCCAAATCCTGGATAAAGATGGAGGGCGATACTAGTGATCTTTATCATTACATGGTGTCATTAAACTGCAATGCAGAATGTGCGTGGCTGTACCATTAATTCCACCTCGAATGGCACCCCATGTGCAATCCACAGCACTTTGTAAAATATTAATTTCTCTACCCTTATTTTGCCTTTTTGCCTTAATTCACCCCTCTTCCTATCCTGTGCACGTACTCTCCTTTGCTACAATCTAGTTCCCTCCTCTTACTTTTCTTTCTTGCTCTTCTGTTTCCTTCCCTCCTCTTACTTTTCTTTCTTGCTCTTCTGTTTCCTTCCCTCCTCTTACTTTTCTTTCTTGCTCTTCTGTTTCCTTCCCTCCTCTTACTTTTCTTTCTTGCTCTTCTGTTTCCTTCCCTCCTCTTACTTTTCTTTCTTGCTCTTCTGTTTCCTTCCCTCCTCTTACTTTTCTTTCTTGCTCTTCTGTTTCCTTCCCTCCTCTTACTTGACCTCACTTTGCCAAATCCTTCCCCTTCATTTTCTTACCTTGTCCTTCCCTTACTTTACTCTACCTTCCATTCCCTTCACTTGCCTTGGCTTCCATAGTCCATGCTCTTCTCTTTTCTTCCCTTGCCTTCCATTCTCATCCTTTGCCTTCCCCTAACTCCTCTTCCTCATACTTTCCATTTCTTCCCTATCCTTAATCCATCATACTTGGTCTTATCTATCCTTCACTTCCGTCACTCTCCCCTTCCTACCCTATTCCTATTTACACCACCATGCCTTCCATTCCCTCAACCTCCTTTGTCTTTTCTTCCCTTTCATTTCTCTTCCTTTAAATTTTTCTTCCTTCCCTCGTCTTACTCCACAGCACTTAACCATGAACCTGTTATTTGTTTTGTAGCAAATGGGAAGTCTATGGGAAGACTACATGTTGAAACTGAATGATCAGATTGCCAATCCACTCACAACTTATATCAACAACTTCCAGGACATGAAGGTCGGCCAAGAATTCGTCGTTCATGCATTCATTCAGATATTTATATAGCACCCTTTCAAGGTAAACTACTCAATAGCCCTCCCAAATGCAGCCTGGACAGAAAGGCAGATTTTCGGATAGCCATTAGAAAGTAGCACTACACGATTTAGGGAACAGACGTTACTGCAGAGAAAGGCCATTCCAAAATCTTGGGCCTACCACACACGACATTCTTATTTGGCATTTAATCTGGTTTTATTCAATCTCAATAAGAAATCTGTGTTGAGGCTTCTGTTCAAACTTGGCCCTGCCCCATGAGTCCACTGACCCTGCACTGTTTGTGGGGAGATGACTGGCCACCCACCCTCAAGTGCCGTGACCAAGAAAATGGAGTCGCTGACGCTTCATACCCATGGCTGCCTCAGCGCTTGCTTAGGAACTGCTCTTCATCTGCTTGTACTTATTAAAGTATCCTGTGCTGTGTAAATCTTGAGGCAATGATGTTAATTCTGTACTTTGATTAATGAATATTCATATATTGAATATGTAAATTACTGCCGGTTGAAAGAAAATTTCAATGTGTTCTTATTTTGACATTTTTCAGAAGCAAATAGCAAAACGAGGAAGGAAGTTGACAGACTATGACAGCGCTAGACACAATCACGAATCACTCTGCACAGCAAAACGTCACGACGAAACCAAAATCACAAGAGTAACTTCAATTTTTATTAATATTACTATTTATATTGTTATTCTAATTATTATTATTATTATCATTATTATTATTGTCATTATTTAGCATGGCAGTGTTAACGAAAAACAGATGGCGTTCTCTCGCTGGACAGCTACCGAGAGTCTTTGGAATAGGTAGCTTGTCTCGAGTGTGTCATGGGTCACATAGGTCAGCCTTTGTCCCAAATACAACACAAAGTTCAAAACCTTGGAACTCCAAGCACCACTGGACTCCAGTGCCACCGCCACAAAAGCATGGGTTCGGGTGATCGATGCGTACTTTGCTCTCTTAGCGATTGCTATGTGGTTTGCTGCTTCTCCTGCTGCAGTTGATGTCGCTGCCAGGTATGAAGATGCATAAGTGTCTGAAACAGTCAGATCCCAAGTGAGGCACCTGCCACATGACCACGGGTTGAGTGTCACGCCGTCCGGTCGCTTGCCATCTTCTCTGGTGGGGCCCAAAGGTTCCTTCTGAGAAGGGATGCTCGCCCTTTGAATGATCTATATATTAAGTCATTGAACATACTGTGTCGTTGTTGTCGGCCTGCGTTTCTTCTGCATGCCAGATCATGGAGTCCTCTGGCGTCAACCTTCTCGCCACAGTAACACAGATGAGGCTCACATAGTTTCGTTCCGAGTCGAATTCCAACTGCAATCCTTATGACTTCGTCTGACAATCGGAGACCCAATGCCGTAACCGGAGGCGCAAGCAACCAATCTCCCACGTGTGGTGATTGAGAGGCCAGGAGACGTGCCTGGTCGATTGGAGGATTGTTTACGGACACGAGTTGTCCATGCTTTATTTGTCCATTGGCTGTCCCATTCTTTTTGGCGATTAGCGACCGATCCTGTTGGTGGTTCTGCACCCGTTTGTTTTATCCAAGCCTCCAAAGCTGCATTTACTGTTTTGTCAGATGTTTCAGTTGATTCTGGTGGCAGAATGTTTGCCTGGAGTTCGGTTGTGCTCGCAGCAGATGCCAAGAAGGCAGAAAGTGCCAGCGTAGCAGCACAGCGGATTCCAAGGCCACCATCTTTCACCGGAATGGATGCCTGGAGCCAGTTCTCATCCGATAGCTCCAGGTTCAATATAGACGAAGGTCCAGTTCTCAACAGCGAGTCAAATCTGGCAAGACTTGGACAGTCAATGCATAAGGCTGTGCGCATTGTGTAGAGAAGCTTAGATTCACTCAAGCCATTCCGCAGTAGGATAAGGGCGTCATGTGAGTAAAGCATGGAGAGCCTCCCTACCGCTAGTTACAGGTCATCCGCTTTCATACCCACCACCTTATCGACGGCTGGCCCAGGCATCAGAGGTGAACCCAACAGGGTCACTTCCCCAAGTGGTGTGTCTCTGAAGCCGCAGAATGAAGGATCGTCAACTTTACTGTCCTTATTCTGAAAGACTACTTCGCATTTCGTGCGATTAAGTTGAAGTCCAAGCTTTGCTGACTCCTGGGTGATCAGCTGTATATCGCGGGCCACCACATCCACCTTTCCTCCCAGTGTCAGATCGTCTAAGAAAGCCACTCTTAGCTCTGATTTAAGCTTTGACAAGATCGGCTGCAGTGAGATGCAAAATTCCAGTGGACCTAACGGATCACTCTGCTGTGTTCCTTCTTCTGATCGAAGAGTATTCGATCCATGCTTCAACAAAGGACTACAGGAATATGAAGTACATGCGAAACTGTAGAGTTCCGTAATGTCTCTTGCAACTGCCTCCAGGAGTGAGTCCCTGCGAAGTGTGTTGAAGGCATTAGCAAAATCTAGTTTGACCAGAACACAATCCTATGGCATCGGGGTGACCCAGCGATGGGTTGCATGTACTGCTGCCTCGGAACCTCCTGGTACGCCAACCCCGAGTTCGATAGGGGCGAGCAGACAATTTGGCAACAGCCTGTGTGTTCGCACACTTAGCTGCTAGGCGTCGTAGTTTGCATCCAACAGCTATTGGCCTAATACCTCCATCTTTTTTCTTCAAAGCAATAAGGTTGGCACCGTATATTATTTCGTTGACCTCGACAAGCAGGTTACCTGCTAGCATCAGATTGACCAGCTCACTCAGATGGTGGATAAGGTTGCAATCAACGCCAATTTTGTTATTATTATTATTAGTGTTTATATATTAATTCTTACTGTTGTTATTATTGTTATTCTTGCTGTTATTATTATTATTGTTTTATTTGTTATTCTAATACTTTTTGTTGCTGTTATTATTACTATTGTTACTTTTTTTATTCTTACTTTTGTTGCTATTGATATTATTATAATTATTTTTATTATTGTAATGTTTATTATTATAATATTTTTTTATTATAATTATTTTTGTTGTTACTGTTTAAAAAAAATTATTATTCTCTTCTGTGTTGTTCTAATTCTTATTGTTACTGTTATTATAATATTATTTTTATTATTCTAATTCTTCTTCTTATTATTATTATTGTTATTAGTGTTTTTATTAAATATTCTCTTTGTTGTTGTTATTATTATAATTATTTTTATTATTGTCAATGTTCTGATTGTTATTGTTTTTGTTATTTTTTTTATTCTTACTGCTGCTATTGTTAGCTGGGATCTGACATGGACTTGTAGTATTTGAAGTGACACTGTGTCATCTCTTGTCTTTCTTTCAGGCGTTGGATGAATTGAACGAAGCTCGACAAGTCTACGAAAGTATAAACACGAGATTGCACGATGAACTGCCAAGCTTCTACACAGGGTCAGTCTCTTCATTGGGTTAAGGTTCTGATAAGGGAAGCCAAGTAGGGAGGGGGGACTGGGCAAGGCAGCCATTTGAACCAGTGAGAAAGTAGATAAGGGTAGGGGTAAGGTATTGTAATGCAACCATTGAAACTGTCAATCAATTGCTATATATTCTCCCTTCAAGATATCTACTTGGAGGCACTTCAGACTAGTAGCAAAATAGGATATATTGGAATGTTATTGAGATGTTTTTCATATCAATTTCGATTAATTAATCCGTACTGATCATTTTTATAGCATCTGCATGAGATGACCTGACTTCTGATGTCATGATTTATTGAATAAAATCAATTAATTTATCAATAAAAAATTTTATCTACTCTGACTTGGTTTTCAGTGATTCTCTGAGTTTTTCTGCTTTCAGTCGCGTTGGTTTCCTCGCTTCTCTGTTCAACGCTATGTTCACTGCTGAGGCCGTCTTTGAACACGAATCCGCAAGGGTAAGAGCAACTTTAATCACAAGGACATGGTTGACATCTGCTCTGAACCCTTTCCAAAAGAGGGGGCTTCAGGGGGGCTGGGGAAACTGACAGAGAGGCCAGTTGGATGTCTGGAAGTGGACTAATATTGTGGGGGTTGCCCCAGAAACCCCTTCCGGCCCCCTTTAAAGCCGCCAATGGACATCGAGCCGCGTGTACGAATCCTTTTTAGTCGGTCGTAAGTCCTAGTCCGGACCAGTTTTTGCTGTAAACCCAACTAGAGAACTATATTAGCATGTACAGAGAGGCCTAAGTTCTCTTAAAACCGACAAGCGCTAGTCACACGTAAGTCCACTGGTCAGGCTTAATGAAGAAAATTAAAATGACGTACATCTCGATTGGTCCACTTCGACGAAGTTTCAGATGTCAAAGAGGGTATAATTAAGAGATACCATAGTTCACCCCGCAATTGTCAGACGATGAATTATGTTTTTTGTTTTTGCTGTCACAAAATGATAATAATAACGGTGATCTTCGTTTAATTGGAAGTTCTAACACTGGTTGACACATCGCATCGCTGAACACGCGACCTTTAGCTTCCAATGGTCTAATTAAACTTTCTCACATGCAAGTAAAATAATTGTTGAGTAAGACATTCTTAATCTATAAATAGTATTTTTTGCACAGGAGTAATATTGTGATAAGATTTACATTGTGTTTTAACAAAATCATTTGTTAATTAAAATAATAAGCATAATAAACTTCTTTGTCAGATCAAGTTCGAAAATAGCATATAAATAGCTTGCACAACTAGCCATAATCGTGCGAGCCTTTGATGCTGGGTTTTCCCCAGGCCCATCCAAGTCTCTGACCAGTTAGTCTGGTAACAAAGGATCATTCATACAAACCTTTTGCCCGTAGTCTCAAAAATCAGACTACGAAGTCCGTCTTTGGGTCCAAAGCTGGACTAGAGTTACGACTGTTTTAAAAGCCTTTGTACACGGGGCCTCTGGCAAAGGTACTGTAGTAGGTGGCCGCATTAGGTAATATTTGGGAAGGTTAGGTTAGGTAAGTGTAGCAAGGATGGAACCGGTTAAGGAATGGTTATGAGAAGGTAAGAAAGGCACGATGAATCACAGAAGGCAAGGTAGGGATGATGCGGCTTTAGGGTTGAAGGTTAGATAGTAAAATTTAATGAGTAGAGAAATTTTTTAATGTTTGGAAATGATCACAATTGTAATAATAGAAATAATAATAATTTCAATGATGATGGTGGTGATGATAATGAGCAACAACAATAATGTTTTGAAGTTGGGTAACATGAAGGTGGAAGAAGAGAGGGCAGGGCAGATTAAAAAATGTTCCACCCCTAGGTCAATATATCTATGCTGCTCCTCCCAAAATTGAAATTGCTCATTGATATCCACAAATTTTTACAGACGTTTTGGGTAGGAAGTGTATACCAGTCTGTTTCCATTAAAAAATTAAAATAAATCAAAAGTGTTAACTTAGTGTATTAGTTTAAACTTTAATTACCAGTATAACACAATCATTAAACATTTCTTCCTTGGTCCACTGGCTTGCTATCATTTACTGTTTTCATTTTAAAAAAATTTTAAGTCCAACTTTTGCCACCCCTTGAAATGTGCCACCCGTAGGCCGAGGCCTTGTTGGCCTAGTGGTAAATTTGATACTGGATGACTCGCCTTCCAGACAAATTTTCTCTTACTCCAGGCAATTTTTTCCTAAATCCATTTGATTCTTTTATACCACAGGTAAAAAAGAATAAAATAATAATGATAATGATTCCGGCTCATTGAGTTGTATTTTTGTTGAATTTCTAGTTGAAGGATATCATGTCTGATGTGTCACAGCGATTGGGTGAAGAATCGAATCGCGATGGCATCGAATTCAGACAATTTGGCATTTCTATGGCTCGGTATTACTACGAGAGTCTCTTTATATAATGTGTAGTAAATAAGTACGTGTTCTGTTAATGCAATTTCTTATTTCAGTTCTTTTCTACTTTCAGTTTCTTCATCTTTGAACCATTAAGGTTCTTTGGATGACCATGTCAGGCTCTTTTTTCATTTATTGAAACTGGTTTTCTAGTCTCAAAGACCAAACATTCATTTTTCTGGTGGCCATAAAATAATAATGAGCTCCTTTTATAAATGTATCTCCCATATCTTATTTATGGTGTATACAGAGCATCACATCTATTCCTCTACATTAGCATCAGGCTATTTATAATTTATATTACAATTATTAAATAATAGATTTTACAAGCAATATTCATCATCAAACATATGGTGCTTCATGTGTGTGTGTGTGTGAGCAAGTCCTTCCTGAACCATAATTGCTCTGCAGTACAACTGCAATTGTGCCGTCGAGGCGTGTATATGCACTTCTGAGCAAAAAGATATTGGAAGAAGGGCGGTGTGCGTGTGCGTGTGTGTGTGTGTGAAAAGTTTATTTAATGACGCATCCATGACAAGATGATATGCGTCAAAACTAGGACATATATACATAATGGTATGTCATTGTCACATATTTAAGAGATGTCTCTTGTAGTCTATAAAAGTTAGCTTATGATTAGCGAGAATGTCTTCATATTATATACTAGAGGGGAACCCGGCGTTGCCCGGATTAAGAAATATGGAGAATGGAAAAAGACTTGACCCCTGGATATCCTTCCACAGGTGTGCCTGTCTTTCGTCTAGGCCAGGTTTTTTGCTTGGTTTGCCAAGTGTAGTACTTCGGAATCTGTGAGTACACTATAGTGTCTTCGCAAAATCATCCTGCTGACTGGCCTGAGGAGGCCACCTGTCTGGCAGCATTTGCAACCTGCCTGGTCCGAGTCATCTGGGGGGCTGCACAACCCTGTAACTGCCTGTATGGCAGCATTTGTAGCTTGTCTGGTCTGTGTCACCAGGGTGGACTGTGAAGCCCTGGAAGCTGCCTGTCTTTCAGTATAAGCAGCCATTGTTGCATGTCTTGCCTCTGGTGCTTCTAATGTTCTGGAGGATGCATGTATGATGGCATCAGCAGCAAGTCTTGCTTGGTGAGCAGCAGGTGTTTCCTCGACACGCTCCTGGCGACTGAGAAGGAAACTGCTTTTATGTGGACTCTTTGGGTAGTTGTTGCACTCGTGAAGCAGGTTTTTGGCCGTGGAGACCAGGAAGACGGCGGCCGCAGGGTTCTTCGACCCCTCACTTGGTGTCCCCCGAGCCAACGGCGAAGGTTTTGAGTCAATAGCTCTAAAACTGTGCAAATACATAGCTGAACATACAGACACACAGAATCTTCTCTTTATTTATATAGATGTAGTAGTTAAGCACTTTCATTTTGGTATTTATTTACACAAGGTTTTATGCAGTGATGTCCTCTCTTATTATGTATTATTCAAAAAGTTTAATCACATCTTATAGCAACATAGACTGTCAACGTCTTTAAGGTTTTTTAAGTATTTCTGTTTGTCTGTCCTCTGTCTAAGTGCGTCAGTTCGAGCCTCGGACGGGGCGTCACTGTGTAGGGACCTTGAGCAAGTCCTTCCTGCACCATAATTGCTCTGCAATACAACTGCAATTGTGC